>LPNX011117733.1:682837-812296 GCA_001517045.1 Pseudotsuga menziesii
CATGTAGCAGTATGCCAATTTGGTTGGACTGTAATTTTGAACTATGTCAAGTAGCTAAACTTGTTTTAGTCCTTAATGTTTCTAATCCCTCACTCACTAGCAAACACATGCAAAGAATACTCTGTAGTTGAACTTCATAGTTACTGTTGAATGTATAGAATAAGGGAAAACCGGAAATGCAAATGCTTAAACACACCAGGTTAAAACGCAGCAGAGGCCATGATTTATGTGCAAGGTCTTTATAAAATTAATTGTGGAACTTCATTCAATGGAAACACAATTCTCAATGATAAATACATTGCTTTGGATACTTAGGACTTTCAATGGTAAAGTTTATGTAGCCAATATTTTACCCAATGCTACATTAAACATCCATGCTTATTGAATTCTCGTACTTACAAAATAATTTTTACACCAAGAGAAGCGAGGTGCTTTTTGGGCAATCTAACAATCATGATTTTGGTCCAAGCCTTGGTGAGCCATTTGAGAAACTACTTTAATGGGGTCACTCAACTAGAACAACCTCTTTCTCCACGTCATGTTGCACAAGTTTCATATTTAGTATGTAGCCTTCTGCCTTCATCTACTCAAGCAATCTGTCCAACTCTGCATAAATCTCCTCTTTTTGTGGATGCATGTTATCTCCTACAACAAATATTACATTCATTTTTTTTAACCTGAATCCAGCACTAAAGACCTTTTCAAACCCCTGTCTTTCATCGTTGTTCTTAGTTTTTGTACTTCGTCCCACATGCCACTAGTAGCATAAATGTTTGATATGAATACATACATTTGATGGTTCTCTAGTTGCAATGATAGAAGGAATTCTGCCACACATCTAATTATTTCCATATTTCCATGAATTCTACACCCACCTAGCAATTCTCCCTACACAAGAGGTCTAGGTTCAAGTGGAATTTTGTTCATAGATCCTTTCGGCCTCATCTAGTCGCCTAGCATGACCAAGAAGGTCAACCATGCAACCAAAGTTCTCTATGTCACAACCTTAATTTTAGCGCCCTTGGCAAAGGTGCTCTGCGATTGCGTCGGGATGCGCTAGCAAGAGCGCATGTCGCGTTTATATGATTTTGGTAGCCTTGGTGGCCAACTCGAGGAGGAGGTGGTCAAGACGGTGTACCAGCGTGTTGGATCACTGGGAGGACCAAGGGGATGATGTTAAGTCAAGTGGCTTGCATCCCGGTGAGTGTCAACATGGTGGACCTGTCGGAGGATGATGCGGCGAGCATTATGCTAGTGCAGGGCAATGCCTAGGTAGGACAATGACGTTGATGGATGGGACGGGAACACATCGGTATGTAAGCATGTGGTCGGACTTGGCTCGGTGTGCAAGAACGACACCTCAAGACCTCCTCAAGTATTGGTTCTGGCTTAGCTTGCGGCACAGGTAAGTGCGTCGTTGGTCGTTCAAGTGTTGGCTCGGGGGTGAACATGCGACGGACTGCATGGGCTATGGTTGGGTGGCGTCGCATCGCGTTGAAACGTCTACGGTGAACGAGCACTTTACAATCCGCGCGACTCTAAGGTGTCTGGCTAAGGTTCGGTCAGGCTGGTTTCGGTTAGGCGTAGTCCGGGTGAAACTTGTAGTTGATGGCCTTGCCCAACTAGCAAGCTCACGCCGGTGCCGCGCGTGTCTAGGCTTTCGAACGGTATGGGACGCTCGAGATGGTAGAAAAGCCTAGGCCCGTGACAAATGGTATCAGAGCTGAGCTATAGCAGGGTTCGCTCTTCACCACTGCTTGGAAAGCAGGTGGTATCAGAGCTGTGACAGTTGGTGACAGATGGAGTTGTACTCTTCACCACTGACAGTTGGGATCAGAGTTGCAATCATGGAGATGGGCTCTTCACCATTGATTGATGGTACCGAGGCAGATTCTGGAGTAGAGTTTGACTCTTCATCACTGCGTGAGAAGCAGGTGGTTTGACAGTTGATCAGTGCAGAAGACTTGGACGGAGTCCTTGGTTTTCGACAGCAGTAAAGTTTGTCACTTGGAAAAGGTGGCTTTGCAGATTTGCAATTGGACGAAGAGGTGGTGTCTCGGCGTCATTTTTACAGTTGACTTGGCTCTTCACCGTTTCTTGAGGACAGGTGGTCTTGAGATGGTTTTGCGGTGGAGGTGCTTTCATTGCGGCAAGGTGATGGCACAGTGATGCTATACATGTTGCAGTTTTTGCTGGCACATAGGTGGGTGTGCTATGCGTGTGACAACTTGGTTGCAGTGGATGAGCGGTCGTGTGGGGCTACGCTTAGTATTGCGCCCAGACAGTGTGCTCAGAGGTGTCCCAGACAACGTACTCAGCAGGCACAAGTTGGTGCGCTCAAAAGTGCAGTCAATAGAGGACAGCCCAGGCAGTGCGCTCAGTGGTGCGTTCAGCAGTGTGCTTAGCAGGATGCTTAGCAATTGAGCCAAGTTTGTGCGTTCAGATATATGTTCAGCAGGGTATGCACGGAGGTATGCTCAGCAGGCTAAGTGTTTCTTGGCTAAGTTAGCAGGTTCTAGATATGGAGGCTGCGGGAGCTTGGTGCAGGAAGCCTTATGCAAGTTTTGAGGTAAAGTGTTTAGCTTTGCCCTACGTCCAGCAAAGGTTGCAGAGAGGGCTGAAGAGTAGAGGTGTCGCGGGCCGAGCTTGCGGTTCATCTCATGAGAGACCAATTGGTTGGGAGTCATGACCCGACCAGCTCTTTTGTGGGGGTATACATGGACAGACACTTGACGAGGTGACAGCGCTGAAACGATTCGCTTGATGTGACAGCTTGGACAAGGTTGCGGCAGGTTGTGGTGGCTGCGACAGCATCATGAACTATGTTCGTTCTTGATGACATTGCCGAGGACGGCAATAGCCTAGGCCCGTGACAAATGGTATCAGAGCCACGTTCGTCTGTGGCATTGCACGAAAGTGTCTCTTCACCACCAACCCCTCCTACATTGGATTTCAATGGGGCTGCGTTGACGAGGACGTCAACAATTTTAAGTGGGGGAGAATGTCACGACCTTAATTTTAGCACCCTTGGCAAAGGCGCTCTGCGATTGCGTCGGGATGCGCTAGCAAGAGCGCACGTCGCATTTATATGATTTTGGTAGCCTTGGTGGCCAACTCGAGGAGGAGGTGGTCAGGACGGTGTACCAGCGTGTTGGATCGCTGGGAGGACCAAGGGGATGATGTTAAGTCAAGTGGCTTGCATCCCGACGAGTGTCAACATGGTGGACCCGTCGGAGGATGATGCAGCGAGCATTACGCTAGTGCAGGGCAATGCCTAGGCAGGACAATGACATTAATGGATGGGATGGGAACACATCGGTATGTAAGCATGTGGTCGGACTTGGCTTAGTGTGCAAGGACGACACCTCAAGACCTCCTCAAGTATTGGTTCTGGCTTAGCTTGCGGCACAGGTAAGTGCGTCGTCGGTCGTTCAAGTGTTGGCTCGGGGGTGAACATGTGAGGGATTGCATGGGCTATGGTTGGGTGGCGTCGCATCGCGTTGCAACGTCTACGGTGAACGAGCACTTTACAATCCGCGCGACTCTAAGGTGTCTGGCTAAGGTTCGGTCAGGCTGGTTTCGGTTAGGCGTAGTCCGGGTGAAACTTGTAGTTGATGGCCTTGCCCAACTAGCAAGCTCACGCCGGTGTCGCGCGTGTCTAGGCTTTCGAACGGTATGGGACGCTCGAGATGGTAGAAAAGCCTAGGCCCGTGACACTCTACTCCAAGAATGATACCATACTCTACACTCATGAAATTTGAATATTTACAACCTTTGTCCACTGGTCCCACATGGTTGCAAGCAGAGAGAACACCTATAAAGGTGGCATAATTAGGACAGATCCTTGCTTGCAACAACTTCTCAAACAATTTGAGAGCCTCTATATCTTGACCATGCTGAATACATCCAATAAATATGGCATTTCATGAAACCACATTTATTTCAAGCATTTTCTCAAAAACCTTCAGCGATTCCTCTACATTCCCACATTTTGCATACATGCCAACAAGATCACTCTCCATGATAACACTTGATCCAAATATAATTCATATAAAGTGGGCATGGAGTACAACAGGTATCATATGCTACTATTTTTGGTTGTAATAAGAGGTCATCTTTTATAGTATTTGTAACGTATCTTCGAACAATGGACAAATAGTATATTTTTGGAAACATACCTAAAACAGTTTAGAAATCATTTGCCTTTCTGTCAAGAGACAGGAAAATGTAGCCAAAGTTAATGCTCTTTATCGATATAAATTACCAAATACACCGTTTCTGCTTTCACTATAAATATGAGAAAATATTACGGGGTAGAACACAACTTTGCAAATAGAAAGAAGCACAAATACCAATCAACAAAGCCTTCGATAGTCAGGATTCTGATTTTTTTGAAAATAAGTCAATGTTACCTTTATATTGATCAAGTTTGATTATTTTCTCTATGATTTCATTCGTCCTCTCCAAAAGAGCAGGCATGGCTGCAACATTGGCAACAATCTTAGAATTGAAAAGACCTATATGTGTTGCAGTTTCTCGCTCTTCTTCATCTTCTTCTCCTCCTCCTCCTGCTGTCGTCAACAATGCTGCTGCTCTATGTCCCTTTTCTAAACCCTCTTATGCCATTACACAAATAATAAAGTTTCATCACTCTTGGAATATAACCAAAGATGGATGACATAAGTTTAAATTCCCTCCACCACCCACACAAAAGAAGCCCCATTGATCTAACTAGAAAAAACAATTCTAGTGGAGCAAGAAAGGCTAAGACAGATAGTTCCTAGACCCACTTAACACTTCTCGGAGCAAAAGGCAATGTAATACATATATATATCATAGTTGCAATGTTGTCAATTGGGTCTAGTTTGAGTAGTTATGGGATGGAGTATTATGAATATTGTTCTCCAGATTCACCCAACACTAAAGATTCATAGTATTTATATTTTTCACAAAAAAATGGGCCAAAATATAAATACCAATCGATTTAAAGTGTATACCACCTAAAAAAATGGGATTCAAAGATGAAAGGAAAAGGGAGAGAAATTGGGGTTCATGGAGTAGAAAATCAAGATAAGAGAGATAGAGTTGGAACTCTCGACATAGGAGAACAAATAGAGGAAAACCTAAACATAGGATGATAAGAGTAGGGCTAGGTTTTCAAATTAATCAGCCCGCCTAGAATTTCTCTACTCTCCCTAGGTTTTCAAAACTACTAAGAGTATCCCTACCATGTGGACTACCTAGGATGTTAGGCGTTGACACCTTTCAAGAGACCACCTCCTCTTGTCCTATTTTCAATAATATTTAGCCATTGTCATATATGGAATCATGGATTCATACACTATAATTATAGAGTAAGAAAAGAAAAATAACGCCATTGGAGTATTACAAACTCTATAGACAAATGATCCACCTACATAGCCAAGGATACTTCTAGTGTACGATGTTCTAATAGGTGAGCTCACTCCAACTACCTTTCTACTTGTCACTATCAACCCCAACAAGGAAATGAGATTCAAAGGTTGGAAAGAATCTTAGGTAAAAATAAAAACTTTCAATCTATTTTCATTGTATGATTATCAAGTCAACCAAGATGTCAACCAATAAAATATTTGATGGGTATATGAAGGATTCTTTTGAAAATGAAATCTTCAAGAAGAACTCAAGATCTATACTTGAAGGCAATCAAGATTTGTCCTTGAAGGTGAAATCCCTGGAGGTATAAAAAAGGATTCTAGAAGAAATGATAGTGTCCATAGGAAAACACCCCTAATTAGCTATTGAATTAGTAAATATTTTGAGGGAGAAACAAGAGCTTATCAGGGCATTGGAATCCACAAGTTTGGAAAAATAAATATCCTTGGTATCGAATCTGTGTATAAAAAAAATCCTTAGAAGAATAAATTGCATTCCTAAACAAAGATAAAGTATCCCAAGGTGCATTTCGAATATCTCTCTAAGAGAGGATAAAAAATTTGGAGAAAGAAAAAAAAAAGATAACTTATCTTTCAAAGGAACAATTGGATGAAGTGCTACAAAAAAAATCGTCATCATATTCGATGTCATGTTCTTCTCTAGGGTTTAAATGTGTACAAAACCCTAGTCATAACAGGAGAAAACCCTAGCGTCACACATGAAAAATCTCCTAAGAACATCCACAATGCCATTGTATCCTCTTATATTCTCCTAGGTATATTTCATTAATGCTAGCATCTCACTTATATTGTTTCCCCATGAACCCCAACATCTCCAAATAAGAGTACAATATTGATGATGAATAAATACAAGATCTATCTCCTCCCTTAAATGTACAAAACGAAATACGGAAACATGCCCATATAGGTAACCAACAGCGAAACCCCATATGGATTACTCTACAATACATGCCTGTACATGAAAATTAGGATTTATCTGACCCCGAAAGTGAAATTCCCTCAAAAGCATGATATTAGGATCAACTCTCCTCCTCCAAGATTGTTCTCTCTCCAAAAAACGTTAGTCCATGCATCCTCTTCCATAGTGGTTTTCTATCCAATTGACCTCATGTAAGGTGTTCCTTTAACTATTTTCCACATTCCCTATCATGTGCCCAATTCTACTCTCATGTGTGCCAATGTGGTCACAAGGATCTAATTCACCTCCTCAACATATGACTTCGGGTCCATCACCAACCTCCATGAAGTATGGTCCTCAAGCTAAGGTGTTATGATGTCGACTTTCCAACCTCCAAATACATATCACTTTGTCCTAATATCTTAGGGATAGTTTCCTCCTCCAAGTGCCCAATACTTCTCCTAAGTAGGTACCTCTCATGACCAAGAAATTGAATCCCTAATTGTGTACAACTGATGGGTTAGTCATAATAATGATCAAGCAACAACCTCCTAGGTAAGGTAACCATACTAACAGTCTAACCAAGTTCATGTTTCCACCCAAACTGAGCCATAATTGGTGTGAAGGAGAACTCATCCCTTTGAAACATATTTGATTTCCTTTATTGCCATTATTTTGAACAACACTCCATAATGGAGGGTTGCTTTCATAATTATGAGATTGCTTAGCACTTTTCAAGTAGATTTGAGTGTTTTGATGACATCTAATAGCCACCTACAAAATCAAAGGAAACTGAAAGTAATGACATAACAATATTGTGAATTTGCAACCCTAAAATATCATTTCGGGTGTACTCCCTGAAGTTATAGGTATTATTTGAAGTATTTTCCACAACATAAACCTTGGATTATGTGATTTGTGCATTTTTGAAGGGCATCTCTAACGAGCCTACATAGCCTAAGAAAACAACATAGTATTGTTTCAACTCATAGAAATCATAATATAAAAGCATGACAAATATATTCAAGAATGGTGTCGGGCTAGTAAAGAAAAAATTACTAGTTATGAATCCTGTTCTCCAAATTCACCCAACACTGAAGATTCAAGGTATTTATATTTTTCGTAGAAAATTGGGAAAAAATATAATACCAATGAATTAAAAATAGATACCACCTGAAAAACGTTTTTCAAATATGAAAGGAAAAGGGGGAGACAAATCGGGGTTCATGGACTAGAGAATCAAGATAAGAGAGAGAAAGTTGGAACTCTCGACATAGGAGAAGAAATTGAGGAAATCCCTAAATAGAGGATGACAAGAGTAGGGCTAGATTTTCGAAGTAAACATCCCAACTAGCGTTTCTCTACTCTCCCTAGGTTTTCAAAACTACCTAGAGTGCCCTACCATGTGGGCTACCTAGGATGTTAGGAGTTGACACCTTTAAGGAGGCCACCTCCTCTTGTCCTGTTTTCAATAATATTTAGCCATTGTCATCTATGGAATCATGGATTCATACACTATCATTAGAGAGGAGAAAGAAAAGAAAAATAACGTCATTGGAATGTTACAAGTTCAATAGACAAATGACCCACGTACGTTGTCAAGGCTACTTCCAGTGTATGATGTTCTAATAGGCGAGCTCACTCTAACCACCTTTCTACTTGTTATTGTTGATCCCAACAAAAAATACTAGCCATGATTATTCCATTGGATGTTTGATTTTTTAATATAGATCTATCAGAGGGGATTCGCCTTGTTTACCATTATCGTATCACATTTATTCATAAAGGGGGTTTTCAAATTCTAAAAAATAAGGTCAATATATTGTAGGTAGGGGGGGGGTATTAGGGTATAAGGGGTTTATAGCTATTGGGGTGTTATAAAAAGGGAATTTAGTAAAAATAGGGAAAATATCATAAAATAGGGATTTTCTAATTGGAAATATGTGTTGGGAGGGGGGCAAACAAATGGATTTTGTTAGGTATTTATCTATATCTAGTAAAATTAGGGGTATTATTTAATGTCCCATGAACGAAGGTGCTATGACATAGTTTCACTAAGTGAAGACCCCATGAGATCTATTTTCCTCTTGTTGTGTGCACCAGAAGGCTAGATAATATGCTATCTTTGCTCTTATGCAAGCTGGATTTTTACTAGCACCACTATTTGCCCAAGTCTCAATTTTGTATAATGTTTTTGGGGAAATTTTGGTATTGTGGTCTACCTGGATTTGGACTAGCGTGGTGGTTTCTTCGTGGCCCACTTTTCTTGTACAAAACACCATTGATGTACCTTATTTGTTTATATTAATATTCGAAGGAATAATTTGATTCGTTAAAACAAACTAAGAATACTTGTTTTACTCAACTGAGCAAATCAACAGCTAAATCCTTGAGAAATATAATCAACTCTTGGTGTACATTATCAAAGTTCACATTAGACAAATGAGTAAGTGAATCATTTTCTCTGATATATATATGTGTGTGTGTGTGTGTGTGTGCGCGCGCACGCGCTATAAAATGTTTTTATATCTTAATATTAAGTATAGCCTGTAGACTAAACTAACCTAGGATTCTCAGCCCAATCTCTGCTTTGTAATCAAGTGCAGATCTTAATGGAGACAGAAGACGTTTATGGTCAATGGAAATAAATGGCACTTTTCTTTTGGAGCAATTTCATCCTGGTTTTACTATTGGCTTGACAAAATATTATTCCATTCCAACTATCCTCATGCATTTAGCAGGAGGACGCTGCAAGTATGATGCAATACAAAGCTTCATTTCCAGAACCTATCCCTCCTAATAAGCACTATCACTAATGATCCTCCCAATACATCATTTTCTCTCCCTCTTGAAAACTTGCTCTCATGCCAAATCAACTATTACTATTGCTGAATGTTGCTACAATTCCATAGTGAAGTCACCTATCAGTTCAACAAGCAATGGTGAATTATTCAATCAATCCAATACATTGTCACCATGCTTGTCCTCCTTCTCCAGGCTGTGGAAGCAACCAAGGAAAGTATGCATATTTCAAACTAGGTGCTATGTATATCACATGGGTCTATACGAGAACAACAAGCAGAGCACTACTAGATTCTATGTCATCAATTACAGTGATGTTGAAGATGAAAGAATCCAGAAAAAGCAGTAATTTTGGAAGTCAAAGAGAGAGATGTTGGAGCTTCCAAGGGTGAAGGAGTAGATCTGACAATGGAGAAAAGGATTCCATCAAAGTTTGGATACTCTTATTGATACAAAAGCAAGGATACCGACCTCCAAAAGGGTTGCAAAAAAGGTATTAGATCTAGTTTTGATAAAGTTTGACAAATTTAGACAAGGTCTACAAGGTTATCACGAAATTCCATGATGACATTGATATGCTAGAAATGGCCTTTGGAAAGTGCAGGGTGAGTGTGACACCTAAACTTGTAGTGCAAGTGTTACATAAGTGCAGGGCTATTGGAAAACCAACTTTCAGATTCTTTGTATGGGCTGGGAAGCAACTTGGATACATTGATAACAATGAGGCATACAATGTTATGATCAATATCATGGGCAAAATGATCCAATTTGAAACAATTTGGATAATGCTGGAAGAGATGAGGAAGAATAACCCTTCAATTTATTTTACATAAAATGATTCATATTTCTATTAGTATATAGAATATATTGCGGGCATGTTACAAATAATGAGTTGTGAAACAACAACCAAAAGCTATAGCCAGAAGGCAAAAAAGTTAAAAAACCTAGCTAATCAAAACATGTTATGCATTTCCACCAAAATTTATTGTGTTGTGAAGTGCCAAACACCCAATGCAGAAAACAATAAAATACATATCAAACATTCCAGATGGCTAGAGGGAGAAGGCAGTTCAAGATGTTGTAGGAATCAAACCCATGTCAAGATTGTTGAATTTTGGCATTAGCATAAACACTTAAAAAATTTGCAGATAAACTTAAACAAGTAACAAGTGCAGTAAAAAGTTAAAACACATTCATCACATCAGCACAATGGACACAAGATTTTTCACTAGGGAAACTTTCAAAGGACAAAACCCCCAAAAAGCATTAGTAGCTCATCTCGTAAATGAGATGACTCAGGAAATTCTTCAAAAAGTTCCTCAAACCCAAATCTGGGTTTTAACCACAGTCACAGTAAAATTTATCAGTAAAAATTTAGACTGATAATTCAAGCCCTAGAACCACAAATTTCCAGAATACATGAAAATTGCCCAATTAGGGCTTTATAAAAAAAACAGTGTTTTTCTCTCTCCTGCCCGAAAAATCACAAGCAACCCTGATCAAATCTGAAGGTACCTGACAGTATGTACTGTGCTACTGTCTGGATCCGTACGGATCTGCCCAAATGCTTCCCGACTGTTCTTTTTCCCTGCCCGGTTGTCCTTCTCTCTGCCCGATTGTCCTTTTGTTGGTGCCCGGCTGCCTATGGTGGTCTGGTGCTGCTTGGCAGCCTGCCCAAAGCTACACGAGGTGGCCCATGGGTTGCCCTGAGGGCTGAGCAGCCATGGGCTGCTACAGCACCCTCACAGGTGAGCCTTGTGGGCTGCCCAGAGGTGTTGTGGGCTTACGGCAGCCCTAAGGGTCAGCTCTAGGGCTACCCGAGGGTGCCTAAAGAGCCTCGACCCTCACAAGTTGAGCTTCCCGAAAAATAAAAGAGCAATGCCCTGCCCAAAAACAGTAGAACACACAGCCTATGAGAAGAGAGAGGAGTTGCCCGAAATTTCTCTTAGCTGCCCAAAAAAGATGAAGAGAGTTGCCCATAATTTCTGAGAATTAAATTGCTGATAAAACTCTAGCTAGGGTTTGTTGATGGATGCCCTAGCTAAGGCAAGAAAACAGTCTTCTTCAGTGGTAGCAGCTTCACCTGTCAGAGCAAACTTGTATATGACAATGAGAAGACTTGATCTTCTTTTATAGTCTTCATTCACCTGTAAGTGGACCAAAATTAGAAAAGATAAAATAATAATATTTTAATTTTTTCCTAATTTCACTTTTACCTTCTTACCAAAAAGGTCTTTTTATTTATCTTTGAATTTTACTAAAAGTCCTTATTTATTTTGACTTTCACTTGTGGTTCAAAAGTCCTTATTTATTTTTGACTTTTGACTTTAGCCTTTTTCCAAGTGCCCCTGTGGTCTTTTTTATTCCAAAAGGACATCATCATAAACCAAGAGTTACTAATGCTTTTATCTCACACTCTGTGTGACACCTAGATCTGGTACTAGGGTAACATAACCAAGGGTAGCTAATCCTTGGAGAAGTACACCAAACCCATAGATCAAGGGTCAAAGTGCCACACATGCCTAGACCCAGTCTAGGGCTTACAATGCCTTCCTGTTAACAAGCCAGGTGCCTCCATTCTCCAATAGAATGGCTACTCAGAACTAAGCTAAGTCTACCAGTACTAGACTGGTCCACATCGTCGTCCCGGACCAGATGTCTACCATTCAACAGAATGGTCACTCAACACTGGGTTGAGTCTACCCAGGATAGAGCTGGGTCTATATCATGGTCCCAGACCAGATATCTACCATTCAACAGAATGGTCACTCAAAACTGGGTTGAGTCTTCACCGTGGTCTCAGACCAGGTGGTCCCATTCTCCTAAGAGAAGAGCTCTCAATGTTGCTCAGAAAAATCAACAAAGATGAGGGTCCTTGTCCTCAAGGGAGGATTCCCATCTTTCTCTTGTGGGCGTAGGACCAACCACTGTGAGCTCCCATCTGTCATCATTAAACTTTTGTTATTGTTTTTCTATAAATATTTATTGATTTTAGGGCCAATATGGTAACCTAGTTCTTTAATTCCTTTCTTAAATCTTAAAATCTCTTTGATTGCTACAAAAATTTTTAGCTCTGCAATTTACTTTCCATAGTAACTTTGATCCTTGGACCTTCCAAGCTCTATTTCAGTGTTGGAAAATGGTGTTGTGTTGAATGCTTCCGTTCTTGCAGCGAAACCTTTAATTTCTTGGAAAGAAGATACGCAAGTTACAACTCAAGTGCCATTAAACACCCCTCTTTAAAAAAATGCAATTCTAGGGATCTTCTTCTAAGACCTTGATCTCAAATTCTCAATTCATTGGTACTTGTCCCATAATTTTAGTAACTCATTTGCAGGTCATTTATGCCTTTAAGGTAGGTGATATGTCAATATTATTGAAGTATCACACTATTGCCTTGGCAATGTTACCATGATTCACTATAGAAGGCAATGTTTTTGAACTTTCTTCTCTTATAATTTCTAAAATATCGGTGTTCCCTGATTTCTATTTCATGTAGACAGTTGACATTAATATTTGATCATATAAAAACTTGAAAGTTGTTCAAATGGGATCTTTTTCCATATTTAATTGGTGTTATATCTTATCCTTTTTTGTGGATCATATCAAGTCAAATAATACACCATCTTTGTATTCCCGACATTTGGTTTCGAGGACTGTTGGTGCTTGTGACTATGCTCGCCTTCTTATTTCATATTTAGTTGCCCCAAATATTGTAGGCCCTATAACAACTAACTTTTGCTGATCTGTAATTTGTAAGATAAAAATTGTCTTAATTTTTTGTGGAAGAATCACAAGGGATTTCTTCTCCTTTCTTCCAAGAAAAAAATACATTATATCTGTTATTTCAAGAGTGAAATCAAAATATACATCGTCGAGTTTCAAATCTCCTTTGCAAAATCTGAAAATTTCGTCAATCCTACCCTGCAGATGCATATTACACTCTTCCAGTAATTAAAATATTTCTGGCCAAAATTGTTCTCAGACTGACATTAAGCTTTTTTCTAGAAGAAAATAGTCCCCTAAGACTACTTCCATCAGCCTAACTCATAGATTGTAAAATGGATAAGGATAGTTTTGGTGAGGCCAAAGCACAAGGGATTTCTTCTAGAAGAGTTTATGTGATGTAAAATGGAGAAGTTGTATTCTTGATGACTCTTGCTTTCTCTCCCCCCTCTCTTCATGGATTTTATCATCTACATTTTGAGTAATGTTTTTTAGCTTTGTTGTCGAGTTATTATCTAGTTTCCTTTGCAATCTATTGTGCAAGTTTTTTCCTTTGGTCTCTATATGCATGCATTTTACTAATATAAATCAAGGTTATGATTAGCCTACGCAAATCTAAATGGCCTGGTTATGCAATGTAGAATGAAGATGTGAATGAATTGATGGAAGATTTAGTGTTCTCTAAGAGTCTAAACAACATTAAAATGTAAAAGACACTAGATTCCAATGTGGAGGGAACAGATCTTGATGTTTTATGCTTAGAACTTTTCTCTGTGTATTTGGTGTATATTAGAAACAATATGGTTTCCTTTTTCATAACGCTGTTGGTTTTTCTAAAAGTGCTTCTTTTAAACCCAAAGAGCATCACAACTGCTTGAAGAGGTAGAGCACCACCAGTGGCCCACTTATGTGGGAGAAATGACCTTCAAGGGGCAGACCAATAAACATAAGCACTCTTGTTCGACTAAGCTTCCATGATAGGGGGTACTCTTTTGTCAAAATCACCCAAGATTTGCACTTGGCCTTAATAGCTTATTCAGGGGAATTGAACCTTGGTGGGTGGCTTGGCATGCAACCGGCTTTACTTCTGAACCACAACCCCATCAGCTTAGCACCATTGTATTAGTATCGGTGTGCTAGAATTTTGCTAACAAATTTAATTTTGTTTCATTTCTATTTAGATCGATATGTTAATTTATAAAACGATGATGACAGAAGCACAATTTTCCTTAGAAATGTCAATAAAAAACTAACATATGGAAACACCAAATCATTTTTAATGGGCATTATATTCCATTTACATGAGCTATTTCCTATGGATGCTCAGGATTTGTAATAAATTATAATGGTCTAGTCCTGGACCTTCATAGTATCACATTATAAGAATTGTAAATGGCAATTTTTATGTATTAAAGGCCCTATCACTTTATTTTTTGTTGCTGGAAATGACCCCTATAGATGCCTAAATGGTGTTCAATGTTTTGAATTCTGAAATAGAGGGATACGAACCTGAAACATTTCAAGGTTCTAATTGATTATGGGAACACCCAGTTTGCAGGGTTGTTTCAAGCACATTTCCTCAATGTTTTCATTATTTAGGAGGGAACTTATGCAACCCAAAGTCCATGATTTGGCATAACAAAAATTAAAAATCCCCCCAAAAAACCTAGAGAGAAGCATTCTGGTCTACTAGCACAAAAGATATGGTTATTAATATCAATTTATTTATCTTAACACACTCCTCTTGCTCTCTATCTGCTTGTTTATTATTCTCATACATATTTGCAAAGATAGTAAATTTTAAGTTGAGAAAAAAATTTGCACCTGTTATGCTCCTAAGCCTATTGTCATTTGTTTACCATCTCATTACTTTGTGCATCTAACAGAACATACTTTGTCCTGTTTATGGATGTGGCAATTGTCAGTTTCCTTCTCCCATGATTGTGCTGACAAATGCTTTCTACAACCCTGGTGGGTGACGTGTCACATCTGTAATGCTAACATGTTACATGTCAACGAACAAAATTATCTAATAATATAAACAAAAATAAATATAATGTTGGATTACAATTAAATAAAAGATATGTTGACATTTATATAAGATTTAAATTGAATGTGAAAAGATAAATAAATCACCAAAAGTAAATATTCTTTGGGATTTCATACTGCATTTCAACTTTAGCTATTTGAGCGATTTCAGATTGGATGTGTCAGTTTGATTTTTCTTGCTGTAGGTGTAATCATTTGTGCTTTCTTCTATATTGATCTCACATTATTCTCTATATCTACTGCTGCTGATGTTATATATTTTTAAATTCTAATCAACCTTTGCAAAACAACCTGAATCCATAACCCTAATGCAAAGTGCAGAATCCAACAAATCCAACTATAATTCATTGTATTGGCAATTTTTTGTTGAGTGAGAAAATTGTGCACTAAGAAAAAATTGCATTTCATCTTTATCTATTTGAGCTATTTCAAATTGGATATTTAGAGTGGTGAATTAGCATCTTCAGGTAAGCTTGGTTTTTCTTGCTATAGGTATAATCATTCGTAGTTTTTTCTATATTGGTCTCACATTGTTCTCTGTATCTACTGCTACTGCTGTTATATATTTTTAAATTGTAATCAACCTTTGCAAACAAACATGAAGCCATAACCCTAATGCAAAGTGCAGAATCCAGCACCTCAAACAGTGATTCATTGTATTGGCATTTTTTTGTTGAGTGGGAAAATTGCACACTCAGAGAATTAAATATTATAGAAGAGAAATAAATAATACTGGATAAGCGTAGACTGTTCTATGAAGCTCTTTGCCAAGAGGCTTGATAGAAGGGGAGTGTATTTCTAGGATGAATTTTGTTTTTTGATTCGGCTCTTGGATCTCTTTAACTCCCTGCATCCATGTCCCATATTTCTTTTGCCAGAGCTGAGACATAGATGACGAGGTTTGTAGCAGCAGGGATGGTGCAGAAAGCTATATATGTTTTGGATGAGATTCCCAAGTTTGGTTGTGAACCAGATGCATACACATTTGGCGCTTTACTAAAGGCTATGTGTAAACATAATAAGGTTCAAGAGGCTATAGCATTGTTTGGAGACATGAAAATCAGGTTTCCACCAATTTGAAGTACTATACAGTTCTGCTCAATTGTTTGCACTGTGCACAAGACAGGGGGCTGGAGAAGGACAGTGCATGTTAAATGAAATGGTGGAGTTGGGGTTTGAACCAGACTTAGTGGTTTACAACACACTTCTTGTGATGTACTATAGAAGAATAGCCAAGGAATGTGGAAATTGATTGTTGATGAAGTGTTGATTGTTATTAACCAACATGAACTGTCTTTGTCATTTCGTCAAATAGTTTGCAAATCAAACACAATGATATAAGGGAACATTGGATTTATTATGGAAACAGATAGTAATGATAACAGTAGTTACTAAAGGCTGCTAGGGAAGATACCAAATACAAAGAGAAACCTGGAAATGATGATGGTGACGCCAATGTCTATCTGTTGTTGCTCCAAACGCACTCGATCAACAAAAACGCACTCGATCAACAAACAGTGCAACCCCTTCTCAACTTAGCCACTCGATTTGAAGTTGACTCGACCTCCCACTCAATGTGATGCCAAATGATGCAATAATCATCCAAGAAAAACCCATGTCTTCCTTTGACAACGAACTCAACCTTTCTCTTGTGCAATCGACCTCTATGGCAATCACTTTCCTTCAATTACTGAATTTGGTCTCCCCTGTTGGCTGTGTAATTTGGCTTTCCTTTGATAGAGATTCGGCCCTCCTAGGAACATATTAGACCCCCTAATGATGGTGTCTCTCCTCCTATGGTTCACTCTCCTCAACAATGGCTCCTTCATTGCCAAATCGAGCCTCCCAATGATGACGTCTCTCCTCTTGTAGTTTTCCCTCCTCAACAATGGCTTCTTAAATGTCAATTCAACCCTCTGTGTGGAATTAAACCTTCAACAATTTGGCCTTCAGCACCTGTGATGAATTCGACACTCAGGTTCCATCTTGTAGAAAATAGAGAAGGGCAACATTTCGCTCTTTAAAATTTGTGACATGATCTAATTTATTACATGGAATTTATTGATACATTTTTATTTGGTGGAGCTCCCTTTCAATGGAAAATTGCATTCCTGAAATAACTCTTAACTTCTAACAAGCGTTTAAGTTACACTAAAAAAAGAAACCCATAGTGATACTATGTATTTTAACCACACACAATGCCAAAAAAAACCCTAACCATAATTTAATATGTCAACTATATGGAACAACTCTACATCCAAAATACTCTCTATAAGGTGAAACCCTAAAAGTGATGGATATGGAAATGGTATTTACTATTAGCTTAAGTCATTAAGTACAATAATATTGAGTCTCTTTTATAGAACTAATGCAAACTAAAACTTAAAATCTAACTATAACATAAATATTAGTTATTATTTATAAAATGTGGTTTTATTATATCTTTTATTATGACAAAAGTGTTAAAAATAAAATTAAATTGATCATAAATTGAAAATCTTTTCAATATAGAAAAAAAATTGTGCACAGTCATTCATTACAAAAAACCTAAGAATTGTCTATTTTCTGCTTTGACCATGATTGTGAAGACTACTGTTAAAACTACTACTGATTTAGAAAAAAATTGTTTTTTTTTCTATGATTCACCATACTAGAGGAGGGATAGACCTTGATAAACTGAAAGTTAAGCACTATACAAAAAACATCAACAGAAAAGAGAGGGGCCATGTCTACTACTTTTTCTTTCCTTCCATGCAAGGAGTTGGCTTTGAAACAGAGACCTCTTCCATTGGCTATGCTTCAAATTCCATGTTCTCATGATTACAACGGCCTTGGGTCCAATTCAACACCTTCAAAACATCTTCTGAAAGCTTGCCCATTTTTCCCATCAGTCCTTGAATGTCTCTTTCTAGGTCATCAATTATTGAGTCTTGACAAGAGAGTTGGTGAATAACATAACTAATATCAATAGAGAGTTCCTTATTTTGCTTGAGGCCACCACAGACTACCTCATAAACCCGTCGGAGATGAATTATTGCAACTGTAATAAATCTAATCGGTTATTACAACTGTTAATTAAATAACAATTATTATTTAGGTCACTAATAGGTTAATTAATTATTAGTTATTAGTTATTATAGGGCATGTCTATTTATTAATAGACGTGACTATTACCCTATCAACCATATTTAACATGGCTCGCTATCTTTGTAAATCATCAATTCAAGTATCAAATATATATTTATCAAACCCAAATGCCAACATGAAAAGTTTTATCCTTACAAGTGGCATCAAAGCGTAGGCTCTCCCACAGTCTCACTTCCTCCTCGGAAAATAATTATCACTCTTTCATTCTCCATTTCCACATCTCCACACATCCTTCATCCCTGTGCGCTCTCTCACGAAGACCTGTCATTGTTCCCTCACTGTTCCACTCCATTGACATCACAGATTCGGTTCCTCTGCTCTCGCCTTTGCTACTCTCACAAATCATCTCCTTAATCTCTTACCACTCACCTCTTCCCTCATATCTACGCATTCCACTCCTCAACACATCCCTCCACGTGGCCCATCCTTCACTACTCCCACACCCCCACGTTTTATTTTCGATGAACCCTGCTCCTCCTTACTCCCCATCCACCACACAACTACCATCTCCACGTCCACTTCACTCCAGCCGTAATCTCTCCATCCTTGTCGCAGTTCATCCTTTCCTCTCGCATGTCCATCCCATCCTGCGCATACTCCCCATATCTATTCTCCTCACGCCTTCCACCAATCCACTCCCACTCTTCTACTCTCCAGCCTATGCATACAGCTCTGCATGACTCCATCCCCTTCTCTAACCGCGTGTATACATATCTGCGCACTGTCATTTCCATTCCACATGTGTGTGTCCTTGTCTTACCCCCCACATCATCTCCACTCTCATTTCACACACTGCTCCCTTACCATCTCCTTGCAATCGTGACCATCCCTCTTCCATCGCATTGTTCCTTCTACCTATTACCTCACCCATCCAAAAACCTTATCCACGCATGCTCTCCATATCCCTTCTTCCTCCAAATCCCTTCACATTCCCATCTTCCACCCCCACGCTCCTCTCCTCCCAGCTCTCCATTTTCCTCTCTCATTCTCCTCTCATTGCCCGTTGCTCCATATCTCCCATTCAATCCCTCACACCCTCCCTCTTCCACCGCGTTGTGCCTTCGAACCCCCTCTCACCAACGCTCTAACCACCTGCATACCCCCTAATCTTGTGCCCATTCTCACGCCCCCTCTGTGATCATTCACGTACCCACAAGTGATCCCTTACATCGCACCAACTCCCAAGCACCACAACCACACCACAGCCATTCCCTCGACTTCAAACCCTAAAAATTCCACCATTTTTCAAATAAAATAAATATAATATTATAATAATATTTATTTTAATATATATAAACTTACAAAAAAGAACTATATATATAGTTTATAAAAACAATAATAATAATAATTATTATTATTATTATTATTATTCAAAAAAAATTCCAAATCTTCTTGAAGATTTTCACAAACTGGAATCAATATGTTTCCAACATTTAATGAAATCATGTATGGCTAGAAGCCAAGAAGGATTATTGAATCTAAACTCGAAGAAATTGAAAAGAGATGCCTTAGGGAAGAGGAAACGTGCACAAAATTGAAAATGATCGTATTGGAAATAAAAAAAGAAATAACCAAGAAAAAAGGAAAAAGGGGACTTGTAGCAAGATCAGACCTCGAAGTATTTATTACTCAAACCGAGCCAAGATTGAGAGAAAATGATGAAAAAGTCTATGAAGAAGAAGTGGCTACGAAGTATCACTTCTCAAGCGAGGGAAAGCAAGAAACTACTATGGCACCTACGATAGTAGAAGCGGATATGCCCCCGGAATTTCCAAATAAAGAGATAGAATCTGATTTTGCACCCATGACAGAAGAAGATGGAATAAAGGAAGAACCCTATGAAGAAGAAGTGGCTACACCATCTCACCTCTCAAGCAAGGGAAAGCAGGAAAGTGCTACGGCACCTACGATAACAGAAGTGGTTACACCCCCAGAATTTCTAAATAAAGAGTTAGAAATTGATTTTGCACCCACGACAGAAGAAAATGGAATGAAGGAAGAAGCCTATGAAAAAGAAGCGACTACGACATCTCACCTCTAAAGTGAGGGAAAGCAGAAAATTGTTATGGCACCTATGATAGCAGAAGCGGTTATGCCCCCTGAATTTCCAAATAAAGAGCTGGAAATTGATTTTGCACTCATAAAAGAAGAAGATGGAATCAAGGAAGAAGCATATGAAGAAGAAGCGATTGTGACATCTCCCCTCTCAAGCGAGGGAAAGAAAGAAACTACTATGGAACTTACAATAGCATAAGTAGCTACGGTCTTTAAGATTTCAAGCAAGGGAAAGTTGTAAATTGCATTTGCACTCCCAACAGAAGAAGCGATTGCGACTCCCAAATTTCGAAGTAAAGAGGAACAAGGGATCCCACGACGATCGACTCCTTATATCCCTCCTCACAAGAGATTCAGGACACCATAATCAGAGAGGGATAACAAAAGACACCCCAACTACAAACCTCCAAATACGATACTCAATAAAAAATATGTACATCTACAAGAATTTCACTGCGGCTTCTTACAAGGTAGGGAAGTAAGGCACATTAATATGCCAGCTGAAAAATATATAAAATTGTCTAACGAAACTCCAAAAAAATAACTTGTTAAGGAATACGATAACAAGGACGATGAAACAAAAGAGGTAGAACACAATGATATGGAAGATCAAGATGATGTTGACAATCACAATGTCAATATCAATTGTTAAGAAAATGGCGATGCCGTAGATTGTAATAAAACACAAAATACGGTTAAAAATGAAGTCATTGTTAACAACAATTATGAAAATATTGAAGTTATAGAAGAATGCAATGATGAAAATAAAAGTGTCAAAGTTGGCATTAATCATGATAACGTAGTAGAACGAAACCCAGAAGATGCTACGACAAATGAAGAGATGAACATTATACCAGTGGTCGTAACTCGAGATGTTCTAGAATCTCAACATCAAAAGGTTTCCTAGGAACAACTAAAGACAAGCTCATCAAACAAGGAAGTAAGTCCATTATTAGTAGTTGCCTCTACATATAAGAAAACCATATCTGAGCATATAGAAATATAAAAAATCTACGTCAAATTAGAAGATCAGAAGAACACCATTAGATTAAAAGATCAGGATAATACTCCAAATAGTTGTAATGTGTTTATCTACATAATCATATGCATGCAAATATTTGAATGTAAATGCAACCAATTATTTCAAGAAATTCTAAACTGCGGTACCATTATTCATGGCAAGACTTCTAGTTGAAGCACGCTTACTGAAGATTCATGGAGGAATCCTTTTTCAAGGCCAAATGACTTGTAATAAACCTAACTGGTTATTATAACTGCTAGTTAAATATTAGTTATTATTTAGGTCACTAATAGGTTAATTAATTATTAATGATTAGTTATTATAGGGCATGCTTATTTATTAGTAGACATGACTATTACCTTATCAACCATATTTAACATGGATCATTATCTTTGTAAATCCTCAATTCAATGATCAAATATATATTTATTAAACCCAAATTCCAATATGCAAGGTTTTAACCTTACAAAGACCTCTTCTATTGGCTACGCTCTGAAGGCCATGTTCTCAAGATTACGACTGCCTTGGTTCCAATTCATCACCTTCAAAACATCTTCTGAAATCCTATCCATTTTTCCCATAAGTTCCCGAATGCCTCTTTCTAGGTCATCAATTCTTGAGTCTTGACAAGAGAGATGGTGAATAACATAGCCAACATCAGTAGAGAGTTCCTTATTTTGCTTGAGGCCACCACATACTACCTCATAAAGCCGTTGGAGATGAATTTTAAAATCCTCAAACCCTAACCTAAGGTCATGAAGGCCTACCTTCTAGCCTCTCTATGATTTCTTCTCTGAATCCATCTCAAAAGAATCACCTATCAACCATGAATGGAGAGAATTAGCCATCCCAGATTAGTCGAGGCAATGATTTCTTCACTGATCCTATCTTTGACTTTGTATTGGAATGAGAAACTCAGATTAATGCTCGGGGAGATATCCATCTCCGCTTCAATTTCACATGCAGGAACGTTGGGGACGAAGGACATGTGTAAAGGATGAGTCCCTTCAACATAAAGTTTATGACTGGACATGCACCCCATCACATGTCCTTATACCTTGGTGGGAGTTTATACTGAGATTTGAGAGGGGAGGGAAGGGGCCCACAAAAATAACCAATGCCTTAACCTCCCATGGAGGGAGAAAATAAGGAATGCCATGAAAATTGAGGTCACCATTAGCACAAGAAACTAAACCTGGCTCTAAAAGAGCTCCCATGTTTGCAAGAAGGTCTGCATCCCCATTATTTTCTCAAAGAATATGAAGGGGACTTATTTTTATTTTGGAAGAGAATTGGGATATCCTTCAATGGATTCTTTTACATATGGTATTGCCTTTTTCATGTTTGATCTGCATCTTTTGGATGACCTATCTTGAGTCACTTATTATAAATACCCTGCTTATGCCTATCTTGACTATAATTTCCATCCCAAGCATGAGAGCCATCCATTCTACTTCATTGTTGTATCCCCCCCCCACTCCCCAAGCAAAAGAGTCCACTATTTTTCCTCCGGGATTACAGATAATCCCACTTGCACCTGCCTCCCTTAGGTTTCCCTTAGAAGCTCCGTGAAAAAAAAAAGAGCGTTCCACCCAACCATAGGCTAGTGTGCTCATCGATCTCTCAGCATCACTGCCACCCCTGAGCTGGGCATGATTTCCCAAGGAAAAGGAAACTAAGAAGGCTCACACATAGCCAAAGATATGTAAAGCCAAAGCTATGTTTGGGTTTATCACACTGCGAAGGGGATGGAAAGGTTTGTTTGATAAGCTAGTGAGCTCAACCATAGAGCTATGGACACCTACACAAGATCTAACTTGGATTTCCCAACACATACACACCCAACACAAGGAATCATCCCCTTCTCTGTTGTACAGTCCCTCAGGCTATGCATTCCCTTCCAGTGCTATTTAAGATGTGCAGTAAGGAATAACCAACCCTCAAGATCTCTCAGTGAGGTTCCTCATGCACTAGGTTTATCAAGCAACTTACCTCTTCCACTCCTAACTAGTTCAGACCCAAAGTAAGATGAATAACAGTTCAAACCAAAACAAAAATGCCCATGACAACAAAAAATGCATTTGCTCAGCAATTTACAACACGTGGTCAACCAAAAATGAATTTCAGATGGGGAAAAATACCAGGGGTGAGGAAAACGATTTCAGAATCGTTCTATTGCTTCATAGAGGAAAAATTGACCTCTACAAAAACCCAACTCAGCAAATCGATTTTAGAAAACAACTATAGGGATTTCGGGGCAAAAATGATCTCTACAAACCCCAAAAACGTGAATATTCCTTGCCCAAGAATTATGAGGACGTTTATGGCATTACATGAGCCAAAATGACTTCCATAAAGTACCAAAATGAAAATATTCCTTTCCCACTTGCTGAACAACATCAAAATGAATTTTCTGGGCATGCAAGATGAGGAAAATGAGCAAAAACGTGAAGGTAAAACAACTCTCAAGCTTCCACTGCGTGAGGAAATGGAGAACGTGGGTGTATGGCCAAATGGGCATGCATTTTGGGTGTTAACTTGCCCCAAAAGTAAAAAATGGGTATTTCCCCAAATTCGAATTTCCTTGCCCATACTCTTCCCATCCCCATGCAATAACTACTTCAACCAATTTCTGGCAGAATTAAATGATTGGGTGAATGAGACAAGAAAGGTAGTTGACTGTTTGATGGGTTCTCCCTTTGACATTTGGCTTTTCCCCATTGGCCTCAAAGGTTAAATATCCCCCCACTATCCTTAGGAAATCATGCACCCATCTCTTTTAATGTTGCATCAACATAGCTGATTGGGGTTTTTAATTAAATTGCATATTTACATGATGCCAAAATTATAACGTGTCGGCTAGCACGAAATACCATCGGCAACGATTTTAATCACCGGAACATAAAACATTAAATCAATGGCGGGGCTTTTTCCTTTAGCTCCACACCATTATTAATTACAATATATACATCATATACATTTTTAATGCAAGCGGGGTCAAAACTGGGGTGTTACAATCTGTAGTAAAGGAAGATGATTTAAATATTTAGCAATATAAAAATTTCAAATTTGAAACCTTAAATAAGAAAGATGACATGGTCCTAAACTACTAATCTAAGGTTTGTAATGGATGCCAATAGTATGGTCTCCATGTTTAGGTTATGTTCTAGAGTTTTTCATCCTATCTAGGGGATGGTTATCTAGGGGATGGGAGTATTTTTATTTTGAGAAAGGATTACTGTGAATGTTGTTCTTATGTAATGATTTTTTATTTGAAAAGACAAAGAAAGTGGATACTTGCAAAAGGGAAGCCTACAAAAATAGTTATCCATCTCTTATAGAAGAATCTCACCAGAAATCTTGAACTAGATCAATGATGCATTATTCAACTAGTAGGTTATGGGATCTAAATATTTTTCCATGCCTAAAAACTAGATATTGTTAGGCAGATGAAGTTGGTGTTTATTTTGTAATGACACAATTATCATATATATTGATTTATGTCTTCTGTCACAACATAGTTTACAAACTTTAAACCCCATTTATAGTATCATAATGAACAAAGATGACTAAAGATTATAAGCAACAAGAAAAAATTTAAATGATTGGGAAGCTAATAAGTAACATGCTATAAATAATGCCCTTGGCACCATCATTAATAGCATGAATTCATTAAAATACTTCTAGATAAAGACATAAATCACTTCAAAAACATTAAGATGACATCTCAAGACCGAAGCAAAGGATAATGTCTCATACTCAAGAAGTTACAAGAGAATATGTCATAAACTCAGTGTTTTCATTTTTTTCTTCTTCTTTGGGATCCAAAAAGAAAAAACGAGGTCTCACAAAACTTTCTACTACATTTTCCTCAGCTTAACAATGAAAGTCTCCTATTTTATGAAGAAATTAAGATTCATGCAAGTCTTCCATGAATTTTTGGGCATTGTTTCATGCTAAATTTCACTTCCTTGTGGAAAGGGCCTCTTTGGGGGGACTTGGATGGTCTTTATAGCACATAGTTCAGTTGGATGCAACACTGGAGTAGGTCTTAATGTAGGAAAAGTACACCTTACAGTAATAAAGAAGCTCCTTGAGCAATTTTTTTTTTAAGGATTGACCAATTGAGACATTTGTTTAGACCATCAAAGGACATAAAGAATGAATCTCATTCTCTACACTAGAATTGAAAGTTGTCTTTGGGATAGAACAATATAAGTACAATGGAGGGTTGTAGAGACCTTTTCTTTGCTAGATGTAAAGAGAGTAAATACATATTTTTATTAAATGTATTAACCCCCATAAAAAGAAATGAGAATGAAGCTTGAATTCAATAAAAGATTTGACAAGTGGAAAGTTGATTCAAGATCTGCACACTGACCTTAGACCAACACCCATAACTGCCATTTTGTATTATATGAATACTATCAAGAGTATATTGATTTATTTATGAATCAACGAATACCAACGAATATATGTAACTATTGTTTAAATAATCATGATTTTTATGTCCCATTTTGAAATGCTTCATTATTATTTGGTTGCAATAACCATTCATTTACCATGTTTAGAACTCATAATCTAAATTAATGTTTTAATTCTTGTATCTATACTCATTACATAGCACAATGTCCTTAAAACGTTTGCTATTAATATGACTTGTTGGCCAAAAATAACGAGAATTATTTGGATAAGAGTTATTCTGGTTAGTTTCATCTATTGGTTGATAATGCTTAGAAGTGATATGAAGTTATTGGTTGAGAAAGAATTAAAAAAGTTATATATGTATGTATAAGTTTCCATACGCATGTACACACAAATATAACTTGTGCAGTTGAAGGAATCAATTAACACAAATATAAACTACATTATAGTAAAAAACTTTTGATTAGTTTATGTATAAGCTCACCATTAAAAAAAATATAATTCACTTACACTGGAATATAATCCATGTGGTATTGTAGATCTTCATAGTGATAATATGCATCATTCTTTCAAGGAAACACTAGTAACATCCAAATTCAAAATTATCTATTGTTTGCAAATGGTTTTTATAAGCGTGCGCTTATTTTCTCATAAACTATCAATTACATGATTTTGTTGAGTTCAAAGTCTTTAAGTCAACTGTAGTGAAATAAAGAATCCAATAGAGTCACGTTGAGAATCTTTGGATGGGCGATGAAGGTGAATCCAAACATAATGAGTTTGTTAATTTTTGTACTCAAGGATATATATTTTAGGTTATTTGATCTTTTAATCACCAAAATAATTATGTGTTAGATTTAATAAGGGAATTCAAACTTGTAGTTTCCAAAAACCTATGTGCATTTTTTTGTTATGCCTTACAAAACATGATATATTGTGTTATAAAATGGGTATGGCTATGTTTGTTTTCAACTTTATTTTTGGCATGACTATGTTTTTATTAAAAATACACCACCATCCTCATCATTATCAGTGTCATAGTCATCATCATCATCATAATCATCACCATAAATGACATCTTCATCGTCATTTTCATCATTCATGTCATTGTTGATGATGATGTCCTAGATGGCGATGATGATGATGACCTAGATGACAATGACAAAGATGGCATTTTAAGAATTGGGAATATTCATCAATTTCATTGACATAATCATTTTCATAGTCATTGTCATTGACTAATTCATAATAATGTTAATATGTTATCATTGATAGAGAGACAAATATATCCCTGAAAGACCTATAATATAGGGATATAGGAACCCACAATGCCCTATTCCAAGTCCACTGACATGAAAAAGAGAAAGAGCAAATGAATAGAGGTGCAAAAAAGGACCCACAAGCCAATCAAATACATATATATGCCACCTAAATAGGTGAGAAATGCCTTACATTATTAAATTTTCTTTGAGGAAAACAAAAAAAGGATCAAGTGTTATGTGATAACTCAACAAAGCTAAATGCGTGGGTAAGGAGCGAGGAAAATCTACAAGAAATCAAGTCATAAGGGAAATTTATAAATGCAATGATATTCCTCCAAGGATTGAATTGATAAATCGACATGATAAAAATAAACTTACTCAATTGATCTCTAAATTCAACGTCAAACATGCATTGGGATTCCATCAATCAAATGGATTTCATTTAGATTATGTGATTCACAACCACCCTCCAAATCAAAATTATTTGATTAACTATAGAATAGAAAATCAAATCTAGGATGCTAAACCAAGGAAACCTCATATTTTGATTTTGTTGTCATATTTCTTCATCCAACCATTTTGTGTTTCCTTCCACACTCTTTACCCAAGGTAAGGATTACTATGTTTTTCCATGTATAATGAAGCTGAAATAAGTGGCAATATGATTTGGAATAATATTATTTTAAAACATGTGATGAGATATAACCTATGCACATTAAGCACATAAACCATGGGCCAAAACTGGACCAAAAATAACCAATTTGGTGCAGGATTTATGCAAAGAATATAACACACACCCAAAAAAACCTACGACAATAATGATGATTGATGATGATGACATTAACAATGACGTGATTTGATTATGATGATAACAATGATGACTATGAAATTGACAATGATGATGGCAATGACAATGACAATGATGATGAGATGAATGATGATGGTGATAAAAGTGATAACGAACATTGTAATTGTCATCATGGCCTATGTCTTAGTATGGAACCTTAGGCATAACCATGCATCCTTAAAGAAATTGTTAAGGATTACATCATTGTCATTCTTAACATCATCATCAATATCATCATCGTCGTCATATAATTATCATTATTGTTTTCATATAACCACATTATCAACATCATCATCAACAACATTATCATTTCATTGCCATCATTGGCATCTTCATTGCCATCTTCATCACTATTTTCATCATCACATAATCAAATCATCACCACCACCAACACCACCACCATCCTCATTGTCTATGGTCTATTCATGAGAAATAACAACTCTATTTTGGAAGACAGTCATCATCATCATCATTGTCTTTCCATCATCACTATCATCACCATTCATTTCATTGCCTTCTTGAATCATCGTTAGCATCATCATTATCATTGTCAATATCATCACCATCATCAATCGTCGTTGTGGTTGTTGTAATTACCATTATTTCCATCGTTGTCAATAGCAACAACAATATTATCATATTCACCATAATCATTGTGAATAACATCATCATTATCCTCATTGTCATATTCAACATATGGGCGCAAAACTAGATGGAAAAGTGGACAGAAACTTGGACGCAAATGCGGATGCAAAAGTGGAAGCATAAATGGGTGCAAAAGTGGGTGCAGAATTGGGTGCAACAAAAGTGGGCACAAAAGAGGATGCAACATTGGAAGCAAAAAAAGAAGCAACCATGGATGCAAAACCAGATACAAAAAGGGACACAAAAGTGGATGAAACTGTGGATGCATAAGTGGATGCAACAAAGTAGATGCAATACTTGAAGCAAAACTAGATTCCATGCCTGATGCAAAACTCTATGAAAAAATGGATGCACAAAGGGATGTAATAGTAGACGCAAACCTGTATGCAAAAAAGGATGCAAACGACAATGCAAATTAGTGTGCAACAAAAGGGGATGCAAAAGTGGATGTAACAGTAGATGGAAAAAAGGATAGAAACATGGATGCAAAATGAGATGCAATTAATGATGAAAATGTGGGTGCAAAAGTGGACATAATAGTAGATGCAAAATTTGATGCAACAAAAGTAGATGCAAAAGTAGATGTAAAATGGGACGTAAATCCCAATGCAAAACCCTATGCAATAGGGGATACAAAAAAATAAGCATAAGTAGATGCAAAGGAGGATGTAAAAAATTATGCATAAGTTGATACAAACATGGGCACAAAAGTGGACGAAAACATGGATGCAAAATTGGGTGCAACAAGAGTAGATGAAAAAACTAGGCATAAATTAGTTGCAAAACTTGGCGCAAAACCTGAGGTTAAATTAGGAACTGGAATTAAATCCGGTGCAATTTACACCAAATTTAGCGCCAGGTTTAGAAAAAAGGCACAAAAAATGCCTAAAACAGTGCCGACACAATAAATTGCGCCTACTTGGCCAAGGAAATGAAAAAAAACACATTAAAAAGGAGTGTAGACATAAAAAAGGAAGCAAAAAGGGACACTAATCATAGGGTTTTGTTGTAGTGGTTGATTGTCATACCCTTAGTTTTGACTTCGAAAATATTAAATCAAATCATGTAAATGATGTAAATATGCTAGTTTGAATTCTTAGTGCTGAGCTCAAGGCCAAGGCCCAACTAGTGAATAACCGGGCATGTATGGTGTAAATATTTCATTATGGATTATGTGGTTGGCTTCTCATGCCAATTCAAATTCTATGTAAATATTATGTTGGAAAATAATAAAATGGTTTAAGATGGTTGTGTAAAGGGCACTAGAGGGGCTATGATTCCACTAGAGGGGAAGAGGAAAGGGGGCTTGTGGGAGATTAAATCCTTAATTTCCAAGTGTCAACCTTAGAGCTCACCCATTTGTCATCATTTTCCATAATTGATCCAATTGATTCCCTTTTACTATTTTACCCAATCAAATTATGATGCATGTATGAGGTTGATAGGGAAAGGATTCTCATGTAGCGATGAAAGCATGAGATGGATATACTTATATGACTGTTGTATAAGCCCTCTATTCCATGTTTAGAAGTTTTGTCAAATGTATTTTTAACCATTGTCTCATCTATTGGTGATTCCATTGTCCATTATTCACTATGCATATTTTTACACATAAGGGATTATCATTTTGTTGTTCATTATCATTACCATATTGTGCATAACTTTAAAATTCGAAATTGAAGAAAAAGTTGTGTTGTTTGGGGAAAAAGAGATGGTTGTAGGTGAGCTAGGGAACTTTACCTATTAAGTTCCATTACTTTTTCATGCTTGAGAAGACATGCATTAAGGCTACAAGAGATTCTCCAATAGCATATAGTAGGTTCAACACCTTCTATGCACACAATGGAAAGTCACTGGAAAGATGGATCACCCAAGGGAACCATCGATCGAAGAAGAGGATGTTGGGTGCGCACCCTAAGGGTCCTTATGGTGGGTAACTCTGCGGGCTTGAAAGAGTTTGTAAGCGGATTTATGGCTCAAATTAGTCTTAGGGGTGTCGGGGTTGAGTCAAAGCCCTTTTTTTGTATTTAACCCATGGTTTAAGTCCAGGGTTTAGGGTTCGGGATACCCATGGTTTAAGCCCATGGTTTTTTAATAGTGCGATGTATAAATAAGTACTCCTGTAAATAAGTCAGGTTAGGATTTTTGATGAAAAAGGAACTGATGTGAAGCTAAGGCTATTTTGTAAGAAAGGTTAAGTCCCAGTTGTGTGCATGGACGACCTCTGCAGCTTTATGTGCAAAGGGTTTTGGGTGATTAAGGAAATCTGCAGCTGTGTGCACGGCTTTAAGAACTTGAAGGGATATGCAGCTAAGTGCGCAGATCAGAACTGTGGTTTTTGTAGAAAGTTGAATAAAACACAGTTCTGTGGACGTAACCCCTACACTGGGGGTGAACCACGTTATATCTGATGTCGTGGTTCTTTTGTGTTGTGTTTTGTTATGTTCTTTCATGCATTAATATCTATATATCTGATAAGTAAAGATCACTGCTAGATAATAACTTCGTTGTGAATTCCCAGTAAAGGGTTGCGCAAGGCACTACTTGTTTATCTAACCGCGAAGCTAAATAAGTGAATGTTAAGCTCTGTGATTTATATTTATAATCTGTCAAAAGATAAAGGTACAGTAATATCCCTCTTCTGCTTCTAAAAACCTGGTTCTGCGGCACCCCATAGCTGTTTCGGGTGAGATTGCAACCTGTTCGCAGGTTGTTGCCGAAAGGGCCAACACTGTGGGTCTTTTGTTGCTGTGAAGTTAATGGTATTAAACCCAAGTCTGCCCTATTTCCCAACAAATTGGTTTCGTTGCCGGTTGAACTCAGTATCTACTCAAGAGGGGTTTACGTCGTACCTCGAGGTCTATGTTCTGGAGACCCTCTATGAAGGAAATCGGTGATTGGCTTGATGAGACTTATCTGAAATTCGCTGAGCAAGAGAACAAAGATCCGCGTCATAGTGCAAACGACTTTTTACAAAGGTATGTTTTTTGTGACGTTTATGAAATTTTCTTTGGTAGTATCCACATAGAGTTGCACTAGTGGTTATCCAGGTTAACAGAGAGAAGGACGAACTTCCAAGAACATCAGTTTCCTGTGTGGACTCCCGCAAGAATTAATATACTGAAAAGGGTGAACAACAAGATATCCTGCGTTGTTGATTTCTGGACAACGCGAACCCTTGAAGCATTTGTGATGGAGTTCACCATCGACACGAGTGATTCCTTTAGTGAAGCTGAGCGACAGTTTTTCAAAGGACCAAGGGGCAAGTTTTTGAATTCATTTAGTTTGAGAATTAAAATGCTATTAGCTGAAAAAGGAATATTGCTCATTGAATCAGACTGTTATATTTTTTATTACTAACCTATGGTTGCAAGTGACAATACCTTCGACGAGCAAAGTGGTTTGCTGCGAAGTGGCAAAAGGTACAAGAGGGATTTTGGATCCCATTCCCAGGGTCAGCATACCGAGTATTCCCCTATAAATCCCGCAGATTCAGAACCTGAAGAAACCCCCTCTGTTGGAAACCCTCTGGTAACCCCGCAGCGAAGACCTATTATCCCCGAGAATTCGTCGCAGTCTGGAAGTCAGCCTAGCCCGAGTACCCCTGTCGCAGGTCAGTCTACCCCAGTAAGTTCCCCCCCGCCTACTCCTAGTCCCCCTCCAACCCCCCCTAGATCCACTATGGCCCACATGCATGATGACATTAAGCTACCTGTTTTCAAAGGAACTGGATCAGAGGATCCAGAACAGTTCTTGTTTTTATGTGAAGCAGTGTGGACTGCTAAGTCCATTACGGATCAAGATACACAAAGAGCGCAGCTAGTTACTTCTTTCAGAGACCATGCTCTGACCTAGTTCATGAAGTTCTCCAGCACTCAGAACCATGCATTGCCTGATATAAAAGCAGCCATGATAAAGGAATTTAAGAAGCCGAAATCTGAGTCGCAGTGTATCACTGAATTGAAAGAGATTCAGCAGCAGCGTGGAGAATCGGTGTGGGATTTTGATCAAAGATTCAAAGTTCTGCTAGACCAAGTCAGTTTCCCCATTGGACCTGCACAGCACAAGGAATAGTTCATTGTAGCGCTGCTACCACATATCAGAACCCCACTCATGTAACAGAAGGTTGTTGACCAGCAGGAGGCTCTGGAAATCCCGATGAAGCTTGAAACCGCTCCTGTCGAAGACAATTCTGGTATCGCTCAAATTCAAGCGCAGTTGGCAGCGATGGCTCTGGAGCTTCGCGATATGAAGAAAGGAAAAACCGGCCGCGAAGAGGTTTGGTGCACACAATGTTGGACAGAAGGTCACGACAAGGAACAGTGCCCTGTGGTAAGAAATTACCTGAATACTGATGCGCCAAACCCATTCAACCCTACTGTTCTATATTGCATCGACCTGAGAATTGCTATCTGCTTCAGAGGTATGTGCAAGTCCCCAAGAACCCATACTGCAAGTTCTGTAAGTCAGTAGGACATAATGAAGATGAGTGTCGCAATTATGACCTCATGAGAGAGCGCACCTATGACGCCTATCGGGTACAGAATGAGGGCCAGGGCAATGATGGCTATGGTTACCGCGGTGGTGCATCCAATAGAGGTGCTTTTGGAGGTCGGGGTCGTGGTGGTATGGTAGGAAGAGGCGGAGGCCAGGTTGTGTGTTACAACTGTAACCAAGCCGGGCATCTAGCTAGAGATTGTCGGAACCCAACTACGACATGTCGGTATTGTCGCACAGTCGATCATGTGATCGAGCAGTGCCCGCAGCTGATAGCTAAGATTCAGGAAAGAAAGGGTGGCCCTACTCAGAATATCCATATGATTTCCGTCGAGTCCCGACCTGCCGCAACCATTAATGTTGTTACGCGTACTGGAGCTACGACGCACCTACAGAATACAGGGAAACGGCCCGACGAGGCTTGGGTCCCAGAAAACGTCCTAGCAATTGCAAGAGAACACGAGACAGTCATGGAAGCCCAGCGTGATGATGTTGCTCCTAGCACAATAGTAGTACCTGCGCAGAAAAATCAGCAGGAGTCGCATCTGCAAGACGCTTCGCCGAATAAAGTAAGTACCCCATCCTCCTTTCTACAGAGCTGTATGAAACTCTTAAGGAATTAGAATGCTCTAAAGGAGTTGCAAAAAGTTCTTGCTTTCTGTGAACCTTAGAGCAGAGTTGATAAGGAGAAAACTGTTAATCGTGTCCGAAGAACTGGCAGGGAAATGAGATTGAATGCCCAGATAGGAGAGTATGATATGACTGATGTCATCCTGGATTTAGGATCAGAAGTCAATGTCTTAACCAAGCAAACCTGGGAGCAAATGGGGAAACCTGGCCTTGCCCGGTCTCCTATACAGTTGAAGTTAGCCAATCAACAAAGGATTGTGCCTCTAGGGAGACTCCTTAGTGTCCCAATCGATATTGATGGGGTCAGCACTTTAGCGAACTTCGAATTTATTGAGATCATTGATGACAGTAACCCCTACCCAGCCCTACTAGGAATTGAATGGGCAATGGAAAATGCCGCAGTCATTAACCTTAAGAAGATACAGATGACCTTCGAAGGGAAATATTTGAGAGTCATCGTACCCCTGGACCCCTCACAAGGAGAAAGGTACACAGAACCACTACGAGACGAAGATTAGGATGACCTGGAGCACATTTTTAACATTACAGCTAAGGAAGAAGATTATGTCGATCCTACTGCCGAAGGTATTATGGATTGGCAGTGTGACAGCTCCTGTATGACAGATTCAGATGACGGTTTAGAGAATTGGCAGAACCGATTGTATGAGCTACATGGACATAGATGCGCCAGAATTACCAAGTCCTTCAGATGGCTTAGTTCGTAGCCAAGAACCTTACCTGCCTCTGATGGTTCGACAGACCCAGAGGAGTCCGTTGTGCCATTATCAAAACAAATACTGGAGTCACAGAAACTGGAGAATCTGGATTCAGCATTAGGAGTCACCGCAGCCAGAAGGTGGACTGCCTATAAGAAGTACCTTCTGAATTGGGAAACTTGTCGGACATCCCTTCACCTGAGATTTGTGGATCATCTCCAGAGGGTGCGCAGTAGGATAAATGGGCAGAGTAGGCCACATGAACATTTGGAGCATTGTTATGGGGCATGGAAACTTGTACCTCGTACAGAATGGGTACCTAGGTTTGTTCATACCCAGGCACCTGCAGTCGAAAACCAGTACAGGGAGGTTGGGCCTCGGCACTCTAATGTGTCTCGTGATATAGAAATAACCCAGTCCCGCCCTTGTTGGCCGGCACAAAATGATAAGGGAGCAAAGCTCACAGTTTGGTCGTAGAACTTGCCCGCATATGCCGAAGTTCATTATCATGACGAAGGTCCTTATTGTGACGCCGCTGTGGTACTGGTTGCGTCGCAGCACAAAAACCGACCGTTGGAACACTGCCGAATTAGCGGCGCTGGTACTTTATTTGCCTTAACTGCCTGTCCCAAGGATATCCGCCGAAATCTAGTGCCGTGGAAGCAAGATCTCTATCAGATTTGGTGCCTTCAATGCACATTTATGACCTATTTGATCAGTGGATTGTATAAGAAGATACCCGGGCATGGGCAAATCACATTCCGCAGTTTCACAATTGAACCTATGTCTGCCGATCAAGAACTTCGGGACTTATTGAGAGAATTTGAACAGACAGGTCTATAGAACATTTTCCACCCCCACCTGCGCCTACAGCACGTGAGGAGACTCTACCAGCACTGCCTCTACCAATGCAAACACGGTCTGCCAGGAAACAGTTCAAGCCTGAAGTTCGTTCTAAGCGGAACGAAGATCGACATAAGCAGTCCGGGCAAACATCGAAGGATCCCGGAATGAATCCGCCTGGGTCAGTAGAAATACCAAGTGAAGGAGAAGAGAACATTGCACCACGGCGGCCACCATATGTCCCCCCTCTTTGACCAGGATTTAAACCACCTCGGCGGAACAAGCAGTTCACAATACGCACCCCTTCACTGCCACCGAGTGTGCAACTGGTTGGGACCATGACAGGAAATATAGACCGGCTTAAGTATTCCGACCATGATACAAGCGATAGTGGCAATTTTCCACAGTTCACTCCAGCAACATATTTGCATTTTGTCAAGTACGATGAGACCGGGGTGACATTATTAGAAGTCAAACGATGGGCTACCGGCTTGGATCAAGCTGCTCTGCTGAAGATGCTCGACGTTCCCCATTTTGGTCGCGGCACATAGGTGACCGTAGTGGTCAAGCAATTGCTATCGCTAGTTCATGACGGCCACCTATGGATAGGAGACAAGAAAATCCCTATCAATGGCGAGCTCATTCAGAGGATCACCGGTTTACCAATAGCAGGCCCTAATCCGGCGACCGAATTTCCATCGAAGCATGAGGATACGAAGCTCGCACAAACCATGAAGGAACGCTTCGGCCTGACAAAGGGAAAATGTGGGTATCACACTTCCATGATTCAGGAACATCACATTCGCTTTGCACCTAAGCTTTTAGCCTGCAAAGTCATACGGAAGTGCAGACCAACTGAAGTACCTGCCTCGGTTATCCGAATTGCTATAAACTGCGCCGAAGGTTACAACTACAACTTGGCAGAGTATATTGCAAAGGAATTCTTGGAAGACGCTCGCGACGTGCAGGAGAAAGGTAGGCCCTTCCATTACTCATGGTTGCTCGTCCTCATCACACTGGTAGGATGGCAAGAACCTATTGAGGCATAGTTTCCTGAGGCGCCAGAGCACATGTCTGGCGCAGCCAAGTACGCATCGCTGTGGGTTTCATAGGATAAAGCACACCAACAGATGACAAATTATGTATTTGCTTTTTATATAATGGATATCCAGTTTCAGATCGCAAAAACCCCACGGCTCAGTAATAAGTTATTCTCTCAATATGACGGTGCAGCCACCTTCAGCGCCGACATGCATCATACTTTCATCCAGGCTCGCGCAGATCCACAACATCAATGGTTCAAGCTACCATATGTAGTCACTGAGGGTGATATCCGGGCAGTAGTTCAGCACTGGCCAGTTGAATGGTTGAAAGATTTAGGAAAAAAACCTCACATTCCGGTCCCCATAGTTACCAATGTGGGTGCAGGCCCTAGTCACTAGTAGTAGCAAGGTCCAGTGGAAGACAGCGAGGAACAGACTGAGTCGCAGCAGAATGACAGCAACCAGGGTGGAGAAGTGGAAACTGATGAAGAAGAAGGACAGGACTCAGTCAAGACTACTCCAGACCCTAATAGGCAGGATAAGCGCAAGACACCAGAAGTAGAGGAAGTGGAAAAACTGCCGCCCCGAAAGAAAGCGAAGGCGTCAAAGGAAAAGAATATCGACGACACACCCAGCTTGACAAGTGAGGAGCTTGATGAGGCTTTGTCGAAGTCCACAGAAGTTCTTACCAAGAAATGGTCAGAGTTTGCAGCTGTGCATTTGGATGCCATCAATGGTGTCGCACAGCACATATCAGAGCTGAAGGACTTAGCAGCACAATCGGTGACCAGCACTATAGCTAGCACTACCCCAGTAAGTGTGCAGCCCGATCTAAGGCAATGGCCAGCCCGAGAAAACAAGGGCCAAGTATCCACCGCTGCCCTCATCATAACTGATGCAGCGTCTCGCACAGAGATGAGCATGACAGTAGGAATTGATTACACCAAAATGTCCATGATAGAACTACATCTCTGCCAGTCAGCTATCGCAAAGGAAATCCAGGCCCGAGACCATTATTCACAAATACAGTTGGACGATACCAGGAAGCAGAATGATAGCCTCGCAGCGCAGCTGGAAGCCGCGGAGCAGCGAAAGAGGGACGCAGAACGTAAGCGGATTACATTGGTCCGAGTTTTGGATGAAGCATGTCGAAGTCTCCCTGACTTCGACGTACAGCTGGTGGAAGAGCCAAAGCAAAGACTAGCCAGGATGAAAGACTACGCACAGCAGTCCCGCAGTGAAATTGAGAAGCTCAAAGCTGAACATGAGACTCAAATCGCGGAGCTTCAACTTCGCATCCGCCCAGAAATTCCACTCGAGGTCAAAGACCAACGTTGCGCAGACATTCAAGCATCCACAGCAAAAATTTCAGATATTGTGGGCCACGCATCAAAGCTGTTAGAAGATAGTGTGGAGACCTGGACTACCCTGCAGGAACATCCAAGAATGGGACAGCTGCAAGAAACCATTCGACAGCGACAGGCAGAATTGGATGCAGTTAAAGCAACAATTAAGACTTTACCACCCATGGAGAAAATGCTCAAGGTAAAGTGAAGCAACGAACTCCAACACAAAATTGAATTGTGCAAAGCAAAGGCAATAGAAGTGGAGAATTCTATGTAGCCACTTATCAGCGAAGCCTTCGAATTGAGTACTGCTGTGGACACCCAACTTAAAGTTCTCAAGGAATATGATGCATTTGCGCAGTAAAAGGACACTAAAGCATCAGCCGAGGTACTGCAGGAGTTGGTTGAAAAGGAGCAAGCCGCCGACAGTATCATGCGTGGTCTCAACGAGAAGTACACTCTCCTTGCTGACAAATTTTGTCTACCAGAAGAGCAGCAGAGTGTCCCGGGATGGGACACTGGTGAGTCTTAGGGGCCTGTTGGGGTGCGCACCCTAAGGGTCCTTATGGTGGGTAACTCTGTGGGCTTGAAAGATTTTGTAAGCGGAGTTATGGCTCAAATTAGTCTTAGGGGTGTCGGGGTTGAGTCAAAGCCCTCTTTTTGTATTTAACCCATGGTTTAAGTCCAGGGTTTAGGGTTCAGGATACCCATGGTTTAAGCCCATGGTTTTGTAATAGTGCGTTGTATAAAGAAGTACTCCTGTAAATAAGCCAGGTTAGGCTTTTTGATGAAAAAGGAACTGATGCGAAGCTAAGGCTATTTTGTAAGAAAGGTTAAGTCCCAGCTATGTGCGTGGACGACCTCTGTAGCTGTGTGCGCAGAGGGTTTTGGGTGATTAAGGAAATCTGCAGCTGAGTGCGCAGAGGCTTGCAGCTGTGTGCGCGGCTTTAAGGACTTGAAGGGATCTACAGCTGAGTGCGCATATCAGAACTATGGTTTTTGTAGAAAGTTGAATAAAACATAGTTCTGTGGACGCAACCCCTACACTGGGGGTGAACCACGTTATATCTGGTGTCGTGGTTCTTTTGTGTTGTTTTTTGTTATGTTCTTTCATGCATTAATATCTATATATCTAATAAGTAAAGATCACTGCTAGTTAATAACTTCGTTGTGAATTCCCAGTAAAGGGATGCGCAAGGAATTGCTTGTTTATCTAACCGCGAAGCTAAATAAGTGAATGTTAAGCTCTATGATTTATATTTATAATCTGTCAAAAGCTAAAGGTACAGTAATATCCCTCTTCTGCTTGCAGAAACCTGGTTCTGCGGCACCCCATAGCTGTTTTGGGTGAGACTGCAACCTGTTCGCAGGTTGTTGCCGAAAGGGCCAACACTGTGGGTCTTTTGTTGGTGCGAAGTTAATGGTATTAAACCCGGGTCTGCCCTATTGCCCAACAGAGGATGCTTGAGCCCGGAAGAGTGATATGTGGGGCATGTATTGTAGGAGCCAAGGATGTGATGGCTGAGTGAGATTCTTGTAGAGCTCTAAATGAAAATTTTTCTAAGTATTGAGAGTGAAATGGGTTGTGGGTTGATATATAGAATCATGTAGGAGTTCCCTTCGCCCTAGCGGCCTCATAACCAAATTAGGGGTGGTCTCTCTATAGAAAGAGTATGCGTTGGACAGAGTGCCTACTGTTGGGTGGAAAACCACTCTTACACAACCAATTTATTCAATATTCTTTGTTTTTAAGATCAATAGTCTCTTGTATTTCAATGTGAGATGTTTTTATTTGATGCTTGTGATCATAATTCTTGTATATGCATGCTACGTGTGTGTGGATAGAGTTTATTTCTACTTTGTATTTTTATTTATACATATGCACACACATTTCAAATGTTTATGAACTTCATAATATTGTCATAGGACGAAATTTAGAACCTCATAATTCATTCATGTCCCCCTCTGTTGGTTAAATTGATGGATGAGGATGTGATAAAGTGGTATCAGAGCTATTGGTTGCAGCACTAGGGCTTATGGAACAAAATCCACAGTAATAAGAAAACAACTTAGAGATGCATAGGAAGTGTTGATAAACCTTTTTACTGAAAAAAAAATCATGGCTTTAATTTACAAATGGAATTTCAATGGAGCCCATGAATTTAATCTACATTCTACCAACATGAGTAGAAGATTGGGTTAAGCAAATTGAGGGAAAAATCTTAATTCACATAGCTATTGATGAAATGAATTTCCTCTCTATTATGCAACTCAAATATTTCAAAAAATGAAGAAATTGAAATCTGTGTAAATATAAAAATGTGAAAATTTGGTGAAATTTAATATGGAACCCACCCTTGCCATGTGGATAGGGGGGGCATGACATGGACCAACCACGTCGGATGAACATGCAAGTAGCCTAACTAGGAGGTCTTATGTAATCATGAGTGCACATCTGTTGAGGGTGCAAAATTGTATCCTGGGGAATAGGTCCAACAAGAAGGTCCGATGTAGTCATTAGTGCACATTTGTCGAGGGTGTAAAATTGTATCCCTAGGAAAAGGTCCAATAAGGAGGACCAATGTATTCATTGGAGAAAATCAATTGGGGGTGTGAAATTGTATCCCAAGAGGTGCACAAGGAGGTATGATGTAGTCATCGACACACATCTGTAAAGGGTGAAAAATTGTGTCATGAGGAACAAGTCCAACGAGGAGGTTCGATGTAGACATTGACACACGTCTATCAGGATTTTTCATGAGGATATCAGGGAAAGTTGCAATGAGTAAAGTATGATAGTGTATCTAGAGTTCCATATCAAAGTGTCAATGGGGAAAGTACGATAGTGTATCATCAGTATTGAATCGAGGGTCCCATCTTAAGGTTTACTTTAAAGGATTAGTGGAAAGGGTAGATATAACAAGGTCAGTAGGGATATCTATCTATATCATATCTATATAAATAAAAATACTTTATCTTCTACAATTGAGGAATACCTCTTTGCTTCGACCATGATCCTTTAACACATCCACAAAATAAATCTTCTTATTAGAAGGATATCAATTGTATTAGAGCAATAACAACGTCTATCCAAATTGATTTCTCTAGGAGATTTATGTGCAATGTTTCATGCATAGGTCATTATGACCCCTTAACAATCTAACCCTGATCATGCAATTAGACATGTTTTTCTTAAAACCCTTCAACATAATGGAAAGATTTTAAATCATGTGTATTGACAACATATCCAATAACAAATTGTCAACTTTCAAATGCCATATATGCTACATGCATAAGATGTAAGATGTTTTTTTTGTACTAGTGGAAACGACAACTCGAATGGGACTGGTACTTGCATGGCATGGGGTCTAGGGGTCCAATCCCGTTCTCTACCACTATAAACCTAGGTGCACCCACACGACTCGCAAGCATAGGGCATGGGTAAGTCAGGGTGTTTTGAACTCATGACCTCTATTACAACATATCATCTCATTTTAAAGTGAATCACCAATTGAGCTACACCCCTGCAGATGCATAACATGTAAGATGTTATTTTCAATTGTGATAGGCATTTGAATCATGTACTGGAACTAGGTATATGTGTCAAGAAATATTGAGTATGCATCTTGATTCTCCAAGTGATTTAGGGGCTAGGACTTAGATGATTTGTTTCAATGGTTCACATTGGCTTGTTGATCAAGGTCAATGTTTTGATCAATTGGGAATGAAAGGTTGTGTGGAAAGGAATTACCCTACCATTATGATCACTTAAACAAGTTTCCATATGCTCTCTTCAAATCTTGGATGGTTGGAATAATCATTTTTCTTACATGTGACACAACTTCGATAAAAAATGCATAGGTGTATTGATCTCTTGAAATGCAAAAGAAATATACCTATCCCAAATATATTTCCCTCAAAGTTCTTAATTTGTTTCCACCAAATGTTGCAATTGAAATTGTAAATAATGGATCTAGAATCAGAAGGATCATTATTCATCTTGATTGGTAACACTCATATTTAAGGTCCTAGTCTTGTGATTTGTGAAGTGAGCTACCTTCAACTTGATTTAATATCTCATCCACAAAATTTGTATGAACATATGCAAGTTGATGATTGCAAGTTAGTGATGTTTCAAGGAGCTAATTGACATATTGATAGGCCATGTAGCAACTACTTGATCTTCATTTCCATGGAAAACATGCTCCTCCTTTTGATGTGACAATTCATGGACTTTAAAGTGACTTGTGTCCAATTTTGTCTACTAAACATCAATCATATTACTATGTGCTTCCTTGTTATTTACATTGTATTTCTTCATTCTAATTTTGACAAATATTACACCTACAATGCAACCTTGTTTACCTTGAATTTAAAATTCCATGTCATCTATAACAAAAAAACTCCAATTGACATAGTCATAGATATTTTCTATGCCATTAAGCATTCCCTATTTCTCATTACATTTGTGCTTTCTTAAACACTAATATAAATGGCATCAATTCCAATTATAGTTTAACACATAGCAAGTTATGGAGTAACATAACCATTTGGGAGTTTAACATATATTTCTAAATATGTTAGGGTCTCATGTTCTCTTTTAGAATGTAATTTTTTATGAAATCAAACTCATCAAATATGTTATTTCACATGTGTAGAATCACAATATTGTCACATAGATTCGGTTCTTGCCAATTTCTTAGCTCATTTCTATACCTCTAGTAATATACACACTTGAATAATTTATGGTCTTGTATTAATTATCATTCTCTAGTTTGATATGTTTCTATCGTTTATGGTAACTCTCACATCGTGTACACGTGTGTTAACAACCGCTCATAAGCTCTTAACCTGTTATTTTTTTTAGCTCGAGGGGAATCGGTAACTTGTCAAACTTGTCTAGGCCAGGCCCAGGATCAAATACGCTGCTGCCACTATAACCCCTAAGGTATAAACCGGCAGCCCACAAGCCTATTATTTTTATTATGTCGTTAGGTTTTTTTATTCGGGTCGTGTTTGAGAACCACCGTTCACTTTCATCGTCCCTCCAGCTAATCACCTTTCACCACCTGTCATTCTTCTCTCCCAACCAACGTCTACCACTCGTGTTGAAGAAGTTTTCATTAGTTGTGGTTACATGTTCAGGAGGTTCACGTGTGCAAGAGGTTCATGGTCTACGTTGGTTCCCTATAACATGTTGAATAAGTTTCCATTTGTAGCGTTTACATCTTCAACAAGTTCATTCCATCTGTGTCTGTTCCCTCTCTAGCGGGTAATTTTGACAGCAATCCCAAATTTCCCCTTAGTATTTAAATCTAAACTAATTTATGAGGAAACCCTAGACAATCACATAATTTCGAAATAATTGCACTTTAACTTTCATTGCCATCTTCTTTGTTCACTATTAAGCACTCCCTTGTTCTACTAATTGCTGTGAAAAAAAAAAAAATTGAATACCTAGAAAATCCATTTCTATTGCAATTTCAAGAAGGCAGTGGGAATGGCCATGCCTAAGAAGGACACAATGGCCATCTGAATTCTAGGTTTTCATTTTTTAAACCTGGACTCCTGAGAGAGATTGAATTTTGTTTAATGATTAATCTGACATGTATTTCCTTAATCAATGATGCATTAAGTTGTGTGATATGTTAGTTTTCCCAAACTTGAGTTGGTATTTGGTAATGATGCTATTTTTAGTGGAAAGAATTACCTTATAGTTATTGTAACTGAATGTAATTTAGAAAGGAAAATCTTCAAAACTTGGAATTGGATTGGAAATTTAGAAGCTTCAAAATAGACAATAGGGTTTGTCAAGAGATCGTTCCAGTTCAGGATTGAAGCTTTAAGGTAGATAAGAGAGGTAGGTTCAGACAACTGTAAGTCCAATGTTTTTTTCTTTTGGAACCCCCACATTAATTATGTCATGCTATCTTTGATAATATAGTCTGGTGTTTTTGTTGGAAAGTTTAGCCAAGTTAGTCTCGAAATATGTTGTATTTTTCTAGCTATAAATTGATGGCACTATAGAATTTGGTGGTGCTCCAGTTTGTTCCTTTCCATTAGTATAGTCACCAATGTCAGTGTGTTTGCTCGCACTTTTCTTTTATTGAGTGTGCTGCAGTTTGTCTCTTTTCTTTAGGATCAAGTTCATTTCTTCAATATTAGAGATATGATCTTGATCTATTGTAACTTATTCGTTATGTATTCATTGAAACCCGGGTGAACCTCTTGATAGAACTTTGCAAGAATATCTAAAGATGAATCTTCATAATTAGTTTCAAGTCTATGTAAATATGCACCAATCGTCATGAGAGATCCTAAGAATTTTAATAAAACTTTAACAAAATTCTAATTAAAGAAACAATAACATGCTCAAAAGCTAATTCAGTCAAACAATCCCAAATTATCGATTTGGTGAAATCTTTCATAGACAAGCATGATGTCTACAAGCAACGACTGCAAAATTTCTATGACTCCATATTCCATCAAATGATTCAATCAAACTGACATGAATATTTCACGAAACTTGTGTTCCTCTGTACATAGTTATATCATGGAAAGATGGATGGATTTTATTTGATAGGTCTACCAATGATCACGGGACTATGATAAGAAGAATGAGAAAAGAAATCTCTAGATGAAAATATTTCTGCCAAATTCAAACATAAAGAAATTTTCCAGGTCCATTTGGTAAAATCGTTTTTATATCTTGGAGCGCATTCATTGGCATGAAGATTTAATGATTGGCTTTCTAGATGGTGAGCAATGTTATCCTAATATACGTGACCTTTATGATTTTGTTGCATTCTCCGCAATCCTCAACTATGGGGATTCACCTTGTTGACCAATATCTGATCACATTCATCCATAAAGGGGGTTTTAAATTATGAAAAATAAGGTCAATGTATTGTAGGTATTGCGGGTGGGGAATATGATATGGGGGATTATAGGTATTTGGGGGTATAAAATGGTGTATCTAGTAAAAATAGGGAATATCTCATAAAAATAGGGTTTTTTAAATTGGAAATATGTGTTGGGAGGGGGCTCGAAAAGGGGATTTTGGTAGGTATTTATCAATATCTAGTGAAATTAGGGGTATTATTTAATATCCCATGAACGAAGGTTCTATGACATAGTTTCATTGAGTGAATACCACGTGTCCTTGGTTATCTCAAGCTGTAAAACAATTGGTGGCATTTTAGGTTTTCAAGCCTTTTACCACACATGGTGGCTTGGTAAAAAAAGTAATATTCAATTCTTTCTCCCAATTGATTCCTCTTCCATGATTTCTTCCATCACAACAAACAATTAGTTTCAATATGGAAAACAAATCACTATTAAAAATAATAGGAAGTTCAATAAAACTAGAATAACATTGAAATTATAAAACTCGAAAAATGGATTGATAAACTCCCTTAAGTGATTGTGTAGTGATATTTGCAAGTTCGTTTGGTTCAATCCTCACATAATTCTTCAAACTGTTATCCTATGAAGTGATGATTTGTTGGATTGATGGCATCTTCTCACATATCTTGTTGGCAATGTGGAAATCAATAATCAACTCCATAGCAATAGATGTAATATGCCATGATATTTTTATAAAATACACCTTCATCCATGTAATTGTAAGGACAATGATGGATCTTGAATATTGGAGATTTGATCTTTGCGCGATGGTAGGAAATTTATTTTAATTGAATAACTTGACAACGTGGAAACTGGATGGCTTTTTCCTTCCTTTTGATGGCACATTTAAGTTATGAAAGGCCGGTAATGACTCTCCATAGGTGTCACACACCTCAAAATTCCATATATTTTTTTTGATATAACATATAACCAAAATATACATCTTTAAGTTCCTAGCAAGCATTTAGTTACTATGGCATAAGTTTATCTATTGATGGTGTGTATAGCCACTTACACAATTAGTAACTGCTTTATGACAAGTTTTGCCAACTGCGGGTGTTTACAGAGTTTTGACAACATGCTGCCAAACATTCCCGAAGGTGATGTTTTGTTCCTCCTTTCATTTTTAACTTGATTTGCAAGGAGCTTGCTTGGGAGACTATGTTATAGTCTTGATGCCATATTTTCTATGTAATAAAGTTTTTAAGGGATCAAAGGTCTACCTTGGTTCCTATGTGCAAATGTTATAACATATAACATGAGGAAGGACCTTGGTCCTAAAGTGCAAGGGTTAATAATTTACAAGGTTTGAAGTTTCGAATGTATTGTCTAAACATTAGACTATGGTGTTTATACCATAGCTGGAGTTGTTAATGAATACAATGATTCGTTGGTTATGATTTATATTGTTATATGATGACGACTAAGGGATTTTCACTATAGTTCGAAACTTGGCATCAATGTAATGATTGAATGCAATGGTTGAAATTTGAGTCTGAGTTATGAAAGTTAAAAGGTTTAGTACCTTGGTTGACTTGTGGTTTAATGTGCTTCCCTGGCTACGAGTTGACAGTGTAGCTAGGATTTTATTGCTAGATCAAGAAGGCATCTCAGCCGTCCACCTGTGCAACACGATGGTCAGGGTTTCGATAGGGTTTGATGTGTCATGTTTCTGGTCCAACCCTTCATTGTTTTTGTGTTTGGTCTATAAGTTTACGAGAGCCAAAGCTCTGCTGTATCAATGGCAATTGTAAGAGGGTTTGGGTGTGAAAACTTGCCCACCGTTTTAATGGCATTCTTCCCAGTTTCTTCCCAAGGTGTACTTGTGGTTTTCATGGCTCCAACGGACACCTGTAGCATGCTGCATCGCTTTCAACAAACCCAACCACCATCTCCAGCTTCGAAACTGCCCTTTACTAGGTAAGGGGCTATTATTTCAACTATGTAAGGTCTTATTTAAAATAGTTTAAGTGATTTCGATGTAAATACTGATATGTTTTTTGTTTTGGTGCAGTCAGAGGAGGGATAAGGGAATCCTGGAAGAGTCGGCCCTTGGCCCTCTCTGCAACTCCTTTAGGTAAGCAAGTACACAAAGGTTCTTACTCTGTTAAAAAAAAATATTTACAATGTTTAAGGTTTTGACTGTGGTCGGTTGGATGCAGGGACGAGAGTGCCGGTGAGGATGGTGACAAGGTCACCTCCTCCCAGGACCGTGTCTTAGAATGCCAAGGTAAGAAACGTTAAAATTCTTACTCTATTTAAAATATCTAGTTAACACTTTCCATCATTTGTTGACTGTGTCACTTTGTTATGTAGGTAGCTTCTTGACCGTGGAAAGGGGTCGCGTTGGAGTTCAAGCTCCATCTTCATGCAAGATAATTTATAGTGTTTTTAATTTCAAACTTTATGGTTTAAACCCTAATTGATAGAGGGATTTAGGGCCTCTCTGTTCCAACATTCATTTCCGTTGATGGTTATGTGCATTGTAGCTTGCTTAAGGTTTAAAATGGCTTTCATGGGAGCCATCGTGGATGGACTTACCTCCACCTGTAACTTAATAATTAATGGAGTTTTTTGTTTAAACCAGATGCGGATTTCATCTAAACAGCCTTACGACCACATGGTTGCGAAATCGGGTTTTTAACACTTGACATTGTTTAATGTTTAAATCCTATTACGACCCATAGAGTCTTTGTTATTTTTGTGAAGTATTCGTGAATTCCTTGTCATAATTTGATATCATGGTTATAATATGTAATGCATGCATTTTTGGTTAAATTCTTTTTTGGATATGGTTGTTATACTTAAATGATACCCAGGATGCCATCTGTGATGGACTTACTGCTACGTACAGGGTTGATGGAATTTTCTTGTTGTATACGCATATAGATTTGATGTTACTTAGTAAATATATACTTATGATACTCCTTTGCATTGGTTCCCATCCTTCAATGGTCTTAATACCATATGTTGGATTTGGCGAGATCCGTTGCTGCGAATAGTCAGGCGTTTGACTGTAGTATTTATTTAGTTTAGCCTGCGGTTGGGTGTGAACCAAAATCCAAATAACGGTTGTTGGGATTCTGGTTGTTGACTATTAGTTTAATATTATATAGTGTATTTAAGATTCTTTAATTGATAGTTAGATATGTTATAATTACCATAATTGATATAATCCGTGAATTGTTTACATATCTATTTTGATTATTTTCATAAATAAAGTATCCACAGATATTTATTTAGATCCCATTGATCCCGATCTAAAAATTATCGATTTGTACAGGGGTTTATGAGATGAGGTTTATTTTAATAAATTATATTTCTGTAGAATGTTTCGGCTTTTAACCCGATAAGGGAACCATCCAGTTTATAGCACTTTCGATTATTTGTTTTACGCAGAAAATTAATTGATTGTAATATTCGATTTTATTTGTTTTTATGCTCTATATGTAATTTTGTTATAATAACTAGAGAATGTTATCTCTATCTACTTTGATCGTAAGTTAACTAGATTTATCCTAATACACATTATGAAAATAGTTTAGCAAGAATAATTTACAAACATTTAAATAATTAAAAGAAGCGAGTGTTGAGATTCAAATCCATAGTAGAAAAGAATAACAAGAGCTAAAGTAGTTTATGTTGAAATTACTAATTGTTATAATAATACACATTACTAGCAATCTTCAATTTGGGTCTGGATGCCCGATCTGAGATACATTAATAATTAAATATGTTGTTTTACATCCATGGATAAAATACAAGAAAAAATATCTAGTTTCGTTAATAGGAATGGATACTGAAATATAACAAATCTACATTCTATTTAGATACATGATAGGTATTTGTCCTATACTGATGCATAAAACATTTTTTCCAAAAATAATATAGCTACAATTCAAAGTTAAGATAAACATTTTACTATAACTAGTTTTAATCATTGAAACCAAGAAAACCTACGGTTAGCAAACTCACACATCAACACGCTCAATCCAAAACCAGGTCGAGAGACCCGAACCGGCTTGTAGTCAACCTTTCCGACACAGAGCTTAATCCTTCTTCTCGAACGTTTCTTGAGAAAGGTCTCAATTTTGTTGTTGCCCCCAAAATTATTTTGATTGAAGATATCATTTGTAGCATAGAAGAAAGCATTAACATCTTCCCGAGAATGAAGCTGAGGAGGTACGACAGAATTGTGCTCTTACCTTAAGGATAGCTAAGCCACCCAAACCTAACATTACCAATGAAGAATACAAGGCCCTCAAGGAACTCAGAAAGAATGATCAAATTGTCATCTTAAAGGCAGATAAGGAGGAGCTATAGTGATCCTCAATAAAGAAGACTATGTGGCAAAGATGAAAACCCATTTGGATCTAAGTGGCTGCTATAAAAAACTCAATAAGAATCCTCTCTGTCGCATTACAAAATAAGTTACGGAGACCATAAAGAGATCATCCATATATGATGAAATAAAGAAAAAACTCCTTACTTCTGATCCTTTGATTTTGAGGATATATGGAATTCCCAAGAACCACAAACAGGGTATGCCTCTTTGGCCCATAGTAGATATCACAGGCTCTCCCACCTATAGGCTTTCCAAAGTCCTTGCAAACAAATTAAAGCCTCTAGTAGGGAACACAAGCTCCGTTATCAAATATTCCTCTTTCTTCATTAAGAAAATTAAAAACCGACATTTGGATGTGAATGAGATACTCCTGAGCCTTGACATCGTATCCCTCTTCACAATGATTCCCATAGACGAGGCAGTCAAAATCATTAAGAAACTTACTGACCATGAAACAACTGAGCTAGTAGGCTTATGTCTTAGATCCACCTTTTTCAGCTTTCATGGAGATCTTTACGAACAAACATGTGGGGTAGCCATGGGCTGTCCCCTCTCACCAATTATAGCCAACCTCTTTATGGAAAACTTTGAACAAAAAGCTCTATCCATGACACATTCAACACCTGAGTGGTGCTCAAGGCAAGTGGATGACACATTATTAATTTGGGCACATGGTAGAGATGAGCTGGTTAAATTTGTGGATCACCTTAACGAACAATTTGACTCCATTAAATTTAAAATGGAGTTGGAGGAGAGTAATTTCCTACCTTTTCTTGATACACTAATTATCAGAAAGCAAGATGAGGGCTTATCTCATAAGGTGTATAGAAAGAAAACCCACACTGAGCAATACCTTCATGCTCTTTCTCAACATCATCCACAACAAAAAACTGGAGTCATGAACACCTTGATCACCAGGGCTATTAGGATCTCAGATACAGAGCACCTTGAAGCTGAAAAAGAACACTTACATAATGTGTGCTTAAGAAATGGGTACGACTCAAATCAAATCATGAGGGCTTTTTCCAAAACTGAGAAACCCAAGCGCCTAAAAGAAAAGAAGGTAGACAAACACAAGGCTTTTCTTCCATACATTCAATGTGTGTCAGACAGGATTGAAAAACACTTGAAGAAGAAAAGTATCGACTTTGTGTTCTTCCCCCTGAACAACATCAGAAAGCTCTTGAGATCAGTTAAAGACCCCATTGACCCTTCCCTAAAAACGGTGTTTACATGATTCTGTGTGAATGCGAGAAGGCCTACATCGGTGAAACAGAGAGGTCCATTAGAACCAGGGTTAAAGAACATTGTGTTGACATCCGGCTAGATAGAACGTAGAAATTTGCTTTAGCCCAACACTCCCATGGCACAAGAAACCCAATTAGGATATAAGACATGAACAAAAATTGGTCCTTAAGAAGGATCAGGGAGGCTATAGAAATCACGAAACACTCCATTTGTTTAAATAGGAATGATGGCCTGACCATCAACAGGTCGTGGCTCCCTAACCTAACTAAATTGAGCCAACAAATACCAAACTAATTATCCTAAAATTAACAATTCCTAAGAAGTTAATTTAAAAAATTCAATTAAAACATATGGTTTAGAACCTTTGAACTTTAAATTAAAACCTTTAGATTAATCCCTTAATTAATAAAAATATTAATAAAACTTTTATATTAAAAACCTTTATTAAAATATAAATGTTAAAACATTAAAGTAAAATTTTTTAATAACATTAATTTAAAACTTGATTCAATTAAAAATTATAAAACCAAACTTAGGTTTTTATTTTAGGTTATACTTTTATAAAAAACTCAATAAAATGTTTAATTTAAAAAACCTAGGATTTTAAATAACCTTCGATTAAAAATTTTAATATTATTAAACATTTAAAACATAAAATTACTATAACATAAATTAAAATTAAAATAAAATTATAAATAGAATAAAATAATAATTTTAATATAAATAATAGCTTTATATTAACATCAAAAAATATTAATTTTTGATTTTTTTATAAAAATCAATTAATTCAAAATTAAACGTAAAAACCCTAAATGTCGATTTCATATGACGGTTCTATACCTATATTTATATGGAATGGAGATTCAAGGATCATCTCAGGCATCGATAATGTCCTGGTGATGAGCAAAGCATGGCTCGAAACATCGATAATAAACCATTATCGGCCACGGATTCTCCAGAAGATGCCATTAGCAATCACTGCGGATTCTCATCCAAAACTAGTTTTAATCAGCTAAGAATAAGACAAGGAACCTGGCACCACTATCAGGAAAACATAAATGGAATAGTCTTTCCTCCCAACCAAATCCTAGAGCAACCAAATCACTTGCTCATGAACCCCCAAGCCTATTTGTTGAACCACAAGAGAAAAATCCACTTAATGCGCCATCTCTTACATTATCAGATTCAATCCTTGTCCAATGCTAGCCTCCCACTTGCTAATGGGCATACTATTATATAGTATTTTGCCTAGGACTTGGTCATTTATGAGCCTCCTTCTCTTTAGCACTCAACAAAGAGTCGTGACATGATTTTGGGGAAGATGCCTCATGCACCTTAAGTTCTCACTCATCAACTACAACCACTTGTATTTTCCTCTTATAGGTCAACAAACACTCTTCAACGACTATTTCATTTCTGTCCCCTCTAGTATATTTTATTAATAAAAAAATAATCCATTACATTTGTTTTATTTTTGAATTTTTGTCAAAAATATTTAAAATAATAAAATAATTTGTTTCTACAAGAATTTAATAACAATTTATTAAATCTTGGTGTATTACATACACCTCCCCTTAGAGGATAACACTGTCCTCGGTGTTATTAAATTTGTGTTCTATTCTTCCATTTCTTCATCTTGGAATAGGATCAGATATGCCTTCCGCATATCAGTGCCCAATTCCCAAGTGGACTCTTCCGGACTAAGGTGCTTCCATTGCACCTTGACTTGTACGATGGTACGATTCCATAGTAAAAGTTCTCTGTTGTTGAGAATACGCTTCGATCCCACCTAGAACTCTCCTTCGGGTTCCACTTGTATAACATTCCAATTGATCACATGAGTAGCATCATGAATATATTTCTTCAAAATGAAAACGTGAAAAACATTATGTACTCTAAAAGTAAGTGGTAGGGATAATTGGTAAGCAAACGACCCCACTTTAGCTAGAATTTCAAATGGCCCACAATACCCGTGTTCCAAATTTGAATACTTGCCCAATCTCGGAGAGCTTTTCTTGGGATTTACCTTTATATACACATGCTTACCTACCTGGAACTCTCTAGGAGCTCTTTTTAAGCTAGCATAACTTTTCTTCCTATCTTGGGTAGTTTTCAAATTTTGTTGTACATGTTTCACGGTTAGTTCCATATCCTTTAACAATTCAAGTCCTAACATCAGCCTATCAACTGGATTGTTCCAAGAAATTGGAGTATTACATTTGCGTCCATACAAAATTTTAAAAGGACTCATACCTCCTAATACTTGAAAATTATTATTGTAAGCAAATTCTACTAAGTGTAAGTAGTCTTCCCACTTACCAGGTTTGTCCATTACATACATTCTAAGCATGTCTTCTAGGACTTGGTTTACCCTTTTAGTCTGCCCATCCGTTTGTGGATGATACACAGTACTGAAGTTCAATTGTGTGTCTAACCCTTTAAACATAGCTTTCTAGAAATTTCCTGTAAATTTTACATCTCTATCTGAGATTATTACCTTTGGTACACCATGTAACTTGAAAATCTCTTTTGTAAAAATATCTGCAATGTTAACAACCTTATAAGTAGATTTTACTGGAATAAAATGAGTTGCTTTACTTAACTTAAGGACTACTACCATGATTGAGTTGTGCTGCCTGAAATTTTTAGGTAGAGCTATTATAAAATCCATGCTAATTATTTCCCACTTCCATTCTGGAATGGGTAGTGGTTGCAATAACCCTGTTGGATGTTGGTGTTCCTCCTTTACTTGTTGGCATTCTATGCAGTGAACTAAGTACTATGCTACCTCTTTCTTCATGTCAGGCCAAAATAAGTCTTTTCTGATCATGGTGATCATGTTATGGTATCCATGATGTCCTGAATAAGGTCGTTTGTGTAGATCATTCATAACAATTAATTTGATTCATGTTGTATTTGGTATGTACAACATGTTTTTATGCAAGAATAATCCTCCTCCATTTAGACTAAAATATGTTCTTATTTGGTTCTTTTCATTTTCAACAGTCTTTCCCTTTAAATTTTGGTATTCTTTATCCGAAATTTCTGCATTTAAGATCTGGTTTTCCAAATCTTATTCATAACTGCTGCTTGCAAATAGTAAATTTGTGTGACGACTTAAAGTGTCTGCAACCTTGTTTTCTTTTCCCTTTATGTGTTTGTTGTGCCCCTGCTCAACAGCCTTGTAAAAATCATTATGTCATCAAACAAAATTCCATTTTGTTTGATGAAATGTTTAAATTTTTACGGGACAAGTTTGATGAATTTTCAGCTACTGATATGGTGGTTTTCATTGAGCTACTGATTTGTTGAAATTTAATTTTTTAATAACCTTTGCAAATTCTATTGGATTAATGAGACCATCATATTAAAGTTATTGTTTTGGATGATTTATACTAGGGAAGTTAAGGCATGACTCTTAATGATTTTTATTCCTACTTTGTAACCCTAGTTATGTATATTATCCCAAAATATTAGAGATTCATTTTATTAATTTTGTTACCATGATGATTTGCAAGGTTTCATTACTATGGTTTTCATGTGTTGTCTAAGCAATAGTTATCAAAGGTTTCATGTTTGTAACTCTGACAAAGCCTAGACTTATGTCTCATGGTCCTTATCCTAAGTTTGTGAGCCATTGTCGATTTTGATTGAATTTCATATGGTCTTATGTCAAGGTTCAAGTGCATAATTTGCGATTATATTATAACCTCTGCCACCTTTACGAGATATGTCGAATCTATGATATGAGTGCATATATTATGGTTATCACCGGATTGATTTTTGGCGCAGTCTGTGTCTTAACTCACATATCGCGAAGACAGTTTGTCATCATGACCCTGGTACTTGGACTGCCCGTCATGTTTAAGTTCTGGTACGTGTCTGATATCGTTGACGCCTGTTGATGAAACACTTGTAATACATACAGCAGAGGGACTCCCATCATTCAATTTAGAGCAAATTATGATATTATCAATGTGCTAGGGTTTTCTACTGTCATTTGTGCTATCAAACGATTACCGCTCCGAGTGCCGATGGCTTCGGTCATGTTAAACCCACAGAGGCATACTTTGCATTCGTGCATGGCTAACCCTGTCCATTATCTGGTGCTGCTGACACTCCATTCTGAGTGTTCACAGTCCCGTGTGTTGTCTTTCGCTGATCTCTGGTACGTATTTTGTGTGTGGTTACGCATTCATAGTCAACCAGTGATGGCTCCTGTCGTCAGGGTTGAACCTGCGAGATGACCTTGTTAAACTCAAACCCTGAACTCTCGGAAAAGTTCAGGGATGTGGGGTGGATGCCGTTGTTCGAGAAGTTTTTCGACTCGAATCCTGAGGTTACCAAAGTCTTTGCTCTGTCCCTGGTTAATTACCAAGCAGAGGTTGGTGATCTCTGCTTCCGGGTTGATGAAAGATCCATAGCGGCCGCAACCGGTTTGTCTCTGTCTGGGAAAAGGTGGTTCAAATACCAGAAGATGGACATAACCGAATGGAGACGATTGTTAAAGAACCCGATTCAGGAAATTTCTTTTCGAACTGGGGTGGCACGCAAGTATTTTCTTAAAGAATGGCGTCCAGTGCTTGATTTGATTCATCGATATTTGACCTGTGAAGGCCGGTTATCTTCGGCATACGTATATCATCTTCGTTTGATGGCTGTCTTTATAGGGTTTCCTATTAATTTGCCTTACTACCTTCTGCACAGTTTATTTAAGATGTCGAATGCCATAAAAAAGGGGCCTAAATGTGTCAACCGCAGTCTTTTTCATCACGGTCTGGTTCGTATGTTGATTGAGAATGAATTGATGAATTCGGGTCGCTCATGGGAGCAGTTTATAGAGTCAAACGGTTTTTCATCCTTTTGTCATTGCATGTTTGACAGTCCTGATGACTGTAGCAAACATAGAAATGCAGTTTCCACTCCATTCTTGTCTCCGCGCAAATCTCTGTCAAACCCTAGCCTTAAGAGTTCAGAACCCCACAAGGCACCTACGGAGAATCCAGTGAACACTCCTCATACCCCTCCAGAGTCTAGGCGTGTGAAGAAGATTTCAACTCTGTCACCTGTTACTCCGCCAAACAGTAGTGATAAAATTGGGAATCGTCAAGGAAATCTGCCCAAATCCAAGCTGGTTAAAAGGCTAACCAGGAGTATGGCGAAGGCTAAGATGGTTAAAACCTCCGTGAGTAATAAGGTTCCAGTGGAAACGGTTGTGATTGATGATGAAGAAACCATTGCTTCTTCGCCTGTTAATAACAACCTGGTTCATCCTGAGTCCGTTGCTGATTTAGCTGGTGAAGGTCACCCTGTGGTTGATAACGATATGCGTGAAAGTCCTTCTCTGTTTGTTGTCGAGCCGCAATTTGATGTCACTTTTGATCATAATAATTCTCCAGTAGTGGATAAAGAAGTGCAGGAAGTTCTAGTTGATCATATGACTGATTCTATAGTAAAAGAAAAACCGGTTAAAATAACCTCGACTATTCTTCTTGGAACTGGGGAAACCATTCATCCTCTGTTCATTAGTTGTCTTTTAGATAAGGTTCGTATAATGGAAGACAGGATGAATGACATAGTAGCGAGTCGGGATTTAATGAAAACTGATAATGTGGAGTTAAGGGCAAAAATTGATGACAGTGGTCAGCAGCTTTTGCGATTGAAGAATCATAAGAACAAGCTCATAAGGAGGGTTCTCAAATTGCAAGATGAAAACGAAAAGAGTGAAGAAAAGGTCTGTGAGCTCAACGCTCAGATCGCGCTCATGCAATTCAGGGCTCCTTCACCGAGTCATTCTAATGGGGTCAATATTCAAGTTTTTAACGCACCAGTTAATTTGTGACTATACTGGATCTCTTTGTTGTTGGTTTTAATTTTCAATTTTGATGATCAGGTACTTATTTAGTTTATTTCTTGTTTGTTATTTATTATTTATCATTTCGATTTGTGTTTACGTTTTAATTTTATGGTTACTTGATTTGTTGCAGGTGTTAAATGTGTTGTTTGCACCCGGATTTTGTCAACTTTTATCATTGCATGATCTTGCATCAATCAGAACAGACCGCGTAACAAGTTATCCAGGTCTTGTTTATTGCTGGAATCTTCGATTTTCATGGATTGTCCTGATGATTTGCTTATGTGGAAAAATGACACGTTACACTTGTCATTTTTAATTAGAAATCAGTTGGATAATTCGATCTTATTTATCTCAAACTTTTAAGGATGTTTGTTTTTGTAAACATGTATTTAAGGGTTAAAAGTTTATGGGATGGGGGTCGATAGTTCATAGAAGTGAAAAGGACAAGACTGGGTTTGATTTACTTGTGACTCTGGACAGCTATCCGTCTGCAGCCTCAATCTTTTGAACTGGTGATACTGCTATATATGTTTACTGTTTGAATACTTTGCATATGTTTTTGGTATCTGTTAGTCCTGCTATTTCCTTTCTATACTTTATTATGTTTGTTAAAATTCCCTATAGAAGTTTACAAACATACATTTCTCGTGTAATTATCAATTTTCATGCTTTCAATTTTGCTAATATATCATGTTATGTAATTGGCAATCGACATTGTTGCTTATATGATTTGTAATTGATTACTGTATGGACCTGGTTAATGTTTAAATTAATTAAATATTACCTAAGTGTATCCACGTGGTAATTCTATTAGCATTAATTGATCTCATGGTTAATTCCTCTTACTGCTCCTGATCAAGATATTAGGATTATATATGGTTTATTTTCTGCTTTTTATATTATCTGAAAAATCCTTTTGGATCAGATATTTTTATAAATTACATACAGATCATTCCTTTTGTAATTATTGTACATGTGTATATGTCATATAACATACCTCTGTAGGATACTAATCCTGTCCATTTTTATGTTTTGTTCATGTATTTAAGGCTAATTGTATTAAGTGATTTAAACTTAACGGTTTGTCAATCTCGTAATATATAACTTGAATCAATCTTTGTAGTTGTAAACATAGGTCTAATACTAACAATCAGTAGCATTAATTTCAACCATAAGTCTTTTAGAATCTCAGGCCAACAGAGCCTTTAAACCTGTCGGGAACGACTATCCCAAACAGCTTGGAGCCTGCTTTAAGGATCCCGGTCTGGGTCGTTTTCCCCCGTTGCGGGCTTAGTCAAAACCGCCCGTCAACAGTGTTTTATTTCGAAGTCATATTCACTTAAGAATGAAAACCATCTAGCTTGTCTAGCATTTAAATTTTGTTGGTGAAATAAGTATTTTAAACTTATGGTATCTGACATTAGCGTGATTTTTCTTTCGATGAGGTAGTGTCGCCCCATCTTTAATGCATGTATAATTGCAACAAGTTCTAAGTCATCTATAGCATAGTTCTTTCATGTTCTTTTAGTTTCCTAGATTCATAGGCCACAACGTAATTCTCTTAAATTAACACCCCGCCCAATCCTTCCTTACAAGCAGTGGTGCATACGACAAAATCATTAAAAGGATAAACAATATTTAAGATAGGGGCATTAGTTAACAGATGTTTTAATTTATTAAAACTTTCCATACACTTTTCAGTCCAATCAATCTTTTTACCTTTTTCTGCAGTGAATTTATGGGGTAGGCTATCTTATAAACTCCTTCTACGAACTTTCGATAATAACCTATAATCCCCACGAACGATCTTATATCTGTTACATTTTTAGGAACTGGCCATCCAATGATAACCTTAATATTGTCAGGGTCGACATATATTCCATCCTTGGACACTAAGTGTCCTATATATTGAATCATGTCTTTAAAGACGTCGCATTTGCTAAACTTAGAAAACAATTGTTGCTCTCTTAATACTTGTAAAATTATCTTTAGATGTTCTTCATGTTCATGTTTGAGAAAATCAGTATGTCGTCGACGAAGACGACTACAAATCTATCCATATAGTTACTTAGAATAATATTCATTAAGCACATAAAGGCTGCAGGTGCGTTTGTTAACCCAAAAGGCATTACGACAAATTTGCAATGGCCATAACGGGTCCCAAAAGCAGTTTTAAAGATGTCTTCATCTTTGATCAACACCTGATGGCGTCCAGACCTTAGATCTATCTTAGAGAAGATTGTTTCCCCACGGAACTGATTGAATAGATCGTCTATCCAAGGTAAAGGATATTTACTTTTAATAGTCATCTTATTTAGTTGTCGATAGTCTATGCACACTCTTAAGGTTCTTTCTTTCTTCTTTATGAATAAGACCGGTGCTCCCCAAGGGGAAACACTAGGTCGAATATACTTCTTGTCAATTAATTATTGTAATTGTGATTTGAGTTCTGTAAGCTCTATTATATTCATTTTCTAAGGATCTTTCAATGTTTGTACCACTCCTAGTATCAGATCGATTCTAAAGTTTATGTATCTTTTCCCAGGTAGTCCAGGGACTTCTTTTGAAAAGATGTCTTTAAAATCCTTTAAGATAGGTATATCTTCTATTTTAAGTTTGTTATCATTATCTTTATCATCCATTGCATAAACAACAAATACTTTACATCCCTTAGGTGCATATCTTTTTTTTGTAAGGCAGAGATCTCTCTGATCGTAACCTTTCTGGGAATTCCTTTTACTTTAATTGTGTTTCTAGTATCATCTATGCATGTAAAGGTTTTATCATAACAATTCAACATTACTCTGTGTTTTTCTAGTCAATCAATTCCTATCAACATATCATTGGAACCTAATGGTAAAATATTCAGATCAACATGCGTATTAAAATCATTTAATATTATTTCACATCCTTTTACATAACTAGTGACTTTACGTTTAGTACCTATGGCTAATTGTACCAGCCATGATTTTTCAAAAATTTTGGGTACTAATTTACATAATTCAACAATCCTAGGTGATACATAACTCAAACTTGCACATGGACCAATTAGTATGAAAATGGGTTGAATTTTTATCATACATTTGATCTCGACCATTGAAAGTTGATGGTTTGCTTATCGATTCTCCAACACAACGCTGATTCTAGGCATACTCCTTGCCATATCTCCCACTGTAACAACTTCCTGAATGGTGTGAACATTATTAAAGTTTTTATTTCTTATAGGACATTCTTTAAAATAATGTGGCTCACCACATTCCCAACATTTTAAGGGTTCCCTCTGTGCAATGTTTTTATTATAAGTAATGGGAGGTTCTCTCTCTTTTGCTATAGGATTCTGTGGTTTTAAACTTTTAGTTACTGCCTTGATACCCTTTGTAATTATCCCCATTCTTTTTGTAAAATTTATTATTCTTCTTTCTTGGATCAAAATTATCTCGTCTTTTAGTTTTTCAATTTGGTACACTTTCTCTATTATTTTTATTATGGTCATAACATAAGTTTTCTTTTCTCATTGCTTCTTCTAGCATCTTCGGATTGTCATACTCAATCCGCTCTTTAAACATGATAGGAAAACAACTGAGAAAGCGTTGTATTTTTTGTTTTTAATCTATTATATATGGTACACAATGAAGCAAACTCATGAATATACTATAGAGCTCTTTCGTGGTCATAGATCCTAACCTTAACTCATAGAATTCCTTATCCTTCTCTTCATGGTACTGTTCTAAAAGGTACTTTCGTTTAAAATGATTTTTAAAGGTTTTCCAAGTTACGTATCGTTCTTTTATTCCTTTTACTTTCTTTATATCTTGCCACCATATATCCTCTTTTCTATTTAAATTATAAATGGTCATTTTCACCTTCAGTTCGTCAGAGTAATTATAGATTTGGAAGTATTTTTTCATCCCTGACAACTAGGCTTCCACCTCTTCTCCTTTCTCAATCTCATCGTAAACATATGTGGTTTAATTTTTTTTAATTCCTTAAAAGTCTGTTCATACGGTTTGTACTTATTTTTATTTTTACATCACTACTTTCATTGGAATCTTACTGTTTTTCTGTGTGGTGTTTAGCTAATTCCTCACTGGAATTTTCAACGCCATGACTGGAAAATTTCATTTTTCTTCTCTTACGTTTGTAAGGTGTATTTTTTGGCATATTATGTTCCGGTTCCTTGTTTTCTCTTTTTCATCATTATGTTTTTTAGCTAGCAAAATGTTATTTAGTTCTTCTTGAGCTTTCAAAATTCGTTCATTATCCTCCCTAACTCTTTTTAATTTTGATCTTAGCTCTTTAACAATTCTTTGCAATTCTGTTGGGTTATCATTTTGACTCTCATTAAGGTTTATCCAGATTTCATCCTCCTCATTGTTTACAGGGTTTCTAGGGTGAGATTCTTCTTTTGCATACATTCCTACGTCTTCTATAGTTTTCCTGCAAAAATAAAGTTATCCTTCTCTTCCTGTTTTGTACGAGAATCAAACCCAAAATAAAATAAAAATTAATTTTTCTGGTTTAACAGCTTCAGTGTTTGGCCGATTCAGGCCTGGTGTTGTAACCATGCTATGATACCATTATGTCGCACACCTCAAAATTCCAATTTTTTTTTTAATATAACATATGACCAAAATATACATCTTAAGTTCCTAGCAAGCATTTAGATACTATAGCATGAGTTTATATATTGATGTTGTGTATAGTCACTTACACAATTATTAATTGCTTTATGACAAGTTTTTCCAATTTCGGGTGTTTACAAAGTTTTGACAGCATGCTACCAAACATTCCCGAAGGTGATGTTTTGTTCATTCTTTCGTTTTTAACTTGATTTGCAAGGATCTTGCTTGGGAGACTATGTTATAGTATTTATCCCACATTTTCTATGTAATAAATTTTTTAAGGGATCAAAGGCCTACCTTGGTTCCTATGCACAAATGTTATAACATATAACATAGGGGAGGACCTTGGTCCTAAAGTGCAAGGGTTAATAATTTACAAGGTTTGAAGTTTCGATTGTATTGTTTAAACCTTAGACTATGGGATTTATACCATAGTTGGACTTGTTAATAAATACAATGATTCATTGGTTATGATTTATATTGTCATATGATGATGATTAAGGGATTTCCACCATAGTTCGAACTTGGCATAAACGTAATGATTGAATGCAATGATTGAAATTTGGTCGTGATTTATGGAAGTTAAAAGGTTTGGTACCTTGGTTTACTTTTGGTTTAATGTGTTGCACTGACTGCAAGTTGACATCGTAGCCAGGATTTTATTGTTGCCTCGAGAATGCATCTCGGTCATCCACCTGTACAACCTGATGGTCATGGTTTCGATAGGGTTTAATGTGTCGTGTTTTTGGTGAGAACCCTTCATTATTTTGGTGTTTGGTTGCTCATTGGCCTGTTGTGACAAGGTTCGAAGGGTAGGCGACCCCTGGGATAGAGGCTCACCTCGAACGGCTTCGGGACGTCTCAGCCCCTACTAAGTCACAAGTTGTTGGTATATCTGGCTTGCAGGCTGTTGGATATACTCTTGGGAGGTTGTTGTTTCCATGGTTTAAAAAAAAATTTACGAGAGTCGAAGCGATTCTCTATCAATGGTGATTGTAAGAGGGTTTGGGTGTGAAAACTTGCCCACGGTTTTAATGGTATTATTCTTGGTTGCTTCCCAAGGTGTACCTGTGTTTTTCATGGCTCCAACGATCGCCTGTAGCATGCTGCTTCACTTTCAACAGACCCAAACACCATATTCAACTTCAAAACTTCCCTTTACCAGATAAGGGACTATTATTTCAACTCTGCAAGGTTTTATTTAAAATAGTTTCAGTGATTTCACTGTAAATAATGATATGGTTTTTGTTTTGGTGTAGGAAGAGGAGGGATAAGGTCATCCCGGAGGAGCCAACCCCTATCCCTCTCTACAAATCCACCAGGTAAGCAATTACACAAAGGTTCTTACTCTGTTTAAAAAAATTCTTTACAATGTTTAAGGTTTTGATTGTGGCCGATTGGATGCAGGGTCGATAGCGTTGGTGAGGATGGCGATAGGCTCACCTCCTCCCAGGACTCCATATTAGAACAACAAGGTAAGAAATGTTAAAATTCTTACTCTGTTTAAAAGATCCAGTTAACACTTTCCACTGTTTAGTGACTGTCACTTTGTTATGCAGGTATCTTCTTGACTGTGCAAAAGGGGTCGTGATGGAGTTCAGGCTCCAACTTCACGCAATATAAGTTAAAGTGTTTTTAATTTCAAAATTTAGGGTTTAAACCCTAACTGACAGAGGGATTTACGTTCTCTCTATTCCAATATTCATTTTTGTTGCTTGTTATGTCCATTGTAGCTTGCTTAAGGTTTAAAAATGGTTTCGTGGGAGCCATCGTGGATGGACTTACCTCCACCTGTAACTTAATAATTAATGTTTTTTTTGTTTAAACCAAATGTGGATGCCATCGAAATGGTCTTACGGCCAAATGGTTTCGAAATCGTGTTTTTAACACTTGACATTGTTTAATGTTTAACTCTTATTACGAGCCATAGGGTCTTTGCGATTTCTGTGAAGTATTCTTAAATTCCCTGTCATAAATTGATATCGTAGTTATAATATGTAATGCATGTGTTTTTTTGTTAAATTCCTTTTTGGATTTGGTTGCTATACTTAAATGATACCCGGGTCGCCATCTATGATGTTCTTACTGCCACGTACAAGATTGATAGAATTTGCTTGTTGTATGCACATATATATTTGATTTTACTTAATAAATATATACTTATGATACTCCTTTGCAATGGTTTCCATCCTTCGATGGTATTACTACAATACATTGGATTTGGAAAGATTCGTTACTGCGAATAGTCGGGTGTTTGACTGTAGTATTTATTTAGTTTAGCCCATGGTTGGATTTGAACCAAAATCCAAATAAGGAGTGTTGAGATTCTGGTTGTTGACTATTAGTTTAATATTAGATATGATATTTACAATTCTTTAATTGACAGTTAGATATGTTATAATTACCATAATTGGTATAATCCATGAATTGTTTACATATCTATTTTGATGATTTTCATAAATAAAGTATCCGTAGATATTTATTTAGACCTCATTGATCACAATCTGAACATTCTCGATTTGTACATGGGTTTACGAGATGAGGTTTATTTTAATAAATTATAATTATGTAGAAGGGAACCATCCAATTTATAACATTTTTTATTATATGTTTTACGCAAAGAATTAATTGACTGTAATATTTGATCTTATTTGTTTTTATGCTCTATCTATAATTTTGTTATAATAACTAGAGAATGTTATCTTTATCTACCTTGATCGTAAGTTAACTCAATTTATCCTAATATACATTATGAGAATAGTTTAGCAAGAATAATTTACAGGCATTTAAATAATTAAAAGAAGCAAGTGTTGAGATTTGAATCCATAGTAGAAAAAAATAACTAGAGCTAAAGTAGTTTGTGTTCAAATTACTAATTGATATAATAATACACATTACTAGCAATCTTCGATTCGGGTATGGATGCCCGGTCTGAGATACATTAATAATTAAATCTGGTGTTTTACGTGCATGGATAAAATACAGAAAAGAATATCTAGTTTGGATAATAGGAATGGATATTGAATTGTATCAAATCTACATTCTATTTAGATACATGATAGATATTTGTCTTATACAGATGCATAAAACATTTATGCCTAAAAGAATATAGCTGCAATTCAAAGTTGAGATAAACATTCTACTGTAACTCGTTTTAATTAGTTAGGAATAAGACAAGGAACCTGGCACGACTATCGAGAAAACAGAAATGGAATAGTCGTTCCTCCCAATCAACTCTTAGAATACCCTCGAGCCTATTTGTTGAACCACAAGAGAAAAATCTACTTAATGCACAATCTCTTGCGTTATTAGATTCAATCATTGTCCAATGCTAGCCTCCTGCTTGCTAATGGACATACTATTATATAATATTTTTCCTAGGACTTGGTCATTTATGAGCCCCATTCTCTTTAGCACTCAACAAAGAGTTGTAACCTGATTTTGGAGAAGAGGCCTCCTGCATCTTGAGTTCTCACTCAACATCTACAACCACTTATTTTTTCCTCTTGTGAGTCAACAAACACTCTTCAACAACTATTTCATTTATGTCCCCTTTAATGTATTTCATTAATAAATAAAAATCCATTAGATTTCTTTTATTTTTGACTTTTTGTCAAAAATATTTAAAATAATAAAATAAATTATTTCTAAAAAAAATTTAATAACAATTTTTTAAATCTTAGTGTACTACAATGGGATATCACGGACTTCAAGGAAATAGATAAGATACGTTCATACACACTTAAGCTTTGAACTTTGTTTGTCATTTCGGCTATGTGGAGAAATATTGAAACATGTTTGAGACTTTTGAATAATAAGCAACCGTCCATGTAGAGACTTTTGTGCTTTAACTGCCAAATGGTAGCGCTTTGAAAAATGATTTTTAATAATTAACAATTATGAAACAAGTTTTTAACAATCACGTGTATCTATCTTGTTAGGGCAATATATTACCTAACAAAGAAATGGTAGGAGTAAGTATACTAGCACTTAACGTGTGGTTGATGAACACCGATATGCCACAAGTTGAGTGTTACTATCAAGTTAAGTGTTATGAACAACTTATATGTTACTTTTTCTCCATGCTTAATTGTAATCACTTGTTCAAATTATCTGTTATCCATGCATCGAGTGTGTGTATATATATAATTGTTTATTTTGAATTTTGAACAACTACCAAGAATTAATTTGACTAGTACACTTGTCTCATCCTCATCCATAGATGAAAAAGTACTGATTGTAATCTACTTCAAATCTCAAATAAAAACCCATATCATCGTAACAAAATAAAATAAAAAAATTATATAAAAAATATTTTTATAAACACGTAGAAACAAAACGGCATATTCCCTACAAGCACGAAGTTTAGCTTTGAAAGCATGAAGATATCCAGCAGTTCCCAATTCTGACTCACCAACGAAAAGCGGAAGCAACTGGATTAAAAGTTGAGCAGCGAGACCTCACGCATGAATGACCATGGAACAAGGTCGAACAAGCATGATTTAAAAGTACTGTTTTCTCTGCCTCTGGTACTGAGGGTGGTACCTTTGCCTATTTACCACTCTTCTTAGAGCTTTGAAAGCATGAAGATGTCGAGGCATATTGAAAGCTTGAAGATATCAAGACATATATTGTTGCATATTGAATACTTCAAGATATCAAGACATATATTGTGTTGTGCAAGCTGGTTAAGATGTCTTTGTGCATAAATTATTTCAGGGTTGAAAACTTTGTGTAAGGCAATCCAATAATGTCAATAATGTCAAACTTTTTCAAGATTAAGCTGAATTTCAAACCTTTTCAAGATTAAGCTGAATTTCATGGGTTTTCTCTACATTGAATAAAATTTTCTCCATTATTAGGCAGAGATTTACAAATTGGTTAAACATTAAATCTTCACCTTTCCCCACTAATGTAATTGTTTTTATATGAAAACCTTGTACTCTAGAGTCATACGAAAATCACATGGTCAATGCAAGAGGAGATAAAGTTACTTCAAGCTCAAGTTCTTACTTTTTTTTCCTTTTTTCATATATTTCTCAATATTTTTTTATGTTGTAACAATTTTATTGTGATGTTTTTCCGAAATTTACTTCTTCTAACATTAAAGAAGAATAAAATATCTTGATATGTAAATTAAGATACTAAAAATATAAGTATTTTTTTCTTTTAATTACTCTACTTTATATATTTATATATAAGTATTTCTTTTTCTTTTTTCTTTTAAATTACTTTATATATCTCATTTTAATAAAGTAAAACACCTTTATCATAATAAGTTGTAAAACAATTAGGGTTATAAAACACCTCTATCATAATCGGGGTGTAAAACATTTTGCCACTCGCTATAAAAATGAAAGAAATAACAATAGAACTTTATATAAAATAAAAAGGAAGGATTATAAAAATGAGAAATAACAATACAACTTTATACAAAATAAAAGTAGCGATTATAAAAATAAGAAATAACAATACAACTTTATGCATGGTAACATCAAAGAGTATTAGGTATGCTATGATCCTAGCTATGAGCTCTAAATGATTTGACCCTTGAAATATTTAAATACCCACGACATATACTAAAAAGATTGAGACATTTCCAAAACTTATCTCTTCTTTTATCCTATATTATAATATATCTATCTGCAACGATTTGTGACGGACTTTGAGACAGTTAATCCTCCACTGTGTCTCAGAAACATAGATATCTACTGTTATTTAGTATTGGCTAAAAAAAAATTGATTGATCTAGATATCTACGGATAGATATCTACTGTTATTTAGTATTGGCTAAAAAAAATTGACTGGAAAGATTTATATTGACTGGAAAGGTTCAACAATATAAAAGAGTTAAACTATACTGACTTTGATGTTTCAAAGTTGATAGTCCATCAGTGAAATGTTTCAACGAGATGTTTCAACTAATTTGATATTCCATGAGTAGCTTGTTCCTCTCTTTGCTTGTGTTGGGACACCAAGCAATTCATTTATCCAGTCCTTCTGGATTATTGCATTGAAAAATATGATCAAAACATTGTAGTGTCACCAATGTGTTATGATTTACAATAATGAGGTGCAAAGTGCATATTTTATATTCTGAACTAAACGAACTTGACCGAAAGGAAAATTATGACTTCCTGTAAGTATAGCTTGCGAGAATTGTGATGAACAAATCCATTGCAACCCTTGCCGCGTAACCGTAGTTTCAAAAACAACCTGCATATTTGAAGCATCTCGTGAATTTAAAATGTATTGAAATTTTTTATAAATCTATTTAAAATAGATTAAATAATCTTAACACATAAGAATCATAAACAAGGCATACAAGGCATACAAACTTGGTACAAATTAAACAACAATCAGGAGCAGGCAGCAAATTGTAGCCACAGCAGCATCCTTACACAATCACAGGACAATTAATAACGAAAATAACACCCAAAAGGGCAAAACCTCGCCAAATCTAGAAATAAAAAACACACACACTTCACGGATCAAAACGTCGAGGAGGGAATAAGCAAAACCTCTAAATCAATGCATCTGCTCCCCCAAATCAATGCATCTGCTCCCGGGCAAATGTTTTGCCAAATTGCCAGTTGCTGGAAGAGACATTGTAGGAAGTAACAGTTTTCCCATCACTAGTAGTGACCTTCAGTAGTGGTGACCTTGAAAGAAAGGCTTTGGCCATCGAGATTACTGTTGCTCTGCCAATTCTGGCCTCGGGACATTGGCTACCAGTAAATAGTTATTACAGTCCAAAAGGGATGCACCAGATCATCTTCCTCGGATGCCATGGCTAGAACCTGCATGCACACTACGATCTATCCTAGCTTAGGAAATGTTCAATGGCAAACAATATTCAACATGCAGCATAGTAATAAATGCTATGGCAGCTGTATTGTGGGTAGTTGGATCTCAAACAAATTGAGATCTAACAGTCCACAATGCAGCTGCCACAACATTTATTACTCTGCTGGATGTAAAATATTTTTTGCTATGTTCAATACACACTTATACGTCATTCTATTTATAAACTTAAAGCTTTATTTGCTTGTAGATCCCAGTGACATGATGTAGTCATAGTCGTGGTGGAATGTTGCCACACAGTTTGCATGCAAGACATAGTTGCAGGTTTCATGATTGCAAAGTTGTCAGCTGTCAGAGTAGCAGGTTTGGCAGGGTGTCAGAGCCCAGCTCAAAGGTAATTGCCACAATAAGAGGGCGACAAATACTCTACATGCTGTAGAGCATTAAATGCGACGGCGGTTGCACTGTCCGCCCTCGGATCGTTTCCAAAGTAAGATCCAACTGTGGACAGTGCAACCGTCGTCGCATTTAATGCTCTATAGCATCCAATGGCGGACAGTGCGACCGTCGTCGCATTTAATGCTCTATAGCATGTAGAGTATTTTTCGCCCAATAAGAAGGTGGAGGCCACAAACATTGAAAAACGTCTTAATTTAAGAATGAAACTATATCATAAAAAACTGGATTTTATGTGCACAGATGCCAAAACTTAAGCGATTACATGACTCCCTGCATTGCAGGGAATAATAAATAAGATTTATTTAGATATATAAATAAATGTACAAAATAATAAGTTATGTAAAAATTCTCCTTTAAATAAGGAACACAATTCTCAATTTACCCACACACATAATTTACAATTAACAAAAATGTTTAGTGAATGATTTGCTTGAGAGGTCAAAAGCATCAAATATTTTTAATGGCATGCTTAGTCACTAAAACTAAAGCATGCAATAATTCGTGTATTGACATAAGAGAACATCATGTTAATTTGAAAAGTATATATAGTATCTAAATTAATATTTTTAATGCATAAATATAAAATAAAATATTATTTTATAAGATCAATAATAAAACTATTATAAATTTATGAGATCAATAATAAACTATGTAACTAATTCTATCAAATTAATAAAATTGCTTGCAAACTTCATGGTATTAACTTTTATGCTGTATAAAATAATTTATATAAAATAAAAATATTATTTACAAAAGGTTAAATTAAAAAGATCTTTAGTATATACAAATAAAGATAATATTCATATAAAAAATTACACATAAGAAATATTTTAATAAAAATAGATATTTATATATATTTTGAAATTTTTATTTAGTACTCAACCACAAAACTAAAAAAATTAAATGGACAAAAGTCAATAAAACCACCAAACCATCCTCAAATAAAAGTGCAGCTACAAAATCCATAAAAAAATCAAAGATCAAAGATATACGATTGTAAGAATGTAATCAAACCAAAAGAACAAAATCAAACAAACAAAAGAAAATGAATTGATGAAGGACAAAATTTCACTTTTGGAGAACCAAGAAGCATTGTTGCTTCTTACCCAAATACTTACGGAACTTCAAAATGACTAAAAATTTTATAATTAATTTGAATGTGTATATGAATTTTAGCAGTTTGTTTCTAGTTATTAAATTGTAAATACTTTGAACAATTTTATTTTACTATAGCTAAATAAATCAGTAAAATAAATTTTGTCTACCCACTATGGATTTAATTATTATGTATATCAAAGCCACTTTTAAAGAAGACTGGCATTGATTTTATTTTTATTTTTAAATTAATTTTTGTTATGTTGCAAATTATTCTATGATGATGATCATGATTAATGTCCATTGAGACTAACTTTGGTCTATCGGACCTTGAGAAGGAAAATACTTGGTTTACTTTAAAAGCTTGTTCCTGTACTAAAAAAACTTTCCAAAAACCTTTCCAAGCTCATTATAGTTTTGGCAAGTTAGGAGGTTATAAAGGTTTGCATTGTAACAAATACTAAGAAACTCAGATCTAATGTGCGTGTAAGCAAGACACTCTAAGAGAAAGTGATTTTCATCCTCAACGCTCATAGACTCACACAGATGGAAAAACCTTTCCGCCCATGGAGTTTTAGAAATAGACCAACGCCCTATTTCGCTATGGAGTTCATGAGAGTTCGTTCTAATCTTGGCTATATTAATTTCCTTCCTTGAGCTAGTTACTACCAAGAGATAATTCTGATCTTCCAAGTTAGGATTAATGATCTCCTTATAGTATCTTAATGTTCTCTTAACCAATAAATTTTCCTCACACCAGAATTTCTCTTGAAACTTAGAAGTGATAATATTTTTGACATTGTCAATGTTCTGCAAAATGTCGTTTTCATTAGTGCCCCAATGGTTTAACCAAGCCATGGTATCTTTACACCAACACCACTTGAGGCGTAGTTGGTTTTGGCTTGAGTTTAAAGCAATTTTAGGAAGTCTCTCATTTCCCATGTTATTTATCTTATGCTTGTACATCAGGTACCTAGTCATAGCAATGCTCTCGATAGAGAAAAGACCTACTTCTATATAAAGTTAGAAATATTTTATTAGTTTACTCACTTGCATTTTTTTTAGTACTTTTATTGGATTATGCTTTATTCATCATCAAAACCCAAGCAATTTGTGAAGCACATTACATACTTTAAATATTAGAGGACTATTTGTAATCATATAAAACACAACATACTAATTATATTTAATAGTTAAATATTGGATGATTAGTTTTTTAGTTTTTTTAAGGGTGTTAAATTCAACTCTATATTAAAAAAATGAGTTTTGAATAATGAAAAATTATAATATTAAAAAATTAAGTTTTCCATAATGAAAAGTTATTATACAACCAAAAATTAGTTTTGAATTATGAAAATTTATAATTTATCATTAAATTGAGATTCAATCGATTCATGGAATTTTTTTATTTACCAATAAAGTGTTTAAATGGAATTAAGTACTATAGTAAAACAATGAGAAAAATGATCCTTAATACATTTCATTATAAAAAAATTAATAATATAAATTTGATATTAATAACTAAGTTTTCAACTCTAATTACCTATAAAGTGTTTCAATGTTTGAATGAAATTAAGTAATACAGTAAAGTAGTGTGAAAACTAATCCTTAATACATTTCATCGTAAAAAATTTAATAATATAGATTTGATATTAGTAACTACTAATCCCTTTTCTACTATAACTCTTTCATGAAATGTGATTGACCTTGGGTAACTCATGCAATCTGGATACTTATTTCATGAAAATACTTGTTATGTCGCTTGCTTTGTGAGTATATTTGACTGCAATAAAATGAGTTGCCTTTGACAACTTGTCCACCACCACCATGATTGGATCATGTTGGTTCACTTCCTTGGAAAACCTGTTATGAAGTAAATAGAAAACACTTCTCACTTCCAGTATGGAATGGGTAAGGGTTGTAACAGTCCTATTGGATGTTGATGTATTCCTTTGATCTACTGGCACTGCTGACACCTAGAGATATATTATGCTATATCCTTCTTCATGCCATGCCAAAAATGCTGCTTCTTTGTTGTTGTTATGGTCTTTTGGTATCATGGATGTCTTGAGTATGGATTCTAGTGTGTTTCATCCATGACTATTTTCTTTAACTATGCACAATTGGGAATGTGTAGCCTGCCTTAGCAAACGATAAGACAATCCTCTTTGAGTTGATAATTTGCCCACTTTCCATCTGGATCTCCTTGCTAGAATTTTTCCTTCACCTAGAGATAGGCTTCATCCTTGCTTTGCGCTTCAAGGGTTTTCATCTTCAATTTTGATTCACAGTTTCTTAAAGTTGTTGCATGAAACCTTATGCTAAGGGCATCAACAAACTTGTTCTTCTTTCCTTTCACATGCTTAATTTCAAAATCAAATTCAGACAAGAACTCTAACCACCTGGATTTCCTGGCATTTAAGCTTGGATGGTCAAATAAATATTTTTAACTCATAAGATCTGTTCTGAGCTCAAATATCCTACCCAACAAGTAGCATCACCACATCTTGAGCGCATGCACTATGCTGGCTAATTCCAAGTCGTGAGTTGCATAGTTCCTCTCGTTCTCCTTTAATTATCGTGACTCGTAGAATATTACAAACCCATCTTGCATAAGCACGCCTCCGAGGACCTCAATGCATGTATTTGTACACACCACGAATTCCTTGTTTGGGTCAACAATATTCAAAACATAGGTGTTGGTCAACAATTCCATCAATCTCTAAAAGATAGGTACATACTTCTCATGCCACACTAACTTCACATTGCTTCTCTACAACAATGTGATGGGATGGGCGATTTTAGAAAATTCCTCAATGAATCTTTTGTAATATCCTGCAAGGCCCATGAAGGATCTAATGTTTGCAACATTCTTTGGAGTATGGCAAAGCGTTATGGCTTCTACTTCTTAGGGACCACCACAATTCCTTCCTCTAAAATAATGTGGCCCAAATATTATACCCTACGATGATAGAAGCTACACTTGCTCAACTTGGCATATAGTTAATTATCTCTAAGAACCTGCAACACCATTCTCAAATTTCATCATGCTCTTCTTCGTTCCCAGAGTACACAAGAATATCATCTAAAAATACCAACACGAACTTGTCCAAATACTTGTTGAAGATGATGTTTATGAGGCACATGAAGGTGGTGGGTGCATTGGTGAGACCAAATGGAACCACCATGAACTCATAATGGCCATATCTTGTCTTGAACATAGTCTTATGGATGTATTCTTCCTTTATACTCATCTAATGATAACCTAACCTCAAATGAATTTTGGAAAACATTTTGGCTCCCTTCATTTGATAAAACGAATCATCAATGCTCAGCAAGGGGTACTTGTTCTTGACTGTCACTTTATTGAGCAAGCTATAATCAATACATGGCCCCAAGGTGCCATCTTTCTTTTTGACAAACAACATTGGTGCTCCCCAAGGATACACACTAGGTCGGATATACTTCTTATGCATTAATTCATGTAGTTATGTCCTCAATCCTACTAGTGCTGGAGTGATCATCCTATAAGGAGATTTGGAGACTGGTGTTTCCCCTGGAGTGAGGTTAATCGTAAAGCCAATGTCCATTTCAGTGACAATCCCGAAACTTTATGTGGAAATAAATCTTTAAACTCTTGTAACAGTTTGTAGTCTTCTATCTTAGGGCCTTTTCCTTCTAGGGAATATGATACATGGGTTGCATACAACTAGAAATATTTCTTGAAAAAAATCGTTAACTGCAAGGCTGAAATATGCCTGACTGAAACTTGCTTGGGAATCCCTTTCACTAGTCTTGGTATTTCCCTCTTTATCAATGCATTCAAGAACTTTTGCAAAACAGTCCACCTTGACTCTATGCATTTCCAACCAGTCGATGCCAATAGGGGAATCATAAGACCCTAAAGGAAAGATATTCAAATTTACTTTCATGAGGAGTCCATTCAACTCTGTGGGACACTCCATTACCACTTCACTTTCCTTCCTCTTTGTACCATTGGTTAATTGGAATAGCCAAGACTTAACATGTTGAACTTTTCTAAGAAAACAATCTTCAACCAATATTGGATCAATATAACTATGAGTATATCATGGATATATCAAAACATAAATATATTGCATAACAATATTACCTCCAACTTCCACCGCTATAGATTGATGGTCTGCTTGGTGATTTTCCAGTGCTGCATAGATTCTAGGATTTGCTCTAGCAATATCTTCTATTGTAACTACTTTTTCCAGATTGTGCAGACTCCAAGGGTTCTCTCTTTGCTATGTACAATTCCTATGCATGTGATTTTATCCACAACCTCGGCACTGAAGTGACCCTCTTTCTGTTGCTACCAATGGCATGCTTCTACCTCTTGCTTTCTACCTTAGCTAAAATTTTCTTGGATTATTTATAGATGGGGGTTTGAATCCATTGTCCTTTTCATCAAACCTCCCCTTTGGATTTCCCTTCCATGTCAGGTTAACCTCTGAATTTCCTTTGCTCCATTCATAACAATGCATTTCCATTCTAATGGCTTCATCAAGGATGGGTGGATTGACAAATTCAATCATATCTCTATAGCTTGGATGGAGACTTCCAAGAAATATTTGAATCCTTACTCTTTCATCCTTGATGTAATTCACATACCTCAACAATTCCAGGAACTTATGAACATGCTCTTCCACGGAATTCTATACCAGTTTTAGTTCATTGAACTCCTTCCTTTTATTATCGTAGTACTTAGCAGATAGGTACTTTTTTCTTAAAATACCTTTTGAAGAAATCCCAGTTGACCCTTCTCTCATTGATCTCTTTAACCTGTTTTAGTTTCTCCCACCAGATTAAATCTTGACCATTGAGGTTATAGATAGCGACTATGGCCTTTTCATTATCTGGGTAGTCATGAATTTAAAAATATATCTACATTCCAAAAAGCCATGCTTTTGCTTCCTGTCATGTCTTATTTTCTCCATTAAATGTGGGAGGTATTTCCTTTCTAATTTCTCCTTGTGGAATCCTTCTAGAACTCCTTCTATAGTCAAATTCGCAGGAAGTATGCTTTGGAGTACTTTGAGAATCATATGACCTACTAGAAGAATATTGTGATGAAGACGTCGTATGTGCCATGCTTTCAATTCTTGGACTCAACATCCTCTTCCTAGCGTGACTTCTAAAGTGGATATCTATATTTCTTTGACCAATACCACTTGGATTGGATCTCATATTGAGTCGTTGCTGGATATTGGTGAGCCTTTGAATAATGACAACATTAATCTGGTTTTTCTCTTCCTGGGCTTTAATCAACCTCTCATTGAAATTCTCATTGTTTCAACAAAATTTTGGGTAGTTATCTGCTCTCTTCTCCCATTGGACTTTGTTTCAAAATTCCCCTCTTGCATATTTTCTCCAAGAGCATCCTCATCATGCTCATAGGGGTCATGGGCATCATTCATGCTCACCATTTTCCTTGAAGTTCTTTCATTTTTTTCAGTTGTCCTCTGCTACAGTTATTCAAATTCGTCAACTGCAATCACTATGCATTTGCATAAATAATTTATTAGACACATTAATGACTACAGATAATGATACACATTTACCATTCTTGTAAATAGATAAGTCTTATGGTATATTTTATAGTTTTACTAATTTCCTTGGTTCCCATATCTCATTCATGCATTTAAAGGAACTATCATTATGGATAGAAAATTGAAAGGATATTAATTGTTGTGCAGCTCTAGTTTTCTTGTTGTGAATGTTGATACAACACAAACAGACCTAGCGCTGCAATTATTTGATATGATACCACTTTGTCATGTTCCTGGTCACCTTGATGCCTCTTTGAGGCGATGGGAAACTCCAAAGCACGCCACAAACTCTAATTTATGTTCCAATATAAATTTATTAGGCCCTTCTTAATCAATTAGACTATCAAAGGGAGCATTACACAAAACCGACTTCCAAATTTCACCCAACAGGTACCAACCAATGCAGAAACATAAACATTCATAGGCTAGATTTCCAAATAAATCCTTAATCTTGCTTAATTAGTCATTAACTTTGACTTAATGACCAAATTCGATGATTATTGGTTGACCCAACATTCAAATGCCACCATACCGGCATTATCGTCAATAAGGCAATTTAACACCTTAATTACGGTTAATAGACCCCTTAACTACCCTGGTAATCAATCCTGATGGTTATGACATCTCTGATGGTCAAATTCGTTGATCCCAACATTTCCATGTTGATCCTGACTTTTTCATACATTGGGATTTGAAAATTGAAAATCAAAAGCACAAAATTGTTCATTCGCAAAACCTTGTTGACGTTCCGACTCTGATCAGGATTCGGAAGTCGGAAGCACCATGTTAAAGAAATGTAACTATGGAATATATTCTATTTTGTATTATTATTATTATTTCCCCTTTTGGAGATGTTGTTCCTCTGATCAGGGATATCATTGTTGTATTTGGTCATGTAAAGTCTCAAGGTAAAACCTTTGTTGTAAGTCGGGTCAGTAGTACCCACAAAAGTATTGTTAAAATGTATTTTTGAGTCTCCTAAGGAAATCAGCCCTGGAAACAAGTTGAAGTTGACCCTTTTGGGTTATTAGGCCTCTCATACGATTAGTATAAATATGATAGGCGCCTCCCTCATTTGGACATGGTGTGCACTCAATGAAGTTCACTACAGAGAGGAGAAAAAATCCATCTGAGGAGAAGGAAGTTGTCTAGTCTTATTTCTAGGGTCTTCCACTGTACTTGGTTGAACTCAATATTGAGGAAGTTTTGTTGGGTTTTATCCCCCACAAGGGTTTCCCCGGATAAATTGTTTTATTCTATTTTATGTTGTGCTTGTTATTCTTTCAATGATCCTTTTGTTTTGGCATAATAACTTTTGAAGAAATATTAACATGGTATCAGAGCCAACCTGAAAGAAGACATTATGCAACAACTCATCCTGCAGTCCAACAAGCTAGGGTTCACTATTATGGGTGCCTTTTTCAACATATCATCCAAGAAAGAAGGGCCATTCAACTTTCCCTAGGAGGGCACATCTTTCTTTCAAAACAAATCTCTATTTTATGTACTTCCAATTTTTGGCCTACCACTACTACTAGGAGAAGCTAGGGCATCGGGTTTTTCAAGGTTCAATCCACATATTCTAAAAAAAGTAAGATATAGTCTAGCTCACTTTAGGAAGGTGCATATTTTCCCCCAACCACCTCTACAACTTAAAAATTAGGGTTTTCTAGTTAAACCCTAGGTCATCCCGAAGCTAGTTCAAGAAGTAGTCCTCAAATTGGTAAGTATTATCTCCTATATATCCATTTGAGGTTCTCATTCATTAAAGATGACAAATAGTACCAAGCTTGATGAAAAAATTGAAGGAGTAGAGAATTTCAGAGTATGGAAGTATAGTGTCATGTTCATTCTTGAAGAACATGACCTAGAAGGCTACATCAAAGAAGAGGTCAAGGAACCAAATGGAGATGAGGCAAAGGCCAAGAACAAGAAGGATATGATCAAATCCAAGAGGATCATATTTTATTCTATCAAGGATCATTTGATCCCCCATGTGTTTTTGAATAATAATCTAAAGGAAATGTTTGATGCAATGAGAAGCCTATTCGAAGGAAAGAACATCAATAGAAGAATGGCCTTGAGAAAACAACTCAAGGGTGGAAGATACAAAAGGCAGAAACCATGCAGTCATACTTCTCAAGAGTATCTAAGATCAAAGAATAGTTAGAAGCCATTAGTGACATGGTAGAAGAAGCAGAATTTGTGATGACCACCTTATATGGTCTTCTAATAGAATGGGACTCCTTCATCAAAGGAATATGTGCTAGAAGAAATCTAACCAAGTTTAACAAACTATGAGAAGAATGTGTACAAGAAAAATGAAGGATATAAAATAGAGAAGAAAAGGTAAATGAAATGAATATCAAGCTCTAGTTTCTCATACAAAGAATGGAAGAAACAAAAGGAGGTATTGAGGATCACCTCCTAGAAGATCACAAGACTCCAAAAGAGGTAAGAATATTAAAAGGGATTACTTATCTTATGAATGTTAAACATGTCATAAGTGAGGACATATCTCCATACATTCTCCACTTAATAAATACAAGTTCAATAAGAAGAACCGAAAGTTCCATGCCCATGTAGCCGAAGAGAATGAATTAGATGAAGAAAACGCTAGAGAAAACGAAGTCTCTAGTGAAGAATATGTCTTAATTTCAGCCCTCACGGGATTAATCTCTCATGGAAGTGACACTTGGACCATATATAGTGGTGCTTCCAAACATATGATAGGTCACAAAGACTCTCTCTCATGTCTCACTCTGAAACACTATCCACACAAGGTGTAACTTGGATATTATTATCAATATCACATCAAAGGAATGACAGAAGCCTCTTACAAGCTGAAATTTGTTAATTCCATGAAGATGAAAGAATTCTTATATGTTACATGTTTAAATAAGAATATTCTTTCTATATTAGCTGTAGACAATAAATCTTTCAGAGTTACCTTTGTAGATGGTGAAGTTCGTATGTGGCCAAAACAAAGGACTATAGATGATGTAGTTGTAATAGGTGTTGAAGAACAAGGACTCTACAAACTAAAGGGACACACAAATTTAGCTTTCACAACTAGTACCATCAGTCCATGTGAACTATGGCATTGAAGACTTTCTCATGTGAACTACAAAGCATTACCAATTATGAGCAAGATAGTAACAATTCTACCAGAAATCCAAATCAATCATGAAGGGGTATGCAAATGATGTGTTGAAGGAAAAATATCAAGAATCCATTTTTAAGCAGTAATAGTAAAGAAAAATGGAGCTTGGATATTTTCCACTAAGATGTGTGTATACCGATGTCAACCACTTCCTTAGGCAGGTATCTCTATTGTGTCTCTTTTATTAATGACTACTCTCGTAAGACTTGGTATATTTTTCTTGAAAAGAAAAGATGAAGTATTTGAAAAGTTTGAAGAGTTTAAGGCTCTTGTGGAGAATCTATCTGAAAAGAAGATCAAGATCTTGAGATCAGATAATGGAGGAGAATTCAATTCAAATGAATTCAAGGACTCCTATAAAGAAGTTTGGATTAAGAGGGATCTTACCACACCCTATAACCCTCAACAGAATGGATTGGTATATAGGAAGAATAGGTCTATCATGGAAGCAATCAAATACATGATCCATGATGAAGATCTACCCATGCATTTATGGGTTGAAGCGGCAAGGACCGCAGTCTACGTGCAGAACATAATATCCCATAGCGCTCTTGGAAACAAAACTCCAAAAGAGATGTTTATCGGTGAGAATCCTAAAGTCATCCACCTAAATATATTTTTTTTTCATGTCTACTTACATCTTCGCAAAGAAGGGAATATTTGTTGGATACAATGGCTAGTCAAAATATTACACAATATATATTCCAAGTTTCCGTCAAATTGAGATCTATGTAGATGTCACATTTGATGAAGATGCAGCTTTCGATAAATATAGAAAGACCCATGCAAATGAAGTTCATGAAGAAGAGTAAGAAGCTCCCAGATTTGCGGAAACTGGTAGACTACCAATTAGGTATGTTGAAGAAGAACTTATCCCAGAATATTATGACATGATAGAACCTCAAGGACCCATGGAGACACCCCGTGATATTATTTCAACAAAGAGAAGATCGGCTTGGGATTGTGATATAATTTTAGAAGAAGAAAGATATGGTGCACCAAAAGGAAGCAATAGATCAAGACTCTACTCCAACTACGTAGCATTGATGTGCAACTTCGTTAATGAAGAACCCACGTGTTTTGAATAATATTCAAAGAAGAAGGAATGGATGGATACCATGATCGAAGAATACTAATCTATTTTAAATAATTATGTTTGGGAAGTAGTGCCAAGATGAAAAGATAAATCAGTGGTCTCTTCAAAATGGATTTTCAAGACAAATCACTCAGCAAATGGAAATATTGAAAAGTTCAAAGCAATATTTGTTTCTCTTAGAAGGAAGGGATTGATTATGAAGATACTTTTCCACCAGTATCTAGATATACTTCAATCAGAATTATTTTTCCTTGGCTTCCAAGATGAAATGGATGTAAAGACAACCTTTCTAAACTATGTCATAGAAGAGGAAGTGTATATTGAACAACCTCCAAGTTTTGAGACACATGTCAAGAAAACACATCTGTTTCAACTGAAGAAAGAATTATATGGATTGAAGCAATCACCCAAAGCATGGTACAAAAGAATTGATGGCTTCCTGATGAGTTTGGGATTTACCAAAAGTAAAGCAGATTTGAACCTTTACTGTAAGGTTGTATATTATGGAATCATGATATTATTGTTGTATGTAGATGATCGATTCTTAATAAGAGAGGAAAATCTCATAAATGAATTTAAGAAGAAGCTACGACAAAATTTGAGATAAAATACCTTGGTATGGTGCATTACTTCCTAGGTCTTGAAGTATGGCAGTTCCCAAATGAGAATTTCCTAAACCAAGGAAAAAATGCAATTGAGATCCTAAAGATATTTGGGATGTTAGATTGTAAGGAAATGAACACTCTAATGGTGACAAATTTGAAGCTCCTGAATAATGACCTTCAAAAAGAATAGAGATCACACTATACAGACAGATTATTGAGTCACTGATGTATTTAACAAATACAATACTAGATATATGTTTTGTTGTGAACACATTGAGTCAGTATATGGTGGATCCCAAACATGTTCACCTAGTTGCAGTTAAACATGTAATGAGATACCTAAAGGGTGCATTTAATTGTGGTCTCAGATATGTCGTTGATTGTGAGTTTAGATTGTGTGGTCATATTCATCCAGATTGGGCAGGAAGTGTTGAAGACATAAATAGAACTTCAGGATGTCGTTTCAATTCGGAATCACGTGTGATTCATGGCTTAGTAGAAATCATACTAGTGTTGCGCTTAGTACCGTCAAGGCTGAATACATTGCAACATGTTTATCTTGTAGTAAATCAGTATGGCTTCACAAGTTATTGGCGGGATTGTTTGATGCTGAGATGGATGCAACTGATATTTTTTGTGACAACAAGAGTTGCATCAACTGACAGAGAACCTGGTGTTTCATGATAAGTCAAATCACATAGAGATAAAGTATCACTACATCCAGGATATTATGCAGAGAGGAACTATAAAGCTTCAATACATTCTTATAGAGGAACAAGTTACAGATGTGTTAACTAAGCCTGTGTCTCATGTAAAGTTTGAATAATTTCGAGACAAGATTGGTGTAGTCCGAAAGGACCTCCTTGGAAAGAGAGAATGACGATGAGATCGTTATTGATGATGAGATGGCATTGTTATTCCTATGTTGCAAAGGCCAGTCGAGTTTATCAATGTGCCTATGTATGTCTTTGTGGTCCTGCATCCGTTTGTGAACGTTGTGGTCCTGCATTCATTTATGAACGTTGTGGTCCTACATTCATTTGCAAACGTTGTGGTATTGCATCCATTTCTAGAGGTTGTGGCACTGCATTCATTTGTGGATGTTGTGGTCCTACCTTCATTTGAGGACATTGTGGTCTTGCATTCATTTGTGGATGTTGTGGTCATGAATTCATTTATGGACATTGTGGTCATGCACTCATTTGTGGACGATGAGTTTATAGCATTTGTATGTTGTGGTTAATTCCACATTAATTTGCAGATGTTGCTTTGTGTTTGCATGTGTAGCATTGGATTTGATGCTCAAGATGATAATGCTTAAGATGATGTGATGTGATGTGATGTGATACTTGTAATTATGCAACAATATGTGATGCTTGTGATGATGTGACAAGATGTGATGCTCATGATCATGTCCCGATATGCGATGCTCGTGATGATGTGTTGAGATGCGATGCTTGTGATGATGTGTCAAGATGTGATGCTCTGTGATGATGATGTTCCATGGACAATGATGATGTTGATTTGGTCGTGAAAACTTCATATGACATATAGACTTACCAGTCAGTTGTACAAATTTATTGTTGTGTCATAGAATACCTTCCTTGTTAAGAGGGAGTGTTAAAGAAAAGTAACTGTGGAAGATATTATGTTTTGTATTATTATTATTATTATTATTATTTTCAATTTCATATATGTTGTTCCTCCAATCATGGATGTCATTTTTGTATTTGGTCATGCAAATTCTTGAGGTAAAACCTCCCTTGTAAGTCGGGTCAGTAGTACCCACAAAAGTATTATTAAAATGTATTTTTGAGTCTCCCAAGGAAAGTTAGCCATGGTAGCAAGGATAAGTTATCCTTCTCAAGTTATTAGGACTCTCAGCTAATTAGTATAAATAGGAGAGGTTCCTTCCTCATTTGGACATGGTGTGCACTCAAGCAAGTTTGCTAGAGAGAGGAGAAATAATCCATTTGAGGAGAAGGAAGTTATCTAGTCTTATTTCTTGGGTCTTACACTGTACTTGGTTGAAGTCTATATCGAGGAATTTTGTTGGGTTTTTTCCCCCACCAGGGTTTCCCTGGATGAATATATGTGTTCTATATTCTGTTGTGCTTGTTGTTCTTTCAGTGATCCTTTTGTTTTGGCATAACAAATTTTGAAGAAATCTTAACACACACAAGTTATTCACTAACGAATCCTCCCTGACTTTTCGACTGATATTTCCATACAATAGAGAGCCAAAATTTGGAACCACCAACTGCGCCAATGAACCATCTCGACTTCCTGATCCCGATAATTCCATACGTTGGGAGTAAAAATTTGGAACCATAGCTTCTGCCGCCATGCAATCCCGATAATGAAACTTCGACGTCAGGAGTCAGAAATTCGAACCATAACTTCTACCAACTTTCCATCCTGAATTCCCAACTCCAATGTTACCAATGTACGGAGTTGGAAGTCAGCACTGCAAAATGGCTCCCACACCCAAGAGTCCCAACTCTCTGACTCTGGCATTTCCTACATCAGGATTCGAAAGTCAGAACCACAACAGGATTTTACGCAAACTCCTCCGAACTTCCTAACTCTGATATTTTGATGTTAAGAGTCAGAAGTCAACAGGGTAAAATTATTTTCAACCAAAACACCCCCAACTTCCCTACTTTGACACTTTCGATATCGGGAATCGAAAGTCAGGCCCACCAACTTCAACCAATATTCCACCACACTTTCGATGTTGATTTTGCTGCCAGTCGCCTAGTTGGGAGTCGGGGTCAGAACACGACCAATGCACTGCTACATATTTCAGATTCACAAATTCTGCAATCAGCATCGCGTTGTCAACACGTTAACACCTACACTATGTTCAACACTTAACCAATTTTTGTATTCAGATTGATGCCATCAATTCAATGATTTTGGCCCTACATCTGACCATTGTTTTTTCTGATCTACAAGCCTATCACTTAGCTTGATTCCAATTCATGATTGAGACACTTATCCAAGACTCTGATGAGCCTGTTAGAACTGCATGGGACTTATAAATTACATGCACATGTAATCTAAATAATCACAGCTGCAAGCATAGCAAAATACAAGCACAATCCATGCATAAACTAGTATATTCATCATAGACATGAAAAACAATAACTCATTTACAACATATATCCAATTTCAACAATGCACAGTAATTCCATAGAATATTTCAGGATATCATAACATTCCATGCAGCAGAAACAATAAGTAACTATCGCATGGAATCACTCGGCATATAAATAATGTGGCACTTATATTGTAGTAGAATTGTTCAAGCAAATGGCTAAGTGAGGCCAACATTCCACCCAATCATACGTCTATGTCCAACCTATATTATTTCAACTGAGAGGGAACTCCTGATCTGGGTTAGTTATCCACTAAGGAGATTTACACATAGGCTCTCTTACAACCCTATACATAGTTACTCATGTTAATCCAGCCACTTGTTGGGTTTATCAAACACGAAAGGAAATTGGAAAGGTGGAAACTAAGCCCACATGAATTGTCACAGAGTTGTAGGCATCTTAGTAGACGTCATCTAGACTCGTCACCCCCATCATCTCCACTCGCAACCCGAGTAAGGTCCCCCTCTCTGCTACACAATCCCTTGGGAACCCCTTCCCTCACTCTTGTCCTGGGAAGGTATGGATGGTCTCAAATACTCAATAGATTCATGCCTTCACTGTTTTCCACAGTCCAAACAATTTCAACACTCTCCCCATTTAGATTCCACTTAAAATGCAAGATTTTACACTATTGTTGTTGGGAATACAACGCACATAGTCAATTAGATTTTTTTTCTTCCACACATGCTCAGGTTACGAGGAAATGAACCCCCTCATCCAATGTGTCTCCCTCCCTCATGCATGATTTCCTTCTTGGGTTTAGGTTCAATCAAACATGGATCTCTATTGTACTAGGCCATGACTCTATAAATTCATCCCATGCTTGTCCTTCCTAACTTTGAACACATCCCCCATACCCATAAACATGGGCTTCTATTCTCATCTAACTCTTACGGCGGGAATTAAGAGTGGCAAGGACACATTTATGGGTTCCTAAGATGATACATGGTAGTTAGAGGGTCGACTCTCCCATGCCCCTGCACCTCTCCCTGGTGGATAACGCTCACATCCCCAATTCGATTCGTTGTTTCCTCCATAGCAAGCCTTAGAGATTTGATTTCACAGTACAAACATTTACATGTGATTACATTGCACATTGCTTACTAGCACATGGCTGCAAAATACATAATACGTGCCTTTATAACTTGGACATTCAATAGCGGGGCCTTAGCCTTGAGCTCCACACTATGAACCATACATTGCATATGCACATTACAATCCAATATATACAACATGGGTCAAAATGAGGGCATTACAACTTATATAAGGTTTTTAAGAATCATATCAGTAGGGTTGGCTTTGCGTTATAAGGATTTATAAGGAACTTGCAGGGTTGATAAGGACCTGATTATTTATTCCCCTAAAATTGTTCTCATAGCTTAGGTAAGGTACCAACCTTTTATTTATATTCCCTAATCATTTGTTTCTTTAATGTCATAGTCCACCGCAGTTTCCAAGTTTTGTAGCACAACCAAAACCCATAGGGTTCATTATATTGGATTTCCCCATGTATAATCTTTCTTTGTAGTGGCCTGCCTGTATTTGGCATAGGCTTGTTGATTGTGGAAAAATGACTGGGTAATAGTTAGTTGGATGGAAGGTAAGAAAACCAATGAAACAAACCTCTTTATGCACCCTCTCCACTTTTCTTATTTTGGGAATGCTTTACCGGAACTTATTCCTTGTTATCCAAGGCCACTATTCAAATTGCATCAATGAAGAGCAAGATCTAAGGCCATACATGGAAATACAAATTGACAACTGCAAGGAATGCTTATTTTTGCAATTCTCAAACAATATGTGTGTAGGTTTGTCCAGGCTCCCTATTTTCAACTATTTGGTGGCTTCTACAGCTATATTTATTGATTAGTTCAAAGGATTTTAATTGGCTTCTATTTTTTATACAACTTAGAGTCATATGATTTGTATTGACAGAAACCATAGCAATAGCCCTAAGTTTCTTTTGCCATATTGTTCAATGCAATCCATAGGGTCATTGCAAAAAAAGTAAAAATAAAAATTGTTGAATTATTTAATCGATTAAGAAATCAAGTTCAATGACCACACATCTAAGATCAACATAAAATTGCAACAATGGATTAATTGTATACAGTAAAGGCAAAGAGCAATTTGACCAAAACATATCTCAAATCCATAAAATACTAGAAATCTAGGCAATGAGGGGGAGAAAAAATGATATTACAACTTAAATATAAAATTTGCATTTGAATCATTAATTTCCACAAATTTTGCATAAAAGACATGTGTTCAATACTTTTTATAAGACTTAAAAAAGCATCCACAATCTTGCAATTTGATTGCAATAGACGTGTCAAGTGTCCATAAATCTTGACAAATATTGTACTGACAAATCTACTAGTAAACTTTGTTCCTCTAGTCACTCAACATAGAAAAGAAGATGAAATGTTTTTAAAATAGTTGTAGTTGGCCATTGCTAATCATATATCAATCATGCATTATTTCCAATGGACAAAATATCATAAGGCCAAATGATAGAGCCAATGTCAAAGGAAATTTTTCATAAATTTTATAGCCAATATAAATACCAAGTTGCATAATAAAAAATCCAATACCAATAAAATTGCACAGACCTAGACCACGAGGAAAGTAAAATGTTGCTACAATTTAAGTGCAGAATTTGCATCCAAACTATTAAAATTCACAAATATTGGCTCAAAGAAATGTGTCTAAATATTTCCATAAGACTTTAGAGGAAATTCCACAAATATGTCACAAGAGAACAATTGACAATGTTACAATCTCACTCAAACAAACCTGTTAAGTTTTGATTAAACTCCACAAATCTTGCAATGCCAAATCACCAGCAAGCTTTGTTCATCTAGACATGCAACATAGTGAAAAAGGCAATACTTTCACAATAAAGGAAAAAGATTATTGCCACTAAACCCCATCCATTTATAGCTTAACCACACATTGCAATTGAGAAAGCACAATGTTCTTATTTTCCTTCCAATGGAAAAGGCAAAGTGGTCCAAAATAAAAGAAAAAAATGTCGCCAATTTAATAGCATTGTTTCAAACCAATGGACAAATGCCCAAACTCTTAAAATAGAAGGCAATACACAATCACTCAACTCACTTCTATAGAATAAAAAGGAGACACGTGACCACACCAATCTCAATGAAGCCTCTACAAACTTACCTCAAAGAAGGTTGCATTAACTATAGAAAGAAATTGTGTGAAGACCTCAACTTGAATGAAATTGCACAGACCCTGATCTATAGACTAGTTATTCCAACTAGCCGCATAACTAATTCAGTGCTTCAAAATTGGTAGACCCTGATAATCTCACAGGGCACAACCTAAGAACAAACCACATGCCAAGAGGAAAATGTGTCATAGATTTAGTCTTTTTTTTTCCTATCACTAGTTACATGTCAATGATGCATTAATGCTAGCCATCAACATATCAGAAAAGTAACTGATATGGGAAAGATAGACTTTGTTTCTTGGCTAGAAAATATATTAATAAAATTAAGCATCAAGCCATATAGAGTTCTAATTCTTCGCACATGATACATGATATGACACACACAATATTATAAATGACTACTATAAACACGAGCCCTGCAATAGCTAGACAAAGAAGCACCAATGGCAACATGCACAATAAGCCACATCAACAATAAATTTTTAAAAACATGCATGATACAGTCCAACAACTTTGTATCCAAACATTGTGGCCAAAATGGCATAGAAGGCTATATGGATTTACCAATGCAATATGCAAGACCATAAGCATTGAACAAGTCACTTGACTTTGCAATAGGCCTACCCATCAAGTTGCATTACTTAATGATGAAGGCCAAGAAAACAAAAATGCATAGGCTCAACACAATCATGTAGCACAACATTTTCTATAAATCTTATTCATTTTTTCCCTTGGTTGTTTGCAATGACTGTATGTGATAGTAAATGATAAATAATATGCCAAAAGAGTTATAGGCATACTTTGGGTTATGCATTGGTCACTTCTTTGCCAACTGGCTGCTAGAACTGACTTTTTTTTCTTGGTTGTTGGAAATGACTTTGTATATGACATAAATGATAGATAAGATCACAAAAACATTAGAGACATGCCCTAGGATATGCATTAATAGTTTCTATATCATATAAACACTCATAATTTACAAATTGATTGAGTTACAAAGGCATTATGACCAAGCACCTTAAATTGGTCTACCAAACAATTATGTTTTTTTATAGCCAATCATTGTACATTTTAAGATTTCCTAGATAAATTTATAATAACTCACAAGAATGCTAATGAAGCAATAACAAAAGACGCAACACAAATTTTTAGTAAACAATTCTACATATTAAAGTAGATAGACTATACTAGATAACTTCCTTCATGCTACAACTAAATTTTATTACCACGAGCCTCCATAATATGTCCAGGAAAGTACTATTTTTTACTGCAAAAGCCAATGGAGACAGGCAAAGTATCAAATGCACGTTGATTTTTTCCAAATTATATAACATAGGTTAAAGGCATTGTTCCATGCCATGGACAATGACAAGCAAACTGCCAAAAGACTAATTCATTGGATGAATATCCCATTCAACATAAGAATTTCTTTCCCATAAAATAATCATAGACACAATAAAATTCGATATATATTATATTAGGAAAAAACAAAACTTATACAATGAAACAACCACGTCCAATATGAATAGAACCCCAACAATATCAAACATCCAACAACAAATTCCATTTTATCCATAGAATCCCAAGCTCTTAGTTCGAGCAGAGTTTGAAAACACTCAACAACCTCTTAATCCATAAACTCTCTAAAAAGGTACATGTATAACAATAATTCACCAATATGTGCAAAGCCAAATCACTACAAAATTTCAACCATTACACCCCTCCAGGCGTAAACCCTACCTCAAATTACAAACTAGGCACTTGACACAAAATAACTTATTAGTCCCCCATGTCAAAATTTCTTAGATCCTTCGATGAACAAACATTTGGGGTTTGGCAGTTTGAGCATCTCAATTCTCTTGATGATGATTCCTATTAGGAATCGAAACATCGAGAAGACAAACACACCAGACATAGATTCTTCACCATCCAATTTGAAAAGATGCAAGGAAAGAATGATGCAATTAAGCAAACGGGATCTTATTTATGGGTGAGAATTCTAATCAGAAGATGTAAGCATAACATCCCTAAGCAATAGATGCCATATATCAAGAATCTTATCCCTATATGTCCAGCAATATTTTCCACCTAGCAAGAAGAACCATCAGTGTATTATGAGAACCATAACAACCACACCAGAATAGCCTCTAAGGATTTTCACAACAAATATTAAACACAAGCAAGCACTTTCCAGACAAACATATTAAGCTAAAATAGATTACAACTCCAAACATCTAGAGTTTGCAACTTCAAACCAAGTCAATGCAAGGACGATACAATTAAGCAAACTGGCCATTGAAACAAAAATAAATAAATAAATAAAAACATACAAATATGGTAGACAGATTTACAGGTTTTGTCCTAAATTCTCTTTTATAAATAACCTCAATAAAAATATTCACCACAAATCCGATATAGGGTTAACTAAGAAATCAAATATAGTCTTAACTAGATTCACCACAGTTTGAACATCAATAACAGTCATCTAGAGTCGAAGGCCCACACCAACAAAAAAAAAATGTCCAAACATAAGAGAAGACTAAACAAAATTTTCACCATAAATTAAATAAAGTCTTAACTAAGAAATCAAATATAATCTTAACTAAATTCACCGGACTTTGAATATTAATAAGAGACATCTAGAGCAGAAGGCCCAAACCCATAAATAACAAAATGTCCAAAAACAAAATAGGAAACTAAACAAAATCTATAACTAAGCAATTTAGACAAAAAAATATTGAGTATGGGGAATATTTAGACGAAATTATTTACAAATTAACCCCATATCAAACAACAAAATTACACACAGGTCAACCGAAAAACTCAGGCTTTGGATTTTTCCCATAAGAAAACAACCTGAACAAAGAACACAACACTCTACAAACAATATCCATGCTCGCACTCTACACACATGGGAAAAGAACAACTGACAATATTTACCTCAATATTGCCACTGCTACCTCCTCATCCACGATCCCCACACCCAGTTACAACCCGATCTCCACCCTTTTGAACAACGCACTGACCGCAGGACTCTAAAATAAACCATTGAAAGCTTCATTCACCACGAAACTAACACCAAGGTGCAACCAACTCTCAAGCCACAAACCAAGAACTTACCAATTCACTACAGTTCTCAACCAATGAAACTAACTCTACAACTATCCACCAAAACTAGCGAGAACACAATTGATAGCATCCCAAAAAATCTCTCACGCCTGATTCACCTCTCCACATGGCATGAAATGTTTATTTAATGCCTCCCTTGTTAGTTCATTGCTATATAGTATTTACACAAGGAAATCCTTCATACACAGTGAAATAAAGGAAACATTATGCCATTGCCCTCACATTCCTAAAAGAACCTATGTTGATAAGTGTTTTACTCAAAGAAATTAATTTACAAGATATTTGAAAATTTTAAATCTTTGGGAGGTTGTGATTAAAAAAAGTGATCACCGTCTTTAAGCACCTTTCAAACACCTGACTTGAACCTCGTTAAAATACCTTGTTAATATATTCTCTATTATGGCCAAAATGGTTTTGAAATTATCCAAAATCTTGAAAATGACTTAAAAATATTGTTATCATTCGTAAAGAATGTCGAATGTTTTTTACTATTACAAAGCTTGAAAACGACATCTCAAACTCGACTTATTTTCCAAAACGTGACAAAACCAAAGATAATGAAAAACATGCTTGATTTGAGCTTCCTCATATTCCACGGGTGAATTTTGGGAATCCTATTCCATGCTAACCATGTCCACATCTCTATGAAAAGTAATAAAAATGCTCTCTTCTTCAAAATCTTAAAGAGCGAAACCTACTTACTTGATGTACATAAAGGCAACTTACTATGAGCTCCTAGCTATGTTTGAAACTAGATGGCGTAACATATTGCACTTAGCCTCTAGCCTTGAATTTGTATCTTATATTGTATTAGAGTCTCCATTAAAATTGCATACCCATTATTGTGATTTTCCTCTTGAAAATGAATTTTTCCTATCACTTATAAAATTGAAATCTCGTTGCTTGTTATAAGGTCATCTTGCCTTTGCAAGACATGATGAATGTTGGGAATTTCACATAATGGGAAATGGTTTGGATGGGGATCACTTCCCATGTTCTTAATTATCAAATGAAAAAAAAGACTCTCAATTACCTTCTTTGGCACCTTCAAATTACGCTAAGACCCACTCAAAACTCCACACCAGCCCAAAATCAAAGAGCACAGAGAAATAACCCAAAACTATAGATTTACACACAAATTCAATATAAATCACCTCCACAATTGGAAATGCTAAGGTTTGATTCCTAATTTCCATAAGAACAAGTGAATGTAGCGTCAATTTGGAGGATACGTGAATGGGATTGTTGAGAAGGAATGAGCCACAAGATGTATCCAAAACCGAATTAAAAGTGACCCCTTTCAGATATGGACTCTAAGTAAAACCAAAAAGGTTCACGAGCACTCCTCCATTAAGCCTCACCATTCAACCCACCTACACTCAAAGTCATAACAAAATCAATTTGAAATTGTTTGTCCTTCATTAAAATCAAAGTGTGTAACAATACAAAGGGTATAGTGGACTTTGGTATTCATTCTCCCACAATAATTTTTCCCTATCACTTGCCTTGAATTCTTGATGACATGAAAAACTTTGGGTTATTCATTCAAAATAAATTAAGGAAATGGGGAGGAGGATAACCCCCTCTTTGCTCTTAACGTTCCACCTTTTAAATGAGAGGTTATATTAGCTAAATGATCAAAATAATGCATCTTGGCAAGGAAACATCCCCCATGAAAAGATCTTTGAGTCAATCATTTTCCTCTTGCCTCAACATCAACATATTTTGCAATTTCACACCCTCTATCTGGATTGTTTCAATTGGAAGGCCACAAGTTTAACAACAATAATCCTGGGAATACATTTTATTATTGAAATGTGGTTTTGTTTCATGTAAGCCATAATTTTTAGCAGACAATGTTTTGAAAAGCCAACCAAGCTCTATTAAGGATGGGATTTTTCAAGAATGGTCTGACATATTTTCATGCCAATTTGTGAACACTTCCTTCTAAGAAATAGAGAAGGCCATTTTGTGCTCAGTTTCTTCAAATGCAAACTTCCACACCTATTTTCTGATTAAACACTAAAAAAAGAGGTGTTGTTGTCTTTCATCCATCATGGTACACAAGGAACACCTTTAGGCCCTTGGATACCAACTTTTTTAATATTCTCAAACTATTAGCAATATCCCAAGAGCCATAATCTTGTAGATGTTGATTTTTGGAAACCCATTACCATTCCAAATATGTTTATGGATCCTAGAGCAAGGAGGTAAAGGAATACATGAGAAAGATCCATAATCTGAGATTTATATCCCATCTTTACCATATAATCATTTCCATTCATACCCCAAATCCTACCATTTGAAATTGATTTATCCATTGGAGTGCAATCCTAGAGAATAGAAAGGATGGATACCTAGGGGATAAGATGAATTGGGGGAGAGAGCATCATCTAACCTATCCACCACTTATGTCTTGCTCATCTCAAAGTGGCATGTCAAAAAAAAAATTATTCTTTCAAACTCCATCCATTTTCTTAGCCCAAAAAGTTTTTATTATGCCTAAGAGGAGGCTTCCCCGTGATGTCATCTTACCATATTTTAATCAGCTTGTAATTTCCCATAACCTAAGATAACTTAGATTGAATTAGGGATGCTACAACTTAACTTAATTTCTTGATCATATATCCTTTTCCACCATGCAATGGATGGTCTCGACATTTTTTATGATGCCTTGAAAATACTTCTTGAATAGGCTTTCTTTGCACCACTTTATTTTCCCAATTATAAGACACCATAGTATGTTGGCTCCTGATGCAATGTTCATTAGTCTTGTATATTTCATTCCCCAACCATCGTTGTTTCTTTTGGATCTAACAATACTCTAGTTGATTAGTTGAAACTTCTTGGTGTTAGTTTTCCACCTTTGCACATATATTTGTAGATCTATTCCATTATCTATTACATTATTTCGACGTGATCCAACATAGTTGAACACTAGAAGATTTGAATAGATGACAAAATTGACTTGATAATAACCATTGTGTATACCAGATTCAACCATTGAGATCCCCATTGTTGCAATCTACATTTGATTTTGGCAATTATTGCTTGTGAGACAGTTGACGACATATTACTTAATCATATTAACATCTGCAAATTTTTGAAGGAGGTCTAATATGATAGGCATGTGTTAGAAATTTCACTATAATGACACTTCAAAGAAATTCATAAGTTTCACTTTTTTTCTATAAGTTTACTTGGATCTTAAACCCAGCATTATATGTCCTAGGACTATCAATATCATAAATAGATGTAAATATAAAAAATAAATATATGTAGATCATAAATAGATGTATGAATAAAAAATATGTTAAACAAATCTAGCTAAAAATCAAATGTGAAGTTGACAAAAGATATGCATGGATAGAAACTTCATATACAAGCTCAATGATGAAGTACATACCACAACCTCCTCTCAAGGATAAAAAATACAATCATGCACAATGCCCTTGCTAGGGTAAAACATCAAACCCTAGCTACACCAAGAAGAACAATAGAAATAATCCCTCCAAAACTATTTTCAAGACAAGATGTCCTCGTATTCTTTTCTTCTTCATGATTCCACCCTAGGGTTTTCTCTAAAAAATCTAGTATCCATTCTCCAAGGGTAAAACCCTAACCCTAGAACTCCAATATCCTCTAAGAAACTCCAAAGAGACCAAGAAACCTAACACCCAAGTTAGATATAGAGAGAGATAAATAAGTACAAGTGAATACCTAGAAAAAGAGAGAGGGGGGGGACAAGTGTGCTCCTTCTAAAGGTCGCATCTCTACATAAGAGTGATTAATACTGAACACACAAGTCATGTTAATGGAATACTTTATCCTTAATTTATCTGTATGAGAGATAAGGGAGGACAACAATACTATGTGGGCACAAGTCCTTATAAGAACCTATATGAGTTGTTTTAGGCCACACAAGTGAGATGTCCACTATAGAGTACAAGTTCCCTGCAATAGTGATGATATTGTCCACAACAAGGACTCCAAGGTGATGTAGACACCCAAATAAAGTAACCACCACTCCATCTCAAGCCTCCACATGTTCCATTTATCCTCCAAACAAAATTACTTCATTGGGTTAGCTATTATGTGCAGGAACTTTGTCAAAGCCCTAGGAGTCCCTAATCCATCTACAATATCATTAATAGGAATCCATGTTACCACATTCCATATAGGCATTGAATCCCTCCTCCATAATAAACAATACCCCATGTCACCTATGAGGACTTCTCCCACTGAGTGAATCCTCCATGTGGCCATCACGAAGTGTGTACACTATCCAAGCAAGAGACCTCCAACTATTATCACCCATGGGGGCATATATGGGATGAAATGTATATCTAATAGTGGTCATCATAACAAAATTCCCACATGCGCAATTAGTGAATAGGTATATGTAGAGGTCATGTAGTCATTGTTGAGGAGCACTTAGGAATTCGATATATGAATCTATTGGCATATTTGGAGGAGGTTCTCCTATTCCTTAAGAAGTTATTGTGTAATTCATCTCTCTTATATGTATTGGATTTATGTTCCATGTTTACATTTGATGTACATGGTGTGTATTAATATACATTATGCTATATTAAGTTATGAACCAAATCCTTTCATGATGATTTAGGGTTGTAGGTTTGGTATGATTTCGTAGGTCATGTCAGAGTTAGGACTGAGTACCTCTGTTTTGGGGGAAAGGGATTTCGGTATGAGTGAGCACACAAATGGGGTGGATCCGCCCCCTCCTTGGGGCTCGGAAATGGAGATGGAGAAAGGAAAAGCGGTAGTACAAGGACCAGATCTCCACTAGGGGAAGGGAGGAGAAGGGACGAGCGGGATAATCAAAGAGGTAATCCTAACTGGGGACTCCAGGAAACCAGGGCACTATATGCCAAAATAAAAAACAGTTCCAAAGTTACAGATCTGCTCGAAACGGGTGTGGGAGGATATTCAATACATGAAAGAGCATGCCCTCATTGGCAAATTTGTTGGAATTTGGTCGACAAAGAAGACATTGGTGTGGTGGATAAACACAACCTAGAAGCCCCAAGGCCATTATGACCTAAAATTGGGGGCAAAAGGTTTTTTCACAATTACCTTCTTTAATGATGCAGATAGAACCAGAATCTTTGATAATGGGCCTTACTTCTTCAACTCAGCAGGACTCTTCCTCAGACCATGGAAAGAACGTTTCAACCTAGACAAGGAAAACCTAACTATAGCCTCAATCTAGATCTGACTGTATTCCTTACCAACGGAATACTTGAAAGAAGAAATCCTCACAAATATTGGTAATACGATGGGGATCTTTGTAAAAGTTTTAGAACAAACCAAACAGATGTGATACACTTCTTACATCGGGATATGCCTCTATCTGGACATATCTAAGGATTTACCTGATGAGATAGAGTTGTCTTAGGATGAAGAGGAATGGTTCCAAGTGATAGACTATGAACAGATCCCTTTCAGATGCAGACGGTGCCATGAGCATGGACATATTTTCCGTGACTATCTGCAAAAAAAAAAAACTAGAGGCAACAAAGATAAAAACAAAACCAACATGAAGAAGATGAAGAAGGTTTCAACAAAGTAGCAACCAAGAAAAGATTGGCCAAGAAGGTATTTGGTCCAGAGATCCATAAGAAAGTCCAGACTCACAACCGTTTTGAATCCCTTCAAAGTGGAAAGGTGGTTGAAACCCAAACAGAAGGGCAGCTCCTAGAACACTAATAACTAGAGCTAACACCAACTTCAAAATTCCAAATCCAAGAAGATACTAAGGAAACAAACAGGGAAGATAACCCACTGCTAGAACACAAAGGGGAGGAGATGGAGATAGGGTATCTGGAGTTAGAAGCATTGTAAGTGGTGTGCTATACTAAAACACCAAATCATATTCCTCCACAACAGGTCTCCCTTCTGGAGAAATCCATCATAAAGACAAAAACTATGAAGTTTCTAGGAATAGCGTCAAAATCTCTCAAGGACCCAAATGGGGAAAAGAAAAGCGAGGAAGACACAGTAATGTAAAGTGAATCCAACTAATCAAGGTGAAGCTAGTATCCTCGGGGCAGTATCCAACCATAGATGCATCCCTCACCTCTACACCCAAGTAGTATAAATATGTGGATCACATCATGGAACATAAGAGGATGTAACAACCCCCTAACGATACATCTTCTAAAAAGAAGAATAGAAAGTGAGAAATTGGTTATTGTCTTTCTTCAAGAAACCAAATGCTCGAAATCAGAACTCAAAGTTGTAGGGAAACAAGTATGGAAAGCCAATGAAGCAATTGTTGTGGATGCAAGAGGAGCCGCTGGAGGGATAGGAATATTATGGAACCTGAGGGAGGTGGTCCTCATAGAATTTCTTGCCTCATTGTTTTCCCTTTCGGCATCCTTCCATATATTGGGTACGTGCACGCAGGGATTCATCACCAATATTTATGGCCCACCCCTGGCCGAACATATGCTTAATTTTCTGGACTCCCTACACACTCTAAGGATGAAGGTTGGGGTGCGCCCTTGGATTCTAGAAGGAGACTTTAACCTAGTCAGAAGCCTAGATGAGAAAAAAGGAGGAATACGGAAGTTAAACACCATCAACGATTACTTTAACGAAGTCATTACAAACCTTGATCGGGTTGATGTCAGAACGTCCAACAGTATTTACTCATGGAATAACAAGAGAACAAGGGACAGAAGCATCGCCTATCGATTAGACCACTTTCTGGTCTCAGAGTCTATAATTATGGAGGGTGGAGAATTGAATGCCATGGTACTTCCCTCAATTGATTCGGGCCACTGGCATATAAGTCTGGAATGGGAAAGAATAATGGTGAACCTTCGAAGATCTTTTCATTTTGAACAATTCTGGCTCCTTCACCCCGAATTCCTGGAGAAACTCAAGCAATGGTGGGCAGACCTGCCTCCCATTAAGAGTACACTTATGTACCAGTTCCAACAAATACAAACTCCTAAAATACAAAATCAAAAGATGGAATATAGAATCCTTTGGAAATATATTCCAAGAGAGAAAGCAATTGGATAGGAAGATTCAAGAGGTTCAGTAGAAGGGTATGTAGCAAGGATTCACTGAGCAAGTGAGAACTCAGGAGAAAATCTTGCTCGAAGAATTCAGTTTAAGAGAACAACAAGAGGAAATCCTCCAGAAAAAAAAAATCCAGAATCAGGTGGCTTCAAGAGGGAGAACGCAACACCAGGTTCTTCCACAAAGCAACCATCCAACATCGGCATGATAATTGTATGGCGAGAATGAAAAGAGAGGACGGAACCCTTGCAGAAACCAAGGAGGAACTGGAGCTTACCCTAAATAACTTCTTTGTTGGCCTCCTGTATGAGCCTGACTATGATCAGAATGAGACCCAGACAAAGGTTCTACGACATATCCCAACAGTCATCACCGATGAACATAACTTTATGCTCATGAAGACAATTGAGATGGAGGAAGTAGAAGCAACTGCCAAACAAATGGCCGATGATAAATCCTCGGGACTAGATGGGTTCACTACAATATTCTTTCACTCCTGTCTGGAATGGTTGAAGGAGGAAGTATGGGCTCTGGTCGAGGATTCAAGAAAGACATGTAGCATTCTGAAATCCCTCAATGCCACCTTCCTTACGCTCATTCCCAAAGAAAATGGCACAAAAGATACTTGAAAACTCAAACCAATTTCTTTGTGCAACGTCATATATAATATTATTTCCAAGGTCATACCCAATAGGCTCAGACCCCTGCTCGTGATCCTCATATCCCCAGAACAGACCGGTTTCATCAAAGGGCGACAAATTCTGGATGGCATCATTTTGGTGCATGAAACCATTCATTCCCTAAAACTGGAAAAATCCCAAGTATGTTGCTAAAACTCGACCTGTCAAAAGCTTATGATAAACTAAATTGGAATTTCTTGGTAGGAATCCTCCTGACATTTGGATTTTTGAACCAATGGATCGAGTGGGTGATGAATCTAGTCTCCTCAGTTTTTTTCTCAATTCTAGTTAACGGGACTCCTACACGGACCTTCCTTGTCTCGAGGGGGTTACTTCAAGGAGATCCATTATCTCCTTTCATGTTCATCATCATTGTAGAAGGACTGGGTTGAATTCTCAAGTACATGCGTAATGAGGACCAAATTCGTGGGCTCAACCTTAGCGAAGAGTTGGAACCACGGACTCATCAACAATTTGTTGACAATACAATGTTGATGGGACCTTCCACTGTCTAGGAGGGTCGAGGCTTGAAGAGGGGGATTGACACATTTTTACAGGCCAGTCGGTTGGAAATAAACAAGGAGAAATCTCAGGTGTACTTTTTCAACACCCCGAAAGTCATAAGGCAAAACATTCTCAGAATCTTGGAATTTTCGGAAGTTGTGTTACCATCTAAATATATGGGTGCTCCTTTAGCAGATTCTACTATAAAACAAATATATTGGAAGGATTTACTAGATAAACTCAAGCAAAATATTAGCCAATGGACCTTTAGGGCTCTTAATCTCTCAAGCAGATTAATCCTGGTCAAGTCAGTACTTCAAGCCATGCCTTTTTACCTCTTCTCAGTCTTGGACACTCCCAAATCAGTGCTAAAACAAATACGAAAAATCCAATGAACCTTTATTTGGGGGGGAACTAAACGACATAGGAAGTGGGCTCTTGTAGATTGGAAAACTTTATGTAAACCAAAGGAAGCAGGGGGACTAGGACTCAGAGACCCGGTCATCATAAACAAAGTACTGGGGGCAAAAAATTGGTGGAAATGGATCTTCGACTCTAAGGAACCATGGGCGAAGTTCTGGCATAAGGAATATGTGCCACACTGGCCGAAACAACAGCTTATCAAATTTGGGGAAGCTCTCCCAATAAAATAGAGGTCATATCCAAAGCCACGGTTTTTGGGAGGTTAGAGACGGGAAGTCGACATTGTTCTCTAAGGATGCCTGGAAATAAGATCCATGTTTATCCAACTGAGATGACATCCCAGAATTACTCCACTATCTTTAGAATAGCTCATTGGAATGGGTGAAAATTTTTTGGGATCCCTTGTCAGCAGATAAACATTTTAGGACCTAGAAACCAAAGGAATGGTGGCAAGCATGCACCCCTGAGGATAACATTGAAGAATTCTATGAGGAACTATGCAACTGAAAGATCCCTAAGGAGGATGGCCCAGGCAAGATCAGAGGAAATTTGAGGTCTAAAATGGGTCTCCTAAGGAAAATAATAAAATAATATTTATTCATTTTGGAGGAAAAAAGAAAAAAACGACTTTTTTTGTTCGTATTTTCAACATATCTCCTTGTGTTTTTACTCAAATTTCAAGTGGGATGGTTCATTGGATGCGAAATTAAATTCCATATCCAACGACTACCCACAAGGCATACTTTTGATGGACCCTGCTACCCCAAAAATAAGAAATTCATGGAAAATGTGATGATGATGTCATCATCACATTTTTTCAGGTATTTCTTATTTTTGGGGTAGCAGGTTCCATCAAAAGTATGCAATGTGGGTACTCATTGGATGAAGAATTAAATTCCGCATCCAACGCACCCTTCCGCTCAAAATTTGAGTAAAAATATAGGGAGCTATATTGAAAATAAGAACAAAAAAGTAGTTTTTTTATGACAAATATGTGAAGTCAACCATTATGGTTGACTCAATTTATTCAAATTCTATTGGTTCTTGAATTCCATCTCACAAGAATTTATTGTTACCTCATTTTCTTACAAGGCCCATTTTAGACCCCAAATTTCATCTAATGTGGGGTTATGCCAATTCGAGCAACTTCAACATCAACGAGGCGATCGAACTGTTGACAGAAACTTATAGAATGGAGAAGGAGAGGAAATGGTGAAAAATATTGGGTAGGAGATGGTGGCTCAAGGTCGCGAAATTTAGCTGGCTGCTTCTCAGAAGGCGCATCCTCACCTGAGGCAATCTCCAGAGTCGTGGGTTAATGGGACCTTCGAGATGTTGCCTCTGTGAAGCTGCGAATGAAACTATCAATCATCTTCTCGATGAATGCCCTATAGTGTCTGCCCTCTGGGAGAAATGAGCAGAAAAATTCAAGAAAAATTCTAGACACAAGGGACATCCAGATTTAACAATAGCCAACTAGCCACACCAGGTATTTAAAAATGAGATCCTGAATAGGGCATGGGAACTGTTTCTAGGTTTCGTTGTTTGGGAAATATGGAAAAATCAAAACAAGAAAATATTTGAAAACAAACATCAACATACATAGGAGGTATGGAATCTGATTGAAATTCATATTAAGGAAACTCTAATCCTAAACCATTGGACTCAGAAAGCCAGTGAAGCATACATAGCAGAACAACAAATTTTATACGAATGGGGGATTTACAATGTACTTGGAAATAATGCCCACCTGCGAGACTTGAATGCACCTCCCCGTAGCTCTAATTCATGGCAACGTCCGGTGGAAGGCTCCTTTAAAATGAATTTTGACGGAGCAGCCTAAGGCAACCCAGGACCAACGGGTTTTGGCGATGTAATCAGGAATTCAGAGGGGAAAATTCTCAGCATCTTCTGGGGAGGCATAGGCACCAACACCAACAATATGGCACAATTGGAAGGGTTGGTGAGTGGGATAAAATGGGCTCTACAGCAATAGAGGATGCCATTTATTATGGAGGGAGACTCCTTTGTTATCATATCAATCGCAATAAGATTACAGCAAGGTTCCACCATAGCTAAGGTTTGTAGGAATTGGAAGTCGGAATGTTGGCTTGCAGAGCTCAAGCGACTGTTAATCGACACCCTGACTATACATTTTTCCCATGTCATGAGGAACGGGAATAAGGTGGTGGATGCCTTAGCAAATGAAGGGGTCAACCAAAGAGCCTCCTTCCCTGCAGAACAGAGGGCAGATTTAGGCGATTGGATGCTTTGGATACGTGGCGAGTAGATGGAAGAAAATGATATTGGAAAGATATCAAATGATATAGAGGCCAAATAGGACAAACCTCCACGTAACGATGTTGGCAGGTGTAAACAAGGACAGTTATTAACCTCCCAGGAAGACACATTCCCTCGCATGCATAGGCACCACACCACATCCACGGAGCCGCATGAAGGGCATGTGATAGAAACATATGGTGTTCTCTCACCTAATCCCAAGGAATCCGCGGTGGCGGATGAGGAAGTGATGAGCCCACACATCATCGCCATGCGTGACAACACCCTCCCTCATTATTGTTCCTCAAACACCCTCAGGCATGGACAGAGCAGGCGCAGGTACTTCCCCTTTCAAGAAAATCGTTGTCCTTATCTTGAGAATTCGTCATTGTGCGAATCGCAATAAGGGAAGTCATATGTCGAAAAATAAAATGGGAAAACTTGTCCCATATCACACACGCCACAAGGAAGGCCATGAAGATCTATTTGTGATCAAGCAGTACAATGGTATTAATGCTAAAGATACGAAGTGTACAAAGGGAGAAGTTCACTCAGGCTCTATGAATATAGTGTACCTCCCTCAAATGATAGGAATTTTCATAAATACCCCCACTAAGGATGGAATGTTCATACCTTTTGGTTATAATCTTACGAACAGAAGGTTGCAGTCTATGTGCATTAGTTCTTTAGGTGATCTATTCAGGGATTTAATGGCTCCATAGTGGAGAGTTAGGAGATGACACAATGATAATGTGAGAATTGAGGGAGAGATTCAAACAACTGCTAGCTCATCTCAGCAAGATCTGAATGCCCAGAAAGTTCCTGTTCCACTGGTGTTCAATTGGGGGGCACAGTACATGGCGGAAACCCCTGCTCCTGTTGAAGCCCAAACCGTGAATAAGGAAATCACTTTGCTCCGGGAGTACGAAGCTCATCAAGGAAGTCCCCTTACATCCAATCCTTTATGGGCCATGCGGATTCTTCTAGCATGTGACCTCCAAGCAAAGGCACATCTGGCACAAGGAATCAGAGAGGCACTGGATTTGATTAGAGGGGGGAAGAAAGACAGTGCAGCGGGATTCCACCTATTGCAAATTATTACAGAGGAGTTCCTTGACCATCCCAGGGAGCTACCCAGTGAGAAACAAGCTTCTCCTCCTCACGAACCCCCTGCCCAGTGATGAATGTTGTGCTTGTTTGTTTTGCTTTTTTCTAAGGGGGGTAGTCACGCTACTTTGGTATTCTGTGCAACCCTAATGTTTAAAATCGGTATGTTAATTTCTGTAATGTTCGATTCTAATGATTATGTTATAAGTCTTATGGATTTTCAAAGTGTTTCAAGTCTTGTGAATTTCAGTCTCTGCGTAGACTCGGGTCGAGGGCCGACGGGCCATTCTTTTGTGGGATCCTTTTTTAAATGTGGGTGGGTTATTAAGCCAAGAAACTAGAAGAAAATTTGAACCTATCTGATAACAATCCGGCCACGCTTGGACTCTCCAGCTTGTCGCGAATGTTTGTACCACCATTTTTGTACTCTATTAATTTTCAAGTTATATAAGGATACTCTGCTTACTGATAATAATAAAAAAGTTATGAACCAAATCCTTAGAATAAAAAAATAAATTAGAATACATACCATGTACACCAAATGTAGCACAGAGAAAAACTCCAAGATAGAACATCCTTTAAATGCCCCAATAAATGTTCAATTCACATGTTCTCCTCAACAATGACTACATGACCTCTATATATACCTGTTCACTCATTGCAAATGCGATCCTTTCATTAGGTCGACCACTACTACATATACATATACTTCATTCCATATACATTTAACCCTGTATATGCCCCCCTCTAGGCCATATTTGATACATTTAATCCATATATGCCCCCCTTTGGCCATAACATAGTACCCTCCTTCAAAAATATTGATCTTTAAAGCTTTATAGTTAAGGGCTTTATTTGTAATGAAACCAAGTAATAGGATTTCCTTATATTTATACTTTCTTGTTTCCATTGATGATGCCCCATCCATCAAGATTCAATTTTTTTTGTTGTCATCCATGATGGTTGGTTGTTGCATAAATTTATTTCCTTTGATTCCATGGATTGCTATTGTAACTTCACCAATTTGTGGAATTTTTGTCTTTGATGATACATTGTTGACTAATGGTTTTCTTATTCAATGTTCCACGAATATTGTTGATTATTACATCTTCTTCCTTGGTAGCGTTGATGCATATTTTCATGTTTTTCTTGGTAATGAGGGTGTTTATATGGTTTCACCTTTGATGGTTTCCCTTCATTCTACGTGCCCATATCATTAATCTTATTTTCATAAATAATGGTATCCTCTATCCTCTATGTTTGGTCTTTGATCACTTTAAATTTGAGATGATACCCTCATAAATTTCAAGTACAACCTCCATCTAGAGCTCAACTTCTTCAACCATTCTTTGGTGGGCTTCTAGATTTTTCAAGCTGCAATGTGATGCCATCCATTAAATTTGTATGTCCTCCTTCAATTCTTGATTCCATTTTTTATTTTATCTCAACTAGATTTAGAGTTTTTTCAACCATTTTACAAATTTACTCTTTAAGTCTTTTGGTACTCTCTTAATCCAATATTTCTTTTTCATTGAAATAATGGGATGGACACAATCGACGATCTTCTTCGCTAGAGCAGGGAGAAAGGAAGGGAACCCTAGTTTCTTTTGAAAGAATAGGTCCTTCTTTTGTCTTCATTTTGACACTACTTCTATTATTCTTTGAATCTAATGACCTCATAAAGAATTTTTTGGATATGGTTTCATAATTGACATATTTATTCACCATTCTTTTTCAATTCTTCCCTTACCTCATGTTACCCCACTTTCCTTTATTATTTTGTTCTCACTTAATTTATGAACCCCCATAATGAGTGCTTCATCAAGGGATTGCATCTTCGACGATTGATCACCCTTCTTCTTAATCTCTTCTTTTGATTCTTTCAATTCATTTTGGGTCCCCCCAAATGCCACTAAATGGTCTATAGGTAGGTGGGTGTGTTTCCTTGGAAGGTGGGACCCCCTCTCTTGCCCCCCACTTACATGCCCCCCCTCTTCCCTCAATGAAGTGTGCCCCCCTCTTGGAGAGAAAAACACCCCCTTAGGAAAAAGGTGAAAAGTGGGTAAAGAGGGGCCCTAGGGGATGTTAGCTTAACTTGGTCCACTGAGGCTTGAACACAAAAATTTCACTAAAAAATAATTAAGTTTTGACTTAGGCAATTTTGAACTTTTTCAATTAAATCAATTTTTCTACTGAAAAATGACTTACTTAGGAAAACCTGACCATAACCATATCAAAACTTACGGAATTGAATCAAAAATTAGTCCAAGGGTGTAGGGTGTCTCATTCCATTTATTTTGAGTACCCATACCCTTATACAACATCACTAAGTACCACTTATCCCTCTTTTATATTACAACAATTAGGTTGAGGGACACTCTTTTAATTACAAATAATTTAAAAAAAAAACTAGTAAACTTAATGAAATTCCGCAAGACTTTGGATAATGTTTAGAATGGTAATATACAAAAATCCTAGAACTTAATCACCCCATGGGATCTATCATTAGAATTCCTTTCACCACTTTGGAGGAATTTTGAGTGAAAAACTCAAATAATTAAAATTGCTAAAGAGCAAATTTAATTATCCAAGGAAAAAAACACTCGATGAAAGGACTTCCCTAATGATAAAGTCATATATAACTAAGTTTTACATAAAATGGCCATCATTCCAACATATCCTTACAAAATCCCCCACATGAGTGCAAAAATTTCATGAAGAAGAAGATGAGAAGAAAGGGGCAAAATTACCCTATTGAGTCCTATGGAGTTTGAAAAAAAATTGCTAGGTACACTTTTATCATATTCATGGTAAATGATACATGGTACATGGTACATGAAACATGGTACATGGTTTCCCATCTAAACGGCTTCGTGGTCAACTCACCATGTACCTTGAATCTCATGAAACACCCCCAAACATAATGTAAATACTTTCAGAGTAACTCAAAAATATAACACTCCCTCTTTATGAGGAGAGTGTTTCATGCACCAATACCTATTGACTCCCTCTACACCTCAATCAAATATGTAATCAATAAATGTACCATGGTACATGGTTTCCGATCTAAACAGCATGGTGGTCAACTCACCATGTACCTTGAATCTCATGAAAAACCCCCAAACATAATGTAAATACTTTCAAAGTAACTCAAAAATATAACACTCCCTCTTATGAAGAGAGTGTTTCATGCACCAGTACCTATTGACTCCCTCTACACCTCAATCAAATATGCAATCAATAAATCATCATTAGTTTCAATCTTTAAATCAACCATTGTTATGATCCCATCCCATCCTATTTCATACATAACGTAACACTATCAAATGAGACTCAAAAACATGATAGTTATAAAGTGTGTCGCGGAGAACAAAAATAAACAAAAAAATAAAAATGTAATTTAATGCCATTTTTAAAGAATGTCGAGGATAACAAAAAATAAATAAACCGTATCACTTAAAGATGTAATTTAAAATTTGTTGTTGAACAATTCGGTGTAAACTCCAAACAGTGACTTTGACCCAACCTTCACACGGTGAGTGAGTTGACATTGAGATTTGTTGCATAGCCTGAAAAAGCATAATACTAATGTGCACCACCAAAATATATAGTTATTATATATGGGTATGTTTATGTGAAGGAAAGGAGTAAAATGGCTTTTGAAAACAAAAATAATCGATACTCAAATATTTGTATTTAAAATGAAAATCGTCACAAATTCATAAAGTAATATGACTTAAATATTTGTATTTAAAATGAAAGTCATCACAAATTGAGAAAGTAACATTATAAGAACGACAAAGTTTGGGTGATTAAGAAATAGAAAATGAGGTGCGTCATCCGTATTACCAATCATTAAAAATGTGTTTGGGTCAATCTTGTTTTAACAAGAGCCATGAGGTGGCAATGTCCCCGACATTGCCATACATTATTGCAAGAGAAGGTGCAATTTGTTTTCAACTATTAATTAAGCAACTATTAAATTTGAATATGATTTCTTTGCTTTTAATATATATAAAAAAGTCATTAATATCTTTATAAAATATATAAATGTAAGGATCTTTATTATATCTATCTCCGGATAATTCCAATCTCTTTTGGATAAACTGCATTAAATATTAACCCGGATACTTACAGATATTTGAACTGCATTAAATATCAACCCGAGCTTCCTCTCGACTCAGCTTCAACCGACTATCACTGTACCAAGTCACTTCCCTTGAGTCTTTAATGCACAAATGGAATGGAGTCCCGGAGGTGTCAACGGTTAAAACTCAATACCAAACAAGAAATCAGAACTAAGAAAAGAAAATTCGTTCCTCTCTTTGTTGTTCTCTTTGCTTGTTCTCATAAATGCAAATTGCAAGGTAGGCTAAGCTAGGTTTTTTCCTTATGGTTTATTTAGGATCGTGTGCCACTCTCTCCCTTTCCCCACAGTCAAGGAAACAGTGAAAACCCCTTTGCTTTTAAGCGTTTTTCGAGTGGTGCTAGAAATGGTTCTTATGGAAGGAATCGATTCCCAAATCCCGACTTTAGGGTATCATTTCCTTGCATTGGAACTGACTCCCTGAAAATCTACAACCATTATGTTATTCGGCTCTCGATCCACTTTAACCAGAGACAGATCCTCTTTTCAAATATGTATTCTATCCAAAATAAAAATATAGAACTCACGAATTGGATCTGAATTGACAAATCCTTGATTGCAAAGTAACTATTGGTAAATATGAGCAAAAAAGGCCTATTTTGATGGAAATTGTTGAGAGGATGTTACAGTTATACATATGCGATGTTACAGTTATACATATGCTCTAGAGAATGAAGAAGAAGTTGGCAATTTACCCAATATTAGAGACCCTACAATTTTATGTCTGTGCTAAACATTGTTTTATAGCTATTACATTTTCAGTAAACAATGCATCACTATGTCAAAACAAAGAATCGATGAAAGAATACTTACAGATTTATAAACTGCATTAAATATTAACCTCGATACTTATAGATATCTAAACTGCATTAAATATCAACCCGAACTTCGTCTCGACTCCGCTTCAAATATAACAAATCCTTTCCAGCATCCAGAAGCTACACATCTATATTTCATAAAATTATAGTTTTTTATTTCCCCGGAAAAAATTCATAATTTTATTTCAAAGTAGAACAAAATTACATATCTGCACATGTAAGAGGATCACTAGGATCCCTACATTGTCACATATTAGCTGTCTCATATAAACGTAACCAAAAATTACAAAACTGTCCCAAAATATGGATATCACAACCCAAATCAAAAAACAGGTCACAAAAATCTGAAATCAGACATACTGCCAAAAGCAAAGGTCACCGCCTCTGAAATGCCGTCGCCGCCGCAAAGTTCCCGAAGGAGCAAAATGGGTCGCCACGCAAGAGTATATCAAACAGACACCGTCACTGCCATATAAGGCAGGCAATCTTTCACAGCAAAATCAAACAGATCACGAAGGAGCCATTCGTCCAGCAGCATGCCGCTCAAAGCAGTGAGAAACCACAACAAAAGGAAGGAAACGACCTCTCAGTCGACGGCAAAAAACGACCTGCGTCCTCATCAGCAAAAGGAAGGATATGACCTACGGCCTCTCAGTCGACGGAAAAAAATGACCTGCGTCCTCATCAGCAAAAGGAAGGATATGACCTACGGCCTCTCAACTCTGGAGCGAGCCCACAGTCTCCAACCTTGGCTAATGGACGGCAAGACACCTTCTCAGCCGCACGCAAGCACTGATTCACTACCTCCTCCATGATTCCGCGACTGTCATGTTGGAGCCAATCATTATTGATAGATCAAGATCGAAGGCCGCAACCCTCGACCCAGTTCTTGGAGCCTACCACTGAAGCACCAAGATTCAACCATTAACCAGAAATCGCTCCAAACAAAGCAAAGCACCTGAGACACCGAGCCATCGTGAATCTCAGACACCGCCTCCATCTTACGTCCTGCAGCAATCTTGAATTACAACGGTTCTTTAAAAAACAGAGAAATGAGGAAACCCTCGAAATCTTTATTAAAGACCCACAGGCATCCTGACAGATTTCTTCATGATTTCCAATGGATAAACGGAGCAAATGCTAAAAAGAACAAATACAGAAATCAAGAACCAACAGCAATTGCTCTGCAGAGACCGTCCTCAGCGATATTCGGTCATTCAAACAGAACCATTACGTTTCCAGATTGTCCAGTTCTGCTTATAGCCAGATATCGGACAGGAAGGTTCACCTTCATGTTTGGTCGCAATGTCTTGTACCGAGTAGAAGCCTGTATGGTGGAAACTACATGGGCAAACGATGATGATGAAGGATCGTCAACAGTATCGGCACGGAGTTGTGCCTTGTTGAATATGGGATGTGATTGCAGGTCCACCCACTGCTCCACCTTTGCCATGGCCGCTATGATTTGGAGAACAAAGTATACCCTCGAAGATCATTGGAGACGATTGGCGATAGATCCCGGCCGCAAGAAAGAAAGGCGACATCTGAGCGGCCACCAGGAATAACCCAAGATTTGAGCCCCCTTCAGATTCTCCAAAACCCCATCAAAGAATCCGCGGCGAAAAAAGACGCAACAGCTCTGCCAGATGAAGCGGCGTCCAAACTGAGCATCGACCCGCCCAATCTTGCCATCGAAACCCCTCCAAGATCAAACCATCACACCAGAGTTTCTTGGACGAAGAGAGCCGTTAAATTGGAGCGTTCTTGGAGCTCCCTCCGCCTCCATCCTCAACCACTTGTCCCTCATAAAATTATAGTTACAGGGATATAAGAAGTTTATAACAGCATAAATTTCAAATATCCCCCATATATTGTCATTTAAAGAGAATGTTTCAAAACAAATTTGATTATACATATTCTCTAGAGAATGAAGAAAGAAGTTGGCAAACTCAGAGACTCAATTATAACAGATCCTCTGCAGCATCCAGAAGCTACACATCTATATTTCATGAAATTATAATTACATGGATATAATAACAACATAATTTTCAAATATCCCACATATATTGTCATTTAAAGATAATGTTTCGAGACAAATTTGATTATACATAAAGAAGTTGGCAGTTTACCTAATATTAAAGACCCTACATTTTTATGGCTGCGATGAACATTGTTTTATAGCTATTGCTTTTTCAGTAAACCATGCATCACTTTGTCAAAACAAAGAACCCATCAAAGAATAATTACAGATTTATGGACGCCTCGTAGTAATTGGATTTTGATCGTGAACAGTGAACAGATTATATGTTTAGCTCATATGTTTTATATTTGGATTATTTATTTATTTTATTAATTAATATATTTTTAAGTTTAGCTCATATGTTTTATATTTGGATTATTTATTTATTTTATTATTAATATATTTTTAATATCGTGAACAGAGAGATTATGGGTTTATATTATATTTTAATAGCATATCGAGATTATGGGTTTAGATTATATTTTAATAGCATATCGATGTTTGTCATCGTGACTTTAAAGATTATGTTGTAATCTAAAAAAAATATTACAAAACCTTAATAAAAAGCTATCATTTTTAAAACTGTAAAGACATTTTATGGAGAAATACATGATTCGGGTTTCATAGAAGTAAGCTCATATTCCAGTGAGTTGTTTGAATTTTTAAGTGAGTTTTTGTTACTTGTATTAAACTTTTGCACATTCGTTAAAATTATACCTTTTAATTCCCAGAACTGTAATATCAAATTGGTACAATAAAACTTAGTAAATAATTCTGATTAACTTATACCTTATAAAATAACCTCATGCATTAAATATCAACCCGAGCTTCGTCTCAACTCAGCTTCAATTATAACAAATCCTCTGCAACATCCAGAAGCTAAACATCTATATTTCATACAATTATAGTTACAGGGATATAATAACAACATAAATTTAAAATATATTGTCATTTAAAGATAATGTTTCAAAACAAATTTGATCCTTTCGATTTTAGAAACCCTAACCCTGATTTCTATTAAAAACACTGCCATCAACTGAACGGAAGCTTTAGCATGAGAAAAGTTGTTTGGGAACGGTTTTTTTACCTGGTCTCCTCAAGAACCGCTCAAAATCCATCCCCTCCATCCCCACTTGTGAATCATTAATCGACCACGGTAGAAATGCTTCTACTGATGAAATTCATGGATATACAAGTTTTACTCTCAAAATTCATGGATATACAAGTTTTACTCTCAAACATTGCAAAACCAGAATATATACACAACAATAATGAAATATACATCAATAAAGGAAACCAAAGAAACAAGTCCGAAATCACAAAAACTGATATTCTAATAAAATTGCACCACAGAAACACAAAGAAGACCAAAAGGAAAAAGAAACCAGAATGAATCACACGCATAACCAGTAAACAAGGGCATAGTGAAAGGAGAGTAAAACTCGCTAAAAATTATGATTCGCAACCTCACCGTGACAACAAAGCTCACAAAAAAATTGCAATGCACAACCTCTCCCTGACAGACCACACCGTTCGAACACCATTTATCAAAATTGTGTCGCCCTGTTCAAATGCCTATATATATAGAAAGACTCTCAACGACTTGATACATGGAAGTTGATAAATGGAGCTTTCGAGCCATTTAACAGGTGTAGCGGATACATACAAAAAAAGCTCACACAAAATCTCAAGAAAAAAGCATTCACAGAAAAGAAAAACACATATAGAGAAAAGTCAGCTTAAACAAGCATAATAATGATGCTATAGGAGAAAATGATAAGAAGAAGGAGCACAGCATCTTGTCCACATCAGGTAAGGTGAGATACTCTTGCAAAGCACGAGGATCACGAATTGGAGTTATGCCGATGGGGATGAAGTTGGGTGTAAAACCTTCAAAATTTGTAGTATTGGATTTCCCCTCGTTCAAGCAGTTTATAACCTATCTATTGGATCGTGACTGTACCAAACCATGGGAGCACTAGGATTTTTTAGTGCTACTTCATTGTCCAAAGGAGATAATAACCTGGAATTAAAGGGAATGCGATAAGGTAATGAGAAATACTTGTTATGAATCAGAAATGGCTACTCCTGGAGCTTGCAAAACACTGAAATGTATTGGTGTATCGTCTCGCTCGAAAAATACCAAATTTGAATCCATTTCGATCAGAGGCCTGCATGATAGGGGGATAGAAATGCTTGCGAAGGGCGATGCAAAAAGAGACCCCAGATCAGGCGATTATTGGCACAACACATTTGCAAAAACTATTGAAAAATAATAATTGAAAATAGGCTAGAAATAGTTAAGATGGCCAGGATTCACACCAGATGCATGATTGGAAAAGAACCTTCGAGGAACATTTGGGCAGTTGCATGTTTATAATATAACACATTAAACTCTACGTGTATGGTAGATGTGTAGACAAGAAAGAAGAACATTTGGGCAGTTGCATGTTTACAATGCAACACGTTAAGCTCTACATGTATGGTAGATGTGTAGACAAGAAAGAAGACAGATGGAGGACGAGCCATTTGATGCCAAGGATAGATGTCACAACATGTGAGTTTGTCAGCATAGACTTCAGTGTCAATCATCAATTACAATGGGATTTACTATAAATTGCGATGAACGGTTGTTGCAGTAGGAATTTTGCATTTAATTTTTGCTGACCAAAGCTCGCCGACGGGTCCTGGGGCACAAGACCCTAGGAAACGTCACCTGCGGTAAACCAATGAATAAGCACAAAAATAGTTTTAAAAAATTAAAAATATATATATATATATAATACACAACCTTAGTCTAAATTACATGTTTGTGTTAAATTTACTACAAATTGCTCTAAATAATGGCACTGGCTGATTCATATATATCCCCTTGTCGAGGACATAAAAATAGCCAATAATACTTGTCCATGATATATTTTTGTTTATTGAGCAAGAAAAATACATTTTATCCATCACATATAAAATTCCAAATTGGCGATGTCTTTGAACAAATAAGGAAGCAATCTCTTTCTTCTAGATTAACGACAAAAGGGAAGATCATAACCTTATAAAATTTTGAATTTAAAAAAAGTTAACAAAAAAACGGATGCTCATTCCAAACCTCACAAAAAATTAAAAATAATAAAATATTATCCCTCCATGATCTAAAGGCATAACTCATGTGGATAGTCTTGTTTCCTAGGCCTTGGACATGCTCGCGTGCATTACATCTGCCAATGTTGTTGTGCATGTGCTATGTTTGGTCGGTTGGAGCCACATTATTAATTTGCCGAAGAGCATGCTGGAAATCTGATTTCTAGCTAATCATTGTTTTGGGTTCTTGTCATCATTTTGTTTCTTCAAAGGATGGTATGGATTGAACTCACTATATCTGTTTTTCTTCAATAATGCTTCCTATTGTTGTGAAGAATGATGTTGGGACTCATAGATGAAAGCCACCCTTGATAGGTAGGCTATTTGTAATTGCTTCAAGACTCAAGCCCAATCATATGGAGTCAAGTTAGGGAAAGTTGTCAATCTTCTCGGTCTCTGTAAGGTCACCGACCTCAATGTTCCCATCAACATAACGTCAACTATTCTAAGTATGTTTTCCAATCAATTGTACCTCTTAATATTCTTTCATTTCATTCTAATGTGAACTCATTGTGGAAATTTGTTTTGGTTGGTTTGTTTTAACAAATATCGCACTAAATTATCGTTATGCATTATGCATCTGGGCTTAATGTATTTATTATTAAGTTTTCATATATGATAGGGTTCATTGATCAGATCTGATTATGATCAAATTTGGGTTGGTTATGTTAGTATTGCAGTGTAAATGCAAGTGGTAATTGAAGTTGGTCTATGAACTTATGGTTATTATGATGTTTTAGATGTGAACTTATGCTTATAACTATATTGTGAGGACGATGGGCCATTTTTTGTGTCTCGAATGCTTGCTTTCTATTTGTTCTGTTTTCTATACATATCGATAAATAAATGCTAATACTAACGAGTTTTGATTTTCTCTATTGTGACATTTCACCCAGCATTTTTCTGATCTTAACGACCTCTCTATGCTCTTCTCTTTTATTTCATTCATGTCTTCCTTTGAAATTCCTAACATGCTTCTTCAGCATGAAAGTCCTTCCAATATATTCACCACAGGTTTCCTTCTTGGTTTACAATATTGGTAGGATTAATGGGGACAGTAAACCTCCACTCTTTTGGGCCTATGTTCATGTCAAAAAATCCTCTAGTATTAGACTGATCGTGTTGTGTCCTTTCCATATAGACAATCTTGTTTTGCATTCCCTATACAAGAGTTTGTACTCCCATTGTAGACATCTGCAATTCGTTTAGAGTTGTAGTCAACTTTGGAGCTGGTTCTTCTCGCTTTTAGTTTTTCTCTAGAAATTGTTTCTCTTAATGAACCAAGCAAATCGCCTTTTCTAGAAATTGTCAAGTTATCAATGGTCATGGGTTGTAGAGTTTGCAATACTTCTATGTTTTGATGGAAGACAACAACTATAATCCCTTGTTTCTCAATTTGATGATAGACGATTTGTCAATGGTGGTGGATTTGAGAGTATGATGGTGGTGATGGATCTAAGGGTCTATACCTATTAGAAAGTCTAAATACTATGCATAATTCTTGTAAACCTTTGTATGCCACAACCGGACCTATATTCATAATTATGTCAACAACCACAACCTTTATCGCTTTTATGCAACTAAAAACTGTAGAGTCATGTATCTAATATTAAAGAGTGGTCGGATATTAAAGTGGATTATTAAAGATATATTTTAAATTTAATTATTAATGACAGGGGGCGGCTCCTAAGAGGCTTATGACAGATGACGAAGCCTCCAGACGCACCATCCCCTTAAGAAACGCCTTCGGGGTAATAAGCATTTTTTGAAAACATTGGAAATTGGCATTTAGTTGGAAAAGATGATTAAAAAATCTGCTCAATTTTAACGACCACCTGAGCATTATATTCCCTGCATGGCAGAGACTAATAAAAATAAAGCTTTCATTGAGTGGAATCCAATCACAATTTTGGGGATTTTGGGGGAGAGATTTCAAACTAACTCATGATTACTTGAACTAACCTTTAAAACTTTTGACTATATATGTTCTGAATTATTTTCCTCTATTCATTTGCAATATAGACTTACCGTTTTAGGCATCAATTGCTAGTGCATCTATCATCCAAGTAAGAAACTATATAAGCATCAATATGAAAATATAAATAAGTTCAAAAATATAAAGAGATGCCATGTTATAAAAAAACACAGTCCAAATATTATTTAGAAAATGAAGGTGATTCACCTCTCCACATGGCATGAAATGTTTATTTAATGCCTAACTGGTTAGTTCACTGCTATATAGTATTTACACAAGAAAATCCTTCATACACACTGAAATAAAGGAAACATTATGCCACTGCCCTCACATTCCTAAAAGAACCTATGTTGATAAGTGTTTTACTCAAAGAAATTAATTTACAAGATATTTGAAAATTTTAAATCTTTGGTTGGTTGTGATTAAAAAAAGTGATGACCGTCTTTCAGCACCTTTCAAACACCTGACTTGAACCTTGTTAAAATACCTTGTCAATATATTCTCTGTTATTGCCAAAATGGTTTTGAAATTATCCAAAATCTTGAAAATGACTTGAAAAATATTGTTATCATTCGTAAAGAATGTTGAATTTTTTTTACTATTAATTTTTTTTTTGCCAAAAGGACATCTCAAACTCGACTTATTTTCCAAAACGTGACAAAACCTAAGATTTTCCAAAACGTGACAAAACCTAAGATTAATAAAAAACATGCTTGATTTCAGCTTCCTCATATTCCACGGGTGAATTTTGGGAATCCTATTCCATGCTAACCATGTCCACATCTCTATGAAAAGTAATAAAAATGCCCTCTTCTTCAAAATCTTAAAGAGCGAAACCTACTTACATGATGTACATAAAGGCAACTTACTATGAGCTCCTAGCTATGTTTGAAACCAGATGGCGTAACATATTGCACTTAGCCTCTAGCCTTGAATTTGTATCTTATATTGTATTAGAGTCTCCATTAAAATTACATACCCATTATTGTGATTTTCCTCTTGAAAATGAATTTTTCCTATAACTTATAAAATTGAAATCTCGTTGCTTGTTATAAGGTCATCTTGCATTTGCAAGACATGACGAATGTTGAGAATTTCACATAATGGGAAATGGTTTGGATGGGGATCACTTCCCATGTTCTTAATTATCAAATGAAAAAAAAGACTCAATTACCTTCTTTGGCACCTTCAAATTACGCTAAGACCCACTCAAAACTCCACACCAACCCAAAATCAAAGAGCACAGAGAAATAACCCAAAACTATAGATTTACACACAAATTCAATATAAATCACCTCCACAATTGGAAATGCTAAAGTTTGATTCCTAGTTTCCATAAGAACAAGTGAATGTAGCATCAATTTGGAGGATAAGTGAATGGGATTGTTGAGAAGGAATGAGCCACAAGATGTATCCAAAACCAAATTAAAAGTGACCCCTTTCAGATATGGGCTCTAAGTAAAACCAAAAAGGTTGGCGGGCACTCCTGCATTAAGCCTCACCATTCAACCCACCTACACTCAAAGTCATAACAAAATCAATTTGAAATTCTTTGTCCTCCATTAAAATCAAAGTGTGTAACAATACAAAGGGTATAGTGGCCTTTGGTATTCATTCTCCCACAATAATTTTTCCCTATCACTTGCCTTGAATTCTTGATGACATGAAAAACTTTGGGTTATTCATTCAAAATAAATTAAGGAAATGGGGAGGAGGATAACCCCCTCTTTGTTCTTAACGTTCCACCTTTTAAATGAGAGGTTATATTAGCCAAACGATCAAAATAATGCATCTTGGCAAGGAAACATCCCCCATGAAAAGATCTTTGAGTCAATCATTTTCCTCTTGCCTCAACATCAACATATTTTGTAATTTCACACCCTCTATCTGGATTGTTTCAATTGGAAGGCCACAAGTTTAACAACAATAATCCTAGGAAATACATTTTATTGTTGAAATGCGGTTTGTTTCATGTAAGCCATAATTTTTAGCAAACAATGTTTTGAAAATCCAGCCAAGCTCTATTAAGGATGGGCTTTTTCAAGAATGGTCTGACACATTTTCATGCCAATTTGTGAACACTTCCTTCTAAGAAATAGAGAAAGCCATTTTGTGCTCAATTTCTTCAAATGCAAACTTCCACACCTATTTTCTGATTAAACACTAAAAAAAGAGGTGTTGTTGTCTTTCATCCATCATGGTACACAAGGAACACCTTTAGGCCCTTGGATACCAACTTTTTTAATATTCTCAAACTATTAGCAATATCCCATGAGCCATAATCTTGTAGATGTTGATTTTTGGAAACCCATTACCATTCCAAATATGTTTATGGATCCTAGAGCAAGGAGGTAAAGGAATACATGAAAAAGATCCGTAATTTGAGATTTATATCCCATCTTTACCATATAATCATTTCCATTCATACCCCAAATCCTACCATTTGAAATTGATTTATCCATTGGAGTGCAATCCTGGAGAATAGAAAGAAGGATGTATACCTAGGGGATAAGATGAATTGGGGGAGAGAGCATCATCCAACCTATCCACCACTTATGTCTTGCTCATCTCAAAGTGGCATGTCAAAAAAAAATTATTCTTTCAGACTCCATCCATTTTCTTAGCCCAAAACGTTTTTTATTATGCCTAAGAGGAGGCTTCCCCGTGATGTCATCTTACCATATTTTGATCAGCTTGTAATTTCCCATGACCTAAGATAACTTGGATTGAATTAGGAATGCTACCACTTTACTTAATTTCTTGATCATATATCCTTTTCCACCATGCAATGGATGGTCTGGACATTTTTTATGATGCCTTGAAAATACTTCTTGAATAGGCCTTCTTTGCACCACTCTATTTTCCCAATTATAAGACACCATAGTATGTTGGCTCCTAATGCAATGTTCATTAGTCTTGTATATTTCATTCCCCGACCATCGTTGTTTCTTTTGGATCTAACAATACTCAAGTTGAGTGGTTGAAACTTCTTGGTGTTAGTTTTCCACCTTTCCACATATATTTGTAGATTTTTAACTTTATTCCGACGTGATCCAACATAGTTGAACACTGGAGGATTTGAATATATGACAAAATTGACTTGATAATAACCATTATGTATACCAGATTCAACCATTGAGATCCCCATTGTTGCAATCTACATTTGATTTTGGCAATTATTGCTTGTCATACAGTCGAGAGCATATTACCTAATCATAATAACATCTGCAATATTTGAAGGAGGTCCAATATGATAGGCATGTGTTGGAAATTTCACTAGAATGACACTTCAATGAAATTCATAAATTGCACTTTCTTTCTATAAGTTTACTTGGATCTTAAATCCGGAATTATATGTCCTAGGACTAAGAATAATTCACTTTCATATAGCCTGAAATTCTCGAGAATTAAGAAGAAGGACACAAACTAATGAGATATATTTTTTAATCCTTCTAGGAAAACTTTCATATGTGAAAATGCACTTTTACATCACAAATAAAAGCAGTAAAATCAACTCCTTTATCTTCTTCTTTTGAAGTCAAATCACTTAACAATTTACCTTTTTACTTATGTCTAATAAACAAGATCATAAATAGATGTAAATATAAAAAATATGTTGAACACATCTAGCTAAAAATCAAATTTGACGTTGATAGAAGATATGCATGGATAGAAACTTCATATACAAGCTCAATGATGAAGCACATACCACAACCTCCTCTCAAGGATAAAAAATTCAATCATGCACAATGCCCTTGCTAGGGTAAATCATCAAACCCTAGCTACACCAAGAAGAACAAGAGAAACAATCCCTCCAAAACTATTTCCAAGACAAGATGTTGTCGTATTATTCTCTTCTTCATGATTCCACCCTAGGGTTTTATCTCAAAAATTTGGTCTCCATTCTCCAAGGGTAAAACCCTAATCCTAGAACTCCACTATCATGTAAGAAAATCCAAAGAGACCAAGAAACCTAGCACCCAAGTTAGATATAGAGAGACATAAATAAGTACAAGTGAATACCTAGATAGAGAGAGAGCGGGGGTACAAGTGTTCTCCTCCTAAAGGTCACATCTCTACATAAGAGTGATTTGAATACTGAACACAAGATTCATGTTAATGGAATACTTTATCCTTCATATATTTGTATGAGAGATAAGGGAGGACAACAATCTTATGCGGGCAGAAGTCCTTATAAGAACCTATATGAGTTGCTTTAGGCCACACAAGTGCGGCGTCCACTATAGAGTACAAGTTCCCTACAACAGTGATGATATCATCCACAATAAGGACTCCAAGGTGATGTAGATACAAAAATAAAGTAACCACCACTCCATCTCAAGCCTCCACAGGCTCCATCTATCCTCCAAACAAAAGTACTTCACTGGGTTAGCTATTATGTTCAGGAACTTTGTCAAAGCCCTAGGATTTCCTAATCCATCTACAATATCTTAATAGGAATCCAAGTTGCCACATTTCATATAGGGATTGAATCCCTCCTCCATAATAACAATACCCCACGTCCTTTGTGATGATTTCTCCCATCAAGTGAATCCTCCATGTGGCCATCACGAAGTGTGTACACCATCCAAGCAAGAGATCTACAACTGTTATCACCCAAGGGGGGAATATATGGGATGAAATGTATATATAGTAGTGGTAATCCTAACAAAAGGCCCACATGCGCAATGAGTGAATAGGTATATATAGAGGTCATGTAGTAATTGTTGAGGAGAACCTATGAATGGGATATATGAATCTATTGGAATATTTGGAGCAAGTTCTCTTTTTCCTTAAGAAGTTATTTTGTAATTCATCTCTCTTATATGTATTGGATTTATGTTCCACGTTTACATTTGATGTACATGGTGTGTATTAAAATACATTATGATATATTAAGTTATGAACCAAAGCCTTTCACAATGATTTAGGGTTGCAGGTTTGGCCTAATTTTGCAGGTCCTGTCAAAGTTAGGACCCAGTACCTTTGTTTTGGGGGAAAGGGATTTCGGTATGAGCGAGCACATAGATGGGGGGGATCCTCCCCCTCATTGGGGTTCGAAAATGGATATGGAGAAAGGAAAAGCGATGGTATAAGGACCAGATCTCCACTCGAGGAAGGGAGGAGAAGGGGCAAGCAGAATAATCAAAGAGGTAATCCTGAATGGGGACTCCAGGAAACCAGGGCACTGTATGCCAAAATAAAAAACATTTCCAAAGCTACATATCCGCTTGGAATGAGTGTGGAAGGATATTCAATACATGAAAGAGCATGCCCTCATTGGAAAATTCATTGGAATTTGGTTGATAGAGAAGACACTGGTGTGGTGGATAAACACGACCCGGAAGCCCGAAGGCCGTTATGACTTGAAATTGGGGGCAATTTTTTTTTCATAATTATCTTCTTTAATGAAGCAGATAGAACCAGAATATTTGATAATGGGACTTACTTATTCAACTCGGCAAACCTCTTCCTTAAACCATGGAAAGAACGTTTCAACCCAAACAAGGAAAACCTAACAATAGCCCCGGTTTGGATCTGACTGTATTCCTTACCAATGGAATACTTGAAAGAAGAAATCCTCACAGATATTGGTAATACCCTAGGGATCTTTGTAAAAGTTTCAGAACAAAACAAACAGATGTGATACACTTCTTACGCCAGGATATGCCTCTATCTGGACATATATAAGGATTTACTCGATGGGATAGAGTTGTCTTAGGATGATGAGGAATGGTTCCAAGCAATAGACTATGAACATATCCCTTTCAGATGCAGACAGTGCCATGAGCATGGAAATATTTTCCACCACTATCTGCAAAATAAAAAACCTGGAGGCAACAAATATCAAGAAAAACAAGATGAAGAAGGTTTCACCAAGGTAGCAACCAATAAAAGATCGGCCAAGAAGGTAGTCGGTCCAGAGATCCATAAGAAAGTCCATACTCACAACTAGTTTGAATCCATTCAAACTTGAAAGGTGGTTGAAACCCAGACAGAAGGGAAGCTCCTAGAATACCAAGAACGAGAGCTAACCCCAACTTCAAAAGGAAACAAACAGGGAACATAACCCACCACTAGAAGACAAAAGGGAGGAGATGGAGATAGGGGATCTACACTTAGAAGGATTGGAGGCGACGTGCTATGCTAAAACACCAAATCAGATTCCTCCACAACAAGTCTCCCTTTTGGACAAAGCCATCATAAAGACAAAAACTATGAATTTTATACGAATAGTGTCAGAATCTCTCAAGGACCCAGATGGGAAAAAGAAAGGCAGAAAAGAAAAACAAGGAAAACACAGTAATGTGCAGTGAATCCAACTAATCGTGGTGAAGCTAGTAGCCTCGGGGCAGTATCCAACCATAGATGCGTCCCTCACCTATACACCGAAGTAGTTTAAATATGCGAATCACATCATGGAACATAAGAGGTTGTAACAACCCCCTAAAGATACGTCTTCTAAAAAGAAGAATAGAAAGTGAAAACCGGTTATTGTCTTTCTTTAAGACACCAAATGCTCAAAAGAAAAACTCAAGGTTGTAGGAAAAAAAGTATGGCAAGCCAGTGAAGTAATTTTCGTGGATGCACGAGGAGCAGCTGGAGGGATATGAATATTATGGAACCAGAGGGAGGTGGTCCTCATAGACTTTCTTGCCTCGCAGTTTTCCCTTTCAACATCCTTCCAGATATTGGGTACACGCATGCGGGGATTCATCAAAAATATTTATGGCCCACCCCAGGCCATACATAAGTTAAATTTTCTGGACTCCCTGCGCACTCTAAGGATAGAGGTTGGGGTGCGTCCTTGGATTCTAAGAGAACAATTTAACCTAGTCATAATCCTAGACGAGAAAAAAGGAGGAATACGAAAGTTAAACACCATAAACGATTACTTTAACGAAGTCATTACAAACCTCGATCTGGTCGATGTCAAAACGTCCAACAGTATTTACACATGGAATAACAAGAGAGCAAGAAACAAAAGCATCGCCTACCGATTAGACCGCTTTCTAGTCTCAGAGTCTATAATTATTGAAGGTGGAGAATTGAATGCCATGGTACTTCCCTCAGCTGGTTCGGACCATTGGCTTATAAGTCTGGAATGGGCAAGAATAGGGGTGAACCTTCGAAGATCTTTTCATTTGGAAAAATTATGTATCCTTCACCCCGAATTCCTGGAGAAACTCAAGCAATGGTGGGAAGACCTGCCTCCCATTAATGGTACACTTACGTACCAATTCCAACAAAAACTCAAACTCCTAAAAGACAAAATCAAAAGATGGAATATAGAATCCTTTGGAAATATATTCCAAGAGAAAAAGCAGTTGGACAGGAAGATTCAAGAGGTTCAGCAGAAGGGTATGCAGCAAGGATTCACTGCGGAGGTGAGAACTCAGGAGAAAATCTTGCTCCAAGAATTCAGTTTAAGAGAACAATAGGAAGAATTCCTCTGGAAACAAAAATCCAGAATCAGGTGGCTTCAAGAGGGAGAATGCAACACCAAGTTCTTCAACAAAGCAACTATCCAACATTGGCATGGTAACCATATGGCGAGAATGAAAAGAGAGGATGGAACCCTTGCAGAAACCCAAGAGGAACTGGAACTTACCCTGAATAACTTCTTTGTTGAACTCTTGGATGAGCCTGACTATGATCGGAATGAGGCCTAGACAAAGGTTCTATAGCATATCCCAAGGGTCATCACCGATGAACATAACTTTATGCTCATGAAGCTAATTGAGATGGAAGAAGTAGAAGCAATCGTAAAACAAATGGCTAATGATAAATCCCTGGGACCATATGGGTTCACTACAAACATATTTCACTCTTGTCGGGAATGGTTGAAGGAGGAAGTGTGGGATCTGGCCGAGGATTCAAGAATGACAAGTAGCATTCTGAAATCCCTCAATGCCACCTTCCTTACGCTCATTCCCAAAGAAAATGGCAAAGAATATCCTGGAAAAATCAAAGCGATTGATTTGTTTAATGTCATATATAATATTATTTCCAAGGTCATAGATAATACGCTCAAACCCCTGCTCTTGATCCTCATATCCCCAGAACAAGATGGTTTCGTCGAAGGGGCAAATTTTGGATGGCATCATTTTGGTGCATGACACCATTCATTCCCTAAAACTGGAAAAATCCCAGGTATGTTGTTGAAACTCGACCTATAAAAATCTTATGATAAACTAAATTGGAAGCTCTTGGTAGGAATCCTCCATACATTTGTCTTTTCGAACCAATGGACCGAGTGGGTGATGAATCTAGTCTCCTCAGTTTTTTTCTCAATTCTGGTTAACGAGACTCCTACACACCCCTTCCTTGTCTCGAGGGGAATACGTCAAGGAGACCCATTATCTCCTATCATGTTCATCATCATTGTCGGAGGACTGGGCCGAATGCTAAAGTACATGCCCAATGGGGACCATCTTCATGGGCTCAACCTTAGCGAAGAGTTGGAACCACATACCCATCAGCAATTTGTTGATGGGACCTTCCACTGTCTAGGATGCCCAAGGCTTGAACAAGGGGCTTGACACCTTTTTATAGGGCAGTGGGTTGGAAATAAACAAGGAGAAGTCTCAAGTGTACTTTTTCAACACCTCGAAAGTCACAAGGCGAAACATTCTCAAAATCCTGGAATTTTCGGAAGGTGTTTTACCATCTAAATATCTGGGTGCTCCTTTAGCGAATTCTACTATAAAAATATATATATTCGAAGGATTTACTGGATAAACTCAAGAAAAATCTTATCCAATGGACCTTTAGGGCTCTTAATCTCCCAAGTAGATTAATCCTACTCAAGTCAGTACTTCAAGCCATGCCTCTTTACCTCTTCTCAGTCTTGGCCACTCCCAAATCAGTGCTAAAACAAATACGAAAAATCCAATGAACCTTTCTTTGACGGGGAGCTGAAGGACACAGGAAGTGGGATCTTATAGATTGGAAAACTTTATGTAAACGAAAGGAAGCAGGGGGACTAGGACTCAGAGACCCGGTCAACATAAACAGAGTACTGGGGAAAAAAATTGGTGGTAATGGATCTCCCACTCTAAGGAACCATGGGCAAAGTTGTGGCATAAGAAATATGCACCACACTGGCCGAAACAAAATCTTATCAGACTCGGGGAAGCTCTCCTAGGCTCAAGAATATGGAAGGATGCCCAATAAAATAGAGGTCTTATCTAAATCCAAAATTTTTGGGAGGTTAGAGACGGGAAGTCGACATTGTTCTCTAGATATGCCTAGAAACAAGATCCATGTTTATCCAAATGACACAATATCCCAAAATTACTCCACTATCTTCATAATATCCCATTGGAATGGGTGCAAGACTTTTGGGATCCCCTGTCAGCATATCAACATTTCAGGACCTGGAAACCAAAGGAATGGTGGCAAGCATGAGCCCCCAAGGATAACATTGAAGAATTCTAAGAGGAACTATACAATCGAAAGATCCCCAAGGAGGACGAGCCGGAAGATCAGACATTAGAGGAAATTTGAGGTCTAAAATGGTCCTCCTAAGGAAAATAATAAAATAATATTTATTAATTTTGGAGGAAGAAAAAAAAACTACTTTTTTGTTCGTATTTTCAACATATCTCCCTGTTTTTTTATTCAAATTTCGAGTGGGATGGCTCATTAGATGTAGAATTAAATTATATATCCAATGAGTACCCACAAGGCATACTTTTGACGGACCCTACTACCCCCAAAACAAGAATGGTTGAAAATGTGATGATGATGTCATCATCATGTTTTTCATGTATTTATTATTTTTGGGGTAGCGGGGTCCATTGAAAGTATGCAGTGTGGGTACTTGTTGGATGCATAATTAAATTCCGCATCCAACACTCCCTCCCGCTCAAAATTTGAGTAAAAACACAAGGAGATATATTGAAAATACAAACAAAAAAGTAGTTTTATGACAAATATGTGAAGTCAACCATTATGGTTGACTCATTTTATTGAAATTCTATTGGTTCTTGAATTCCATCTCACAAGAATTTATGGTTGCCTCATGTTCTTACAAGGCCCATTTTAGACCCCAAATTTTCTCTAATGTGGGGTTATTCCAATTCGGGCAACTTCAACATCAAAGAGGTGATAGGACTGTTGACGGAAACTCATCAAATGGAGAAGGAGAGGAAATGGCAGAAAATCTAGGGCAGGAGATGGTGGCCCAAGGTCATGGCATTTAGGTGGTTGCTTCTCAGAAGGCGCATCCTCACCTAGGGCAATCTCCAGAGTTGCGGGTTAATGGGACCTTCGAGATGATGCCTCTGTGAAGTTGTGAATGAAACTATCAATTATTGTTGGGACGCATACTCCATGTTTGGGTAACTCTGCGGTTAATTAGAAAGTTTGTAAGCGGAGTTATGGGTCAAAACAGTCTTAGGGGTGTCGGGGGAAGTTAAAACTCCTTTTTTTGTAATAAAACCCTTGGTTGAAATCTAGGGTTTAGGGTTTTGGGTGCCCATGGTTTAAGACCATGGTTTTGTAAAAATGCGCAGTATAAATAAGCGCTTGTGTAAAGAAGATAGGTTAGGTTTTTTGATGAAAGAAAGATTAAGGCAAAGCTAAGGTTGATGTTGTAAGGAAAGGTTAAGTCCCAGCTGTGTGCGTGGACGACCTCTGCAGCTGTGTGCGCAGAGGGTTTTTGTAAAGAAGATTGAGGAAAGACCTGCAGCTGTGTGCGCAGAGGGTTTTTGTAAAGAAGATTGAGGAAAGACCTGCAGCTGTGTGCGCAGGGGCCTGCTGCTATGTGCGCGGATTTTTAAGGACTGAAAGGATCTGCAACTGAGTGCGCAGATCAAACTGTGGTTTTGTAGTAAGTTGAATAGAACACAGTTTGTGGACGTAGCCCCTACGCTGGGGGTGAACCACGTTATATCCGGTGTTGTGGTTTCTTGTGCTGTTTCTGTTTCTGTTTCTTTTATGCATTAATAACTGTATACATCTAATAAGTTAGGTCGCTGCTAATATTTAACTTCGCTGTGAATTCCCTGTAGTGGGTTGAGCAAGTCACGAATGTTTATTTATCTGCGAAGTTGTATGTGAATGAATGGTAAAGCTTTATAATTATTGATTAATAAGGTTATTAAAAGGCTAAGGTACAGTAATCCCCCTCTCTGCTTGCAGAAACCTGATTCTGCGGCACCCCCATAGCTATTTCGGGTGAGACTGCAACCTGCGCGCAGGTTGTTGCCGAAAGGGCCAACTCTGTGGGTCTTTTGTTGGTGCGACATTAAAGGATTAAACCCGGGTCTGCCCTATTGCCCAACAAATTGGTTTCGTTGCCGGTTGAACTCAGTACCTGCTCAAGAGGGGTTTACATTGTACCTCAAGGGCTATGTTCTGGAGGCCCTCTGTGAAGGAAATCAGTGATTGGTTTGCTGAGATCTGTTTGAAATTTGCGCAGCAAGAGAACGCCAATCCGCGGTGTAGTGCAAGTGACTTTTTACAAAGGTATGTTTTTTGTGATGCTTATGAAATTTTCTTTGGTAGTATCCACATAGAGTTGCACCAGTGGTTGTCTAGGTTAACAGAGAGAAGGACGAACTTCCAAGCTCGACGGGTTCCCGCGTGGACCCCGGCGAGGGTCAATCTTGTGCAACACGTGAACAACGAGGTATCCTGCGCTGTTGATTTTTGGACGACGCGAACGTTGGAAGCCTTTGTGACAGAGTTTGCCCTTGACGCAAGTAGCTCCTTTAGCGAAGCTGAACGATAGTTCTTCAAAGGGCCCCGCGGTAAGTTTTTGAATTTATTAAGCTTAACGATTAAAATACTATTGGCTGAAAAGGGTATATTGCTGTTTGAATCGGACTATTAGTTTAGTCGTACTAACATATGTTTGCAAGTGACACTCCCTTCGAAGAGCAAAGTGGGTTGCTGCGAAACGGAAAAAGGTATAAGAGATATTTTGACCCCTCTCCCTTAGGTCAGGCTACCGCGTCCGCCCCTGTAAACCCCGAAGAGTTAGATTCCGAAGAAAACCCTTCGGTCACCCCGCAACGCCGCTCCATTACCCCTGAAATTCCATCGCAGTCTGAGAGTCAACCAGGCCCAAGTATTCTGGCCATAGGCCAGTTTGCCCCCGTATATCCCCCCCCATCGACGTCCTGTCCCCCTCCCAACCTCCCCAGAAACTCCATGGCCCACCTCGTTGATGACATTAAACTCCCCATCTTTAAAGGCACGGGATCAGAGGACCCAGAACAGTTTTGGTTTCTCTACGAAGCAGTATGGAACGCGAAGAAAATTACAGATCCGGATGTGCGAGCCGCACAGCTCATTACTTCCTTTCGGGACCGGGCTCTGACATGGTTCATGAAATTTTTCAGCACTCAGAGCCCTACTTTAGGTGAGATCAAGGCGGCCATAATCAAAGAATTTAAGAAGCCTAAATCGGAGTCGCAAAGCATCACTGAACTCAAGGAGATTCAACAGCGACGCAGCGAATCAGTGTGGGACTTTGATCAGAGATTCAAATTTCTACTGGACCAAGTCAGCTTTACTATTAGTTCTGCGCAGCACAAGGAATGGTTTATTGCAGCATTGTTACCACATATCAGAACCCCACTCATGCAACAGAAGGTTGCTGACCAGCAGGAGGCTCTAGAAATCGCAATGAAACTAGAGACTGCCCCTGTCAGGGATGACTCTTGTATTGCTCAAATCCAAGCGCAGCTAGCCGCGATGGCCCTAGAAATTCGCGAGATGAAAAAGGGAAAACCTGATCACGAAGAGGTTTGGTGTACGCAATGTCAGACCGAAGGTCACGACAAGGAACGGTGCCCTCTGGTAAACAAGTACTTGCAGACAGGTGCGCCGAACCCCTTTCCACCACAAGTTCTCTATTGTGAGCTCTACAGAACGACAGGTCAGCACCGACCTGAGAACTGTTACCTGCTGCAAAGTTATGGACAGGGACCTAAGAACTCCTACTGTAATTTTTGCAAATCTGTAGGTCATAATGAGGATGAGTGCCGCACCTATGATGCTTACCAAGTGCAAACTGAAGGCCCAAGTAATGATAGTTATGGTTACCAGGGGGGTGCCTCTGGACGAGGTACTTCTAGAGGCCGTGGTGGCATGGCCGGGCGAGGTTGAAGCCAGTTCGTGTGTTACAATTGTAACCAAGCTGGGAATTTGGCTCACGACTGTCGGAACCCCACTACGACGTGTCGGTATTGCCGCGCAGTAGATCATGTGATTGAGCAGTGCCCCCAGTTGATAGCTAAGATTCAGGCACGACAGACTACCCCTACTCAGAACCTCCAGATGATTTCTGTGGAGCCCCGCCCTGCTGCGGCCATTAATGTCGTTACAAGAAGTGGAGTTACGACACACATCCAAAATACGCCAACCCGACCTGTCGAAGGTCTAGTTCGTAAGGCTCCTGAGAAAATCCCTGCATTTGATATCATCAGAGAGAAAGAGACATTCATGGAGGCTAAGAAAGATTTTGCTGGCCCTAGCCCACCCAGCGTGCCTGCGCAGCCTCAGTCGCCGCCCCGCGAAGCTTCGCTGGATAAAGTAAGTATATTGTCTACCTTTTTACAAAATTGCCTCAAACTTTTAAGAAATCAAGATGCTCTGACTGAGCTGCAGAACGTCATCGCTTCCTGCGAATCTCTGCAAAGCTGTGGTCGGGACAAAACTGTTCATCAAGTCAGCAGGACTGGCAGGGAAATGCGATTGAATGCTCAGATAGGGGCATATGATATGACCGATGTTATTCTGGACTTAGGGTCCGATGTAAATGTTCTAACCAAACAAACCTGGGAACAAATGGGGAAACCTACCCTTGCCTGGTCCCCTATACAGTTGAGGCTAGCCAACCAGAAAAAGATCGTACCTTTAGGAAGATTCTTGGATCTCCAAATAGATATTGACGAAGTCAGCACTTTCGCGGACTTCGAATTAATTGAGATCATTGATGACAGCAATCCTTACCCGGCCCTGTTAGGAATTGAATGGGCAATGGCAAATGTCGCGGTCATCAACCTAAAGAAGAGACAGATGGTCTTCGAAGGGAAAGACTTCAGGGTCATCCTGCCCCTGGATCCTTCACAAGGGGAATGGTACATAGAACCACTCTGACATGAGGATCAAGCTGATGCGGAACCCATCTCTACTATCACTGCGCAGGAAGAAGGTTATGCGGATCCTCCGGCCGCAGGGTGGGAGTCTGGTAGCTCCTATATGACGGACACTGAAGATGAATTAGAAAGCTGGCAATACCGATTATCTGAGCACCATAGGGGCAGCAATGTCTGCCCTACCAAGTCTCTCAGATGGGTCGACTCACAACCCAGAAATATACCTGTGTATGATGATTCGACAGATCCTGAACCGTTTATTGTAAAATTCTCGGATCAGATACCTGACCTACAAAAAATGGAGGCCCTGGAGTCAGCATTCAGAACCACAGCAGTCAGATGGTGGATGAGCCATAAGAAGCAGATCCCTACCTGGGAAGCATGTCATAAGCTCCTTCGCCTGCGGTTCTCAGACCAGTTGGCAAAGGCGCGAAGCAAGTTTGATGGAAAAACTTGCCCCCAGGACCACTTAAGCAAATGTTATGAGGCATGGAAGTATGTCCCTCAGGATGAGTCGGTACATAGATTTGTGCACACGCTGGAACCACTGGCGAAGAACTGGTACGCGGAGGCTGAACTTCGCCAAGATACTGTAAGTTGGGACTGTCTTGTTCATAGCTTTATCAATACTTTCTCTATTAATGATGTCTGTCCAGCCCTAGATGCAGCTATCAGGATCATCCATACTAAGGTATTTAACGAACAAGAAGTGACAGAAAATCACCCTGATTGGGCCACACAAGAAGCCCTCGCAGTCAAATGTTATAACTTCACAGTCGACGAGGAAGAGGACCCGCACCGTCTTGATATCCTTGAGTCAGAAGGATACTGCGACGTGCATGGTCCGGCAGTCGAAGTTCCCGAAGTGACGCAGCCCTTGCAGACGCGCACAGTTAACATTGGATCCGAGGCACAACCTAAGTTTGCTACCATTGGCGACTATTGGGATGACGAGATGGTAAGCAAGGTAACTCAACTTCTCCACGAATACCAAGATCTTTTTTCGAAAAAGTTTTCTGAAACGAAAGGTATCCTGGGAGATATCGATGTAATGAAGATTCCCCTGAAGCCTGATGCGAAGCCTGTGAAGCAGCGCCCTTATAGATTGAATCCAAAATACAAGGAAAAGGTTAAGCTAGAGTTGGATAAGATGCTTACTGCAGGAATAATCGAACTTGTTGAAGAATCTGAGTGGGTCAGCCCTATGGTCGTCCAGGAGAAGAAGACTAAGGGTGAAATCCGAATCTGTGTCGATCTAAGGAAACTCAATGATGCCTGTCTGCACGACCCTTTCCCCACTCCCTTTACAGATGAAGTGCTCGACAATGTCAGAGGTCAAGAAATATACTCTTTTACCGATGGTTTTTCTGGCTACCATCAGATCCGAATTGCTCCAGAGGACCGACATAAGACAACCTTTGCTACCGAAATGGGATCCTTCCAGTATATTGTCATGCCCTTCGGCTTGAAGAATGCACCTGCCATATTTTCTCGAGTATTCATCTCCGCGTTTAAGGAATACATACATAAATTCTTAGAAGTTTACTTTGATGATTGGACTATTTTTGGGCCAGTAAAAGACCATATAACTAGTTTGAGACTTATGTTGGACAAATGCAGACAACACCAAATCTCCTTGAACTTAAAAAAGTGCATTTTCTGTGCACCCTTTGGCATTCTACTTGGTCATGTGGTATGTAAGCAGGGATTGATGATGGACCCTGCGAAGATCGCTATTATTGTGAACCTGCCACCTCCGAAGTCCGTCAAACAACTTCGCACAAAGCTTTGTCACACCGGCTACTATAGGAAATTTATCCAAGGTTATGCCAAGATTACCACCCCAATGGAAAGGCAGCTAAAGAAAGATCTTAAGTTCGAATGGACTCCAGAATGCCAAGCAAGCCTCGACATTCTGAAAGAAAAAATGGTCACTGCCCCTATCCTAGTATTCCCTGACTGGAACAAGGAGTTTCATGTGCATGTTGATGCATCCTCTATTGCTTATGGTACTGTGCTCGCTCAGCCAGGCGCAGGTAATATCGATCACCCTATCTCTTTTTCCAGCAGAAAGTTGTCTATAGCAGAGAAAAATTATACTACGACAGAACGCGAAGGTCTTGCTATGGTGTATGCATTACAAAAATTTCGACATTATCTGCTAGGATCTCTTTTTAAGATGTTTACTGACCACTCTGCCTTGAAGTACTTAGTTAACAAACCTGTGCTAGGAGGAAGAATATGCAGATGGTTAATTCTATTTCAAGAATATGATTTTGAGATCATTGTTAAGCCCGGACGACTTAACCTAGGACCTGACCACCTGTCGAGGCTCGAGTCATGCGAAGAACCTACCAATTTGGACGAAGGCCTCCCCGATGCACAATTATTTGCTATCCAGATAGTTGATGAATATTTCTAGGATATTGCTCAGTATTTGTCTACAGGNGCTTTTACCGAGATGGATGACCCAGCCATAATCACAAAGAGACTGAAACAGATATTAGAACTTGAAGAGGATAGATTTGTCGCAGGCTTCCAACAACAGGTGCAGAAA
>LPNX011117733.1:812869-853885 GCA_001517045.1 Pseudotsuga menziesii
TCCCCCCTCCAGAGATGACCACACAATAGAAGAAGCAGTTGGTGGTTCGAGCCGCGGACTTCACTTTAATAGCAGGACAACTGTATAAAATGGGACCAGATGAGATACTGCGTAGATGTGTTTTGGAACACGAAAAACCTCTAATATTGGCTGAAGCACACTCTGGTGTAGCAGGAGGTCACTATGCAGGAAAAGCAACAGCGAAGAAGATTTTGACAGCCGGCTTATGGTGGCCCACACTTCACAAAGATGCAAGAGAATATTGCCACAGTTGTGACATCTATCAAAGGACAGGTAAACCATCTAGGAGGGAGGAAATGCTCCTAGCTCCGCAAGTAACATTACAGGCCTTTGACAAATGGGCCATTGACTTTGTTGGTCCTATCAACCCCCCTGCAAAAAAGTCAAGAGCCAGATACATCATTACAGCAACTGATTATCTTACCCGTTGGGCCGAAGCTCAACCAGTCAAGACCTGTAGCGTTGCTACTGCTGCGAAGTTCATCTTNTCCTCTATGATAAATGGGAGCCGCTTAAAAAAGTACACGGATAGGCCAGGTACTCAGAATAGGAGGTAGCACCCAAAAAATATGTGAAGATGCTCGTAGCATTATGGATTATCGTAGTCTATTTTGTCTAAAAGGATGCGGAGCTACAGGTTGGTCATAGGTCGCAGGGTCAGACTGTGTCGGAGTCGAAGGTTGTCAAGGTGTGTCGCAGCCCAAAATGTGACGGATGGGACATACTGCATTCGACGGCGCTGGCACGAGAGCTGCTCTCATTACTTGTCATAATGAGATTTTGGGAAAATCTGGCGCTGTGTGGAGAAGATTTTCGGAACTTCATCAGATTTGGCGTCATTACTGCACCATGATGACAAATTCCACCTCGGGATTCTATAAGAAGCCATCTCGACCTGTGTTTTCTGTCTTAAGCACATCTGTGAGCTATTCAGCCCGAACCATGTCGAACGACTGTAAAGTTCAGGAGCTAGTACGAGAAGTAAGGGATAGAGGTCTGCAGCACCTTCTGAGTACTCCGCCAGTACAGCCTTACTTGGCTAAGTACATCGACAGGCAGGAGTTTGCTCTAAATTTGCAAAGACGGACAGGAGTTTGCTCTAACGTAGAGCAACAAAGGGCATGAGGCCTCGCAGAAAGAATCTGGGGAATCCCACCATGCAATCTTTCGGCGTAGCAGAACCATGGCAGCTATATTCCTTCTGCAGTGGGACACGCAATCCCAGGGGACCCCAAAGTTGTGGATGGTCAGGCATCGGCAATTGGAGTGAAGGATGGTGTTGCAGGTGGATCGCGACGGCTTTCATCAGCAAAACTTCTGCAAAGGACAGAAGTAGGCAGCCGGCAGCAGCATGGAGAGCTTCAGCAAGCAGTACACTATGCTTCGTCAGCGGAATTCTGCCACCAGAAAAACTGAAGAGTGTCCCGGGACGGGCCACTGGTGAGTCTTAGGGGCCTGTTGGGACGCATACTCCATGTTTGGGTAACTCCGCGGTTAATTAGAAAGTTTGTAAGCAGAGTTACGAGTCAAAACAGTCTTAGGGGTGTCGGGGGAAGTTAAAACTCCTTTTTTTGTAATAAAACCCTTGGTTGAAATCCAGGGTTTAGGGTTTTGGGTGCCCATGGTTTAAGACCATGGTTTTGTAAAAATGCGCAGTATAAATAAGCGCTTGTGTAAAGAAGATAGGTTAGGTTTTTTTATGAAAGAAATATTAAGGCGAAGCTAAAGTTGATGTTGTAAGGAAAGGTTAAGTCCCAGCTGTGTGCGTGGACGACCTCTGCAGCTGTGTGCGCAGAGGGTTTTTGTAAAGAAGATTGAGGAAAGACCTGCAGCTGTGTGCGTAGGGGCCTGCTGCTGTGTGCGCGGCTTTTTAAGGACTGAAAGGATCTGCAGCTGAGTGCGCAGATCAAACTGTCGTTTTGTAGCAAGTTGAATAGAACACAGTTTGTGGACGTAGCCCCTACACTGGGGGTGAACCACGTTATATCTGGTGTTGTGGTTTCTTGTGCTGTTTCTGTTTCGATTTCTTTTATGCATTAATAACTGTATACATCTGATAAGTTAGGTCGCTGCTAATATTTAACTTCGCTGTGAATTCCCTGTAGTGGGTTGAGCAAGTCACGACTGTTTATTTATCTGCGAAGTTGTATGTGAATGAATGGTAAAGCTTTATAATTATTGATTAATAAGGTTATTAAAAGGCTAAGGTACAGTAATCCCCCTCTTTGCTTGCAGAAACCTAATTCTACGGCACCCCCATAGCTGTTTCGGGTGAGACTGCAACCTGCGCGCAGGTTGTTGCTGAAAGGGCCAACTCTGTGGGTCTTTTGTTGGTGCGACATTAAAGGATTAAACCCGGGTCTGCCCTATTGCCCAACAAATTGGTTACGTTGCCGGTTGAACTCAGTACCTGCTCAAGAGGGGTTTACATTGTACCTCAAGGGCTATGTTCTGGAGGCCCTCTGTGAAGGAAATCAGTGATTGGTTTGCTGAGATCTGTTTGAAATTTGCGCAGCAAGAGAACGCCAATCCGCGGTGTAGTGCAAGTGACTTTTTACAAAGGTATGTTTTTTGTGATGCTTACGAAATTTTCTTTGGTAGTATCCACATAGAGTTGCACCAGTGGTTGTCTAGGTTAACAGATAGAAGGATGAACTTCCAAGCTCGACGGGTTCCCGCGTGGACCCCGGCGAGGGTCAATCTTGTGCAACACGTGAACAACGAGGTATCCCGCGCTGTTGATTTTTGGACGACGCGAACGTTGGAAGCCTTTGTGACGGAGTTTGCCCTTGACGCAAGTATCTCCTTTAGCGAAGCTGAACGACAGTTATTCAAAGGGCCCCGCGGTAAGTTTTTGAATTTATTAAGCTTAACGATTAAAATACTATTGGCTAAAAAGGGTATATTGTTGTTTGAATCGGACTATTAGTTTAGTCGTACTAACATATGTTTGCAAGTGACACTCCCTTCGAAGAGCAAAGTGGGTTGCTGTGAAATGGAAAAAGGTATAAGAGAGATTTTGACCCCTCTTCCTTAGGTCAGGCTACCGCGTCCACCCCTGTAAACCTTGAAGAGTCAGATTCCGAAGAAAACCCTTCGGTGGGAAACCCTCCGGTCACCCCGCAACGCCGCTCCGTTACCCCTGAAATTCCATCGCAGTCTGAGAGTCAACCAGGCCCGAGTATTCCGGCCACAGGCCAGTTTTCCCCCGTAAATCCCCCCCCATCGACGTCCTGTCCCCATCCCAACCTCCCCAGAAACTCCATGGCCCACCTCGTTGATGACATTAAACTCCCCATCTTTAAAGGCACGGGATCAGAGGACCCAGAACAGTTTTGGTTTCTCTGCGAAGCAGTATGGAACGCGAAGAAAATTACAGATCTGGATGTGCGAGCCGTGTAGCTCATTACTTCCTTTCGGGACCGGGCTCTGACATGGTTCATGAAATTTTCCAGCACTCAAAGCCCTACTTTAGGTGAGATCAAGGCGGCCATAATCAAAGAATTTAAGAAGCCTAAATCGGAGTCGCAAAGCATCACTGAACTCAAGGAGATTCAACAGCGACGCGGTGAATCAGTGTGGGACTTTGATCAGAGATTCAAAGTTCTACTGGACCAAGTCAGCTTTACTATTAGTTCTGCGCAGCACAAGGAATGGTTTATTGCAGCATTGTTACCACATATCAGAACCCCACTCATGCAACAGAAGGTTGCTGACCAGGAGGAGGCTCTGGAAATCGCAATGAAACTAGAGACTGCCCCTGTACATCAAATCCAAGCGCAGCTAGCCGCGATGACCCTAGAACTTCGCGAGATGAAAAAGGGAAAACCTGATCACGAAGAGGTTTGGTGTACGCAATGTTCGACCGAAGGTCACGACAAGGAACGGTGCCCTCTGGTAAACAAGTACTTGCAGACAGGTGCGCCGAACCCCTTTCCACCACAAGTTCTCTATTGTGAGCTCTGCAAAATGACAGGTCAGCACCGACCTGAGAACTGTTACCTGCTGCAAAGGTATGGACAGGGACCTAAGAACTCCTACTGTAATTTTTGTAAATCTATAGGTCATAATGAGGATGAGTGCCGCACCTATGATGCTTACCGGGTGCACACTGAAGGCCCAAGTAACGATAGTTATGGTTACCAGGGGGGTGCCTCTAGACGAGGTACTTCTGGAGGCCGTGGTGGCATGGCCGGGCGAGGTCGAAGCCAGTTCGTGTGTTACAATTGTAACCAAGTTGGGCATTTGGCTCGCGACTGTCGGAACCCCACTACGACGTGTCGGTATTGCCGCGCAGTAGATCATGTGATTGAGCAGTGCCCCCAGTTGATAGCTAAGATTCAGGCACGACAGACTACCCCTACTCAGAACCTCCAGATGATTTCTGTGGAGCCCCGCCCTGCTGCGGCCATCAATGTCGTTACAAGAAGTGGAGTTACGACACACATCCAAAATACACCAACCCGACCTGTCGAAGGTCTAGTTCGTAAGGCTCCTAAGAAAATCCCTGCATTTGATATCATCAAAGAGAAAGAGACATTCATGGAGGCCAAGAAAGATTTTGCTGGCCCTAGCCCACCCAGCGCGCCTGCGCAGCCTCAGTCGCCGCCCCGCGAAGCTTCGCTAGATAAAGTAAGTATATTGTCTACCTTTTTACAAAATTGCCTCAAACTTTTAAGAAATCAAGATGCTCTGACTAAGTTGCAGAATGTCATCGCTTCCTGCGAATCTCTGCAAAGCTGTGGTCGGGACAAAACTGTTCATCGAGTCAGCAGGACTGGCAGGGAAATGCGATTGAATGCTCAGATAGGGGCATATGATATGACCGATGTTATTCTGGACTTAGGGTCCGATGTAAATGTTTTAACCAAACAAACCTGGGAACAAATGGGGAAACCTACCCTTGCCTGGTCCCCTATACAGTTGAGGCTAGCCAACCAGCAAAAGATTGTACCTTTAGGAAGATTCCTGGATCTCCAAATAGATATTGACTGAGTCAACACTTTCGTGGACTTCGAAGTAATTGAGATCATTGATGACAGCAACCCTTACCTGACCTTGTTAGGAATTGAATGGGCAATGGCAAATGCCGCAGTCATCAACCTAAAGAAGAGACAGATGGTCTTCGAAGGGAAAGACTTCAGGGTCATCCTGCCCCTGGATCCTTCATAAGGTGAACGGTACACAGAACCACTCCGACATGAGGATCAAGCTGATGCGGAACCCATCTCTACTATCACTGTGCAGGAAGAAGGTTATGCGGATCCTCCGGCCGTAGGGTGGGAGTCTGGTAGCTCCTGTATGACGGACACTGAAGATGAATTAGAAAGCTGGCAACACCGATTATCTGAGCACCATAGGGGCAGCAATGTCTGCCCTACCAAGTCTCTCAGATGGGTCGACTCACAACCCAGAACTATACATGTGTATGATGGTTCGACTGATCCTGAACCGTTTATTGTAAAATTCTCGGATCAGATACCTGACCTACAGAAAATGGAGGCCCTAGAGTCAGCATTCAGAGCCACAGCAGTCAGATGGTGGACGAGCCATAAGAAGCAGATCCCTACCTAGGAAGCATGTCAGAAGCTTCTTCGCCTACGGTTCTTAGACCAGTTGGCAAAGGCGCGAAGCAAGTTTGATGGAAAAACTTGCCCCCAGGACCACTTAAGCAAATGCTACGAGGCATGGAAGTATGTCCCTCAGGATGAGTGGGTACATAGATTTGTGCACACGCTGGAACCACTGGCGAAGAACTGGTACGCGGAGGCTGAACTTCGCCAAGATACTGTAAGTTGGGACTGTCTTGTTCATAGCTTTATCAATACTTTCTCTACTAATGATGTCTTTCCAGTCCTAGATGCAGCTATCAGGATCATCCATACTAAGGTATTTAACGAACAAGAAGTGACAGAAAATCACCCTGATTGGGCCACACAAGAATCCCTCGCAGTCAAATGTTATAACTTCACAGTCGACGAGGAAGAGGACCCGCACCGTCTTGATATTCTTGAGTCAGAAGGATGCTGCGATGTGCATGGTCCGGCAGTCGAAGTTCCCGAAATGACGCAACCCTTGCAGACGCGCACAGTTAACATTGGATCCGAGGCACAACCTAAGTTTGCTACCATTGGCGACTATTGGGATGACGAGATGGTAAGCAAGGTAACTCAACTTCTCCACGAATACCAAGATATTTTTTCGACAAAGTTTTCTGAAATGAAAGGTATCCTGGGAGATATCGGTGTAATGAAGATTCCCTTGAAGCCTGATGCGAAGCCTGTGAAGCAGCGCCCTTATAGATTGAATCCAAAATACAAGGAAAAGGTTAAGCTAGAGTTGGATAAGATGCTTACTGCAGAGTGATCTCAACTACAACCACTATGACATTGTATTGGAAATTTCACTAAAACAACACTTCAATGTAATTCAAAATTTTCTCCTCCTTTCTAGAAGGTTCCTTAGATCTTAATCCTATAATTTTTTGGACTAGTATTATTGTAAAGTAAAATACAAAACAATAGTATAAGAAGTACAATAATTCACTTTCAAATGACCCTAAAGTTTCCAATAATTAAGGAGGAAAGACACAAATAATTTAGATAAGTTTTCGTCCCTAATAGGGTAACTTACCATTTAATATTCATATCTAATAATGTATTTTTTTATAATAGAAAAAACATTAATATTACTACATCAAAATCAACCCTTTAATATTCTTCTTTAGATGTTGGATCACTTAACAATTTTCCCTTTTATTTATGTCCAATCAACAAGATCACCAATAGATGTAAATAACAAAATATGAAGAACAAATGTAGATGAAAACCAACTCTAAAATTGACACAAGATATGTATGGTGGAAACCTGATATATAAGCTTAATGATGAAGTACACACCATAGCTTCCTCTCAAGGCTACAAAATACAACCATGCACAATACCCTGACCAAGGTAAATCATCAAACCCTAATTACACCAAGAAGAATATGTGCAAGAATACTCCCTACACAATCTCCAAGAAAAGACAACCTCTTCTTATCTTCTTCTTCACAAATCCACCCTAAGGTTTTCTCTAAAAACCCTAGTCTCTGGTATCCAATTGAAACCCTAACCTTATAACTCCAAAGAGACGTAAATACCCTAGTGCTTAAGGGAGAGAGAGAGAAACATAACCACAAGTGAATACCTAGAGAGAGAGAGAGAGAGAGGACAAGCACACTCTTCTTCTAGGTCACATAGCTTCAAAAGATTAAGTAAGAATGAAAAATACACAAGTCATGTTACACTCCCCTTCCTCTATTTCTATGAGAACGGAGGATATCAATATTATGTGGGAATAACCCCTTGTAGGAGACACAAGTGAGACATCCACTCTAGAGAAAAAGTGCCATTCTCCAATGTCAATGTCATGTATAGGAATCTAATGTGATGTAGCTATATAAGGAAAGTCTACACCACTCCATCTTGGGCCTCCTCAAACTCCATCTATTCTCCAAACCAAAGTACTCCACTTGGTTGGCTATCCCCTGCAAGAACATTATTGAAGCCCTGGGCATCTTTGATCCATCTATAATACTTTGAACATGAATCCAAGATCCCATATGCCATACATGGCTTGAATCCCTCCTCAATGATGCATAAAACTCCACATTCCATATAGGGTGCTCTCCCACAAAGCTAATCCTCCATGTGGCCATCATGAAGTGTGTCCACCATCCAAGCAAGAGATGTCCAACACCCAAGGGAAGAACACTGAGATACCAATTAATGGAGTTCAAACATCCATCGAGCAATCTATTCTCAAGAGTGCATATCCATCACATACCATCTCTCATGCTATAATCAATCTTAAACCAACAAAGGGATGAACATAGACCATGTACCCCAAATATCATGAAGCACCACAAGCATGGTGTAGATACTTTTAGAGTAACCTAAAAATCTAACACACAAAAATTCAAGGATTATGTAAATGATTTGAAGTTGATGGGATGTAATGTTTCACCTATAGATATGACTTGTATACTAATAATTTTATCATTGGAAGCATTAAGAAATTGGTCCAATATAAATTTGAATTGAACAACTTTGATGGTAGATTCCCCCCCAATAAGAAGTGTATCATCAACTAATTAGGAATGACTAATTCCTTTGACTCTAGCAAAACTAATTCCTTGAGATTTGTTTGACACTCTTTCATACCTTGGATACATGCTTAAAGAATACACCATTATTATGTAAATTAGGTGGGGGAGGAGGTGTCCTTGTCTTAATTTTATGTCGCTCTCAAAGAACTTTGTGGGCCTCCAATTTTCTAAAGGAGCAATCCAGGGAGAGTCAATCCAAGATCTCACCCAAAGATAAATTTACGAAGAATTGGAAGGAATATCTTGCCCAATTGAATGCATTTCATATATGTACTTCCCTTTTGGAGTGTATTTCCTCCTGGTTTGTCTTTTGTACACGATGACTATCAAATATGGTTTTGGGGATAAGTTTTTAAATTTTTCTTGTCATTATTATAGTTATAATTTCATACAAAAAGTTACACATTGATATAGGGTGGGATATATGATTCATGAAAAGAAAAAGGACAAGATAGGAGTTGGTGCTCCCCCTATTTATTTTATTATAAATTTTGTGCATGAACAACTATATATTTGAGATATATCTTGATGATGGGCCAAAAATCATGATAGAAATTAATAGACAAACCATCCATGCCTAGAGCTTTGTCACATGCAACCACAATTGTCTCTTGTGACCATTACTTCTTCAATATCTTTAGTTGCTCTATATTATCCTCTTCATAAATTAGAAAGGGGTTATTGGTCAACATTGCCAAGGTAGAGTTTGGATCAACCTCCTCCTCCTCCTCCTCCTCCTCTATATACATGGATTCAAAATGGAATCATGTTGCTTGTTTGGTGGTTGAAAAATTGCTCAACCACATTTCATTTGCAAGGTTTATTTCTTTTATTTAGTTGTTTTTTTTACGTCTTTCTCTAGCCTACTCATGGAAGAAAGTAATATTTTTCACAAAATTTCAACCAAAGACTTGTAAACTTCAAGCACCACACTTCCTCTTCCTTTTTATTGCATTTATGGGCGTTGCTGCATAAATCGCTTTCCTCCAACAATTTTCTCTTTGAAACCCCTTCCTCTTCCATTCTACTTTGAATGATTCCAAGCCAAATTTTGCAAATACAGTTTCTCTTGGATTGGAGACATGCAAGAAGATTTTTCCCATTATTTTAAGGTAAATTTTACTGCTCTAAACTTTTCTACCCAGCAAAGGAAGGATATTCAAATATCAATTTCCTCGGTACCTCGTAAACAATTTCCATTGCCCTTCAATTATGAATCCAAAGGGGGGAAAATATGAATGATATAGGGCCAAAATTCTTGGACTCACGAAATATAAGAAAAATGAGCTTATGGTCTTAGACGTTAGAAGGAATGATATTGGAGGTTATTTTTTTATTACTAAAGAGGAGATCATTCTAGATGAGGAACCAATTTATCATGGCTTCTATGTGACCCAACCCGAGTCTCCTGTTGGTCCAGGTATAATCTCTTTTTATTGGCTTGACATCCACGAGGTTCAATTTTATTATGAGATATTCCATGCCTTCTAAAGGGGTCCCATCCATTATCACCTCCTCTATTTTCACTATTTAATAAGATCAAATTAATATCACCAACCACAATATTATTCCTAATAAATTTTGAGTCTTTAAATGCATAATGGTTTACCAACATCTTCCTTTTCTTTATAAATATCCAACATGTAAACAATCAAAATATGTATTTTTATACATGTGGCTTGATGAATGGGACATGTCGATACCTAGTGCTAAGTATGATGAGAGCACTCTTAACTTTATGACATAGTTGTCCCATACAAAACAAATTCTTCCTAACGCTTATTTATATCTAATTGCTACACCTTCACTAATTTTCAATTATTTTTTACTCGTATTTGGCATATTGACTTCTTCAAACTTAGTTTCCTAGAGGAGAAGAACAATTGGTTTTCTGATTTGATGTGAAGTCTACAAGTGCTTCTTCTTTGAACTTGCTACATATACCTCTGTAATTCTAGGAGACCATTAACATACTTAACATTAGGAGGTTTACATCTACCACCTAACTAGATAACGAACAATGCTTGAGATCCTGGAATTTTGAGTTAGCAGAGTTTTGCACCTACTCCCAAAGAATTCCCAATAGTGGTACTGAAACCCAATATTTTTTCATTGTTTTCTACTTCTTTCCTATTATCCTTCGTTGACTTTCTCCCGACTTTCCTAGGAGTTTCTCTTCCTTTGCATATTCCTATTCAAGATAATATCGGGCTTTCTTTCAAATCACTACTCCATGAAATTGCAAGCGAGGTTTCTCAAGAGAAAGACCTATTTCTTATTTCTTGTTGAAGATGGGATATTCTAATGGGGTAGGAAGGGTCTCCACTTGCATTATATATAAATGGGCTGCTAGAACGATTGGGGTATAATAACATGAAACAGAGTCACAACAATTTTCATAATGGGCAAGATAACTTCTACCGATGTAGTTGGCTTGGGTTGAGAGAGGACTTAAAGCCTATTTTTATAGAAATTGATATTGAGATTCGGGAATGGTGCATGTTAGAGGCATCATGCTTTGGGGTTGAGGCAATTACTTGGTAAGGATTGAAAGGAGCTAGCTATGTTGAGACAAGGTCCTATTTGTTTTGGAATTGAAGGAGCGACTTGACTTGTACTATAAGGGTGACTATGGTTTGACCCAAGTTTTTCTTCACCGTTTTCCAATGTTCCTCCTTATCCAATGATTCTCAAGTTTAGGGTGGATTCTTCTTACAGTCTTTGGTGAGGTACCCAAATCCATGGTAATATTTGCACTTGAATGACTATTGTTCATGGTCCAATTTCTGCACATGCTTCTAGTTGTCTAGGGTGAGAACGACAGCTTTTAGCAATCCTTTATCTATGTCTACTTCAACACAGAATGTTGTGCATGAGAACAAACTAACCTTTCTTCAGACTTGCCAATGTATTTCCCAAGTTTGTTACATGTGTTTCCTAGTGAAATGGAACATGAAGATTATGATTGAAATAACAAATTCATGACTAAAAAAACAAACAAATTTGCATATAAATGACTTTTTTTGGTCAGGTGATTAAAACTATAGAAATCGAACATGAAGATTATGATCGAAATAACAAATTCATAACTAAAAAAACAACTAAATGTTGCAAATAAATGACTATTTTTGGTCATACGATTAAAAGTGTTATATTGTCAATCACTTATAATGAGACTAAATTTATGACTAAGGAAGCTTAGTAATTTATTGGTTCTTCTAATTCGTCAATTTGTAGTATATGTAGTTGATTAATTAGACAACAATTGTCACTAACTGTTAGTTTATGTAGTCGTTGTAGTCATCAATTGTCGTCAAATTGTAGTTTATTCAATCCTTTTTAGTCATTAATTTCCGTCAATTGGTTTTATATTTAGTCAATTTAATTATTAATTGTTGTTAAAATACACTAATCATTTTTATTCACTAATTGTAGAAATAATAGATCAATGCTATGTGCAATGATGCTAAGAAGAAGCACAGGAAATAGATCTTGCTACTAAGAATTCTCACAAGCATACACAAGAAAAATAAAGAGAAGAAAAGAGACCGAATCACATGAATGAAGAGATGAATATTGGTGTGTATCCCTCCATTGAATAATGATGAATAATAGTGTACATAAATAGTACATCCCTCATAGGAAAATCGAATTGTATGGAAACAACTCATAAATCTCAAAAAGGCTGACTTACCAAAACATAGAAAACCCCCATATGTGGCTAAAGCACTTCCCAAATATATCAAGGACCTCAAAAGTTGGAAAAAGCATGAGTGAGTTGTCAAGGAGATGGAAAAAACATGCTAATCATAGAAAATGGAGAAAAACTAATGGAGGATGGGTTGGAAACAAAAGCTCATAGTTTCCTAGTTGACTAGCTTTTATCTTATCCATAGAAAAGCAGGAAAAGCAGAAAAAGCATAATAAAGCAGAATCTGCTATAAAGTCTTGTATACTAATTCCTAATGGTCAAAAGGTGGTCAAGATCAACCCAGAATTAGAAATAAATCATTCCTAGGATATAGATGGCATGTATTGACTTTAAGGTGCAAGTGAATGCTAACTAATTAAGCTAGTAGGTGAATAATTAATCAAATAATGATTAATTATTTTATCCTAAGTTATGAGTGCGTTTAATATATTCCAACACCCCCCTATAAGTCTGAATTTATGATGGTATGACAAAAAAATATGGATGCATATGGATGCATATAGAGCCCAGCAACAAGGCTATGGTCACCCTTTAACAATTATTATGTCCATAAAAGTGAGGAAAGAGGCAAAACCACACGGGGGAAATCCTCCCTCAAGATAGGACAAGGCACAAAATTTGAAATATGTCTTCAACATATATTCATCTTCACTTTAATGAGCTGACTGAAATGCTTCTGGATGAAGGACTCGCTGAATAAATCATGAACTCCATGATCATGCGCTGGAGTGTAGAACCTGCAAGAAGGAAGAGGAGAGACTCCTTGTATCTCATCAATTGATGAAGTAGGAGCATAATCTGAATGCTTCTTGCTGCTATAAAACTCTGATCTGTGAACATAATCTAAAATGGAAAAGATATCTATGCATACTCCTTTCCAAAGAGTACAAAAAATAAGGCAATTTATTTCACACCCAACTCCCTGAATAGCTGCAAAATTGTGATGTGAATCACATGTCAATCTTCCAATATGATGTAGCACCTATATAGATCTAATATGAGGCTGATAAAACTATGATATATCAGAAATATTAGCATATGGAACAGCAAGGACAAAGGCTTCAGTGGCTCCATGAGGATATAGGGCTAGACTGAGAAAATTATGAGCAACTGGGGAAAACTGATAGGTGTAAAAATCTGAATGATGGATGGGCATAAGATCTGAACCATAAGTGTTTAGAAAATATCAAAACATGTTTAATATCAGTACATATATGACTAAGGTCATGGATAACCAGCCACTGAAAGTTAGGAAAGACTTCAAATCATGTAAAATAAATATCACTGCATAAGAGACCAATGAGGAATCAACTAGTGAACTAGGGATTTGTATAGTCTTGGGATTATTCGGAGCTATGGTAGATGGTATGGATGGTGGTATGATATGTGTATCAACCTAAAAATATTCTTCTAAATCAGAATCGAAAGGATCACATATAAGCATATCAATAGACTCATGGAAATACACTGGTAATGAATCCTTTGTATGAAAGGAGGAAATAATGGGATGTTCACAATCTTCAAGGAGGTTATGAGTATTGATGCCAATAACAAAGGAGGATATGCTGAAGCACATTATATAAAGTAAGGTAAGTGGTATGACACAAATAAGGCTTGATTTGGCTAAGCAAACATCCTAGAAATTACTGGGTTGCGCACCATCAAGGAGAGACGTATGCACAAAGTGTGAAGGATCTAGCACATAGATCTCAGAATCTAAGATAGGAGATTTAGAGAACAATGAATGGGTTATAGGATCATAATCAATATAAGCAATAGCTCCATATATTACTTATTTTTCAGCAATAGTATCACAAGAAGAAATATGACCTTCAAGAGACACAGAAAAAGATGGCTCTTCAATATTTGCTTCTTCATTGAAGGAGGAAGCATTTGAATCGATGATGTCAGCAACAACATGAACTGTATGTGAAAATTATTCATCATGATCAACTTAATCAGAGAATGTAGAGGCCAAGAAATCTTGAGAGAGAGAACAAGAGGAGATTCTAGGTTCGCTCCATGCTTCATCTTCAATTTCCTGCAAACCAAAAGCTTTGTCCAAAATTTTCCAAAGTTCAAATGGAAATTCAACAGAATCTATGGGATGATATATATTTGGAGACATTCCCAAACACATAAATCCATAAGCTCTATCACAATTATTTATCCAATCAATCTTATCTTCATAAGACTCAGGTTCACTCAATGCACCAATGGAGACATCAAAGAGACATTACCTCTTCAATTATGCCCTCATCTTTGGCTTCCAATGAACATAGTTGAAAGGAGATAGTCGAGGAACTTTTGAATCCATATTGAATTTCTTGATATGCTCTAGTAGATACTCTCTTCAACCTGCAAAACAAACTAGGAGAAAATCTTGTAAGCTAGACAAGCTCTTCCTTAGAGAGGGATAGGAGACTAGATGCGCTCCTCAACTTTGTAGAACTTGATCTACCTTACTGCTATAGAAGATGGCAAGGTTGTGCTCCCTATAGCTCTAATATGATGTAGAAATAATGGATCAATGCTATGTGCAATTATGCTAAGAAGAAGCACAGGAAATATATCTTGCTACTAAGAATTCTCACAAGCATACACAGGAAAAATAGAGAGAAGAAAAGAGACTGAATCACATGAATGAAGAGATGAATATTGGTGTGTATCCTTTCATTGAATAATGATGAATAATAGTGTACATAAATAGTACATCCCTCATAGGAAAATCAAATTGTATGGAAACAACTCATGAAGCTCAAAAAGGCTAACTTGCCAAGATATAGAAAACCCCCATAGGTGGCTAAAGCACTTCCCAAATATATCAAGGACCTCACGAGTTGGAAAAAGCATGAGTGAGTTGTCAAGGAGATGGAAAAAACATGCTAATCATAGAAAATGGAGAAAAACTAATAGAGGATGGGTTGGAAACAAAAGCTCCCGGTTTCATAGTTGACTAGCTTTTATCTTATCCATAGAAAAGCAGGAAAAGCAGAAAAAGCAGAATAAAGTAGAATCTGTTGTAAAGTCCTGTCTACTAATTCTGGATGGTCAAAAGGTGGTCAAGATCAACCCAGAATTAGAAATAAATCATTGCTAGGATATAGATGGAATGTATTGACTTTAAGGTGCAAGTGGATGCCAACTAATTAAGCTAGTGGGTGAATAATTAATCAAATAATGATTAATTATTTTATCCTAAGTTATGAGTGGGTTTAATATATTCCAACACTAATTTCCATCAATTGTTAGTATATTTAGAAAATATATTGCAATATCATTTACATATTTATGGTAGGGCACAAAGGAATCAAATCACCAACCTCTTGCCTATAAGGAAAGTGCTCTTCCATTGAGCTATCACCCTTTAAAATTGGGGAGAGGAGCAATATTAACACCCATATTTCAACATTTGTAATTCTAGTTTCCAATTCCAGCATTCAAACTTGCACTTTATAGTTTGCAGCATTGAGTATGTGTTATATTATTTTCATGTGTGTGTGGGGTTTTTAGTATGTATGATCCCCGCCCATCTAGTGTCCTTTTTCATATGCATCGGGAGATGCACGTTGTGGTTGCTCGAGGAGGGTTATAGAGGGGGCATCGACATTGTCTTGAGGGGGTTTGGGGGGTTTTTATTTGGATTTTTTGTTATTTCCTTAAAATGTATAATTTAATATCGATTAAGGGATTGGAGTCTATTTCTAATATAGGTTAACGGATTGGGGTTTGGGATGCTACATAATATCTACATATTCTATTGTGAGTGGTTAATAATCGTAGTAAGATAGTGAGAGGCATGGCTCTAAGTTTTGTTGGTTTTCTTGGTTAAGGGTTTCCAGGGTAAATCTTAGTGTAGTGTGTGTGAATGCTCTGGTTTTATCTCTATTTTTCTTTAAAATATTTTGTATGCTTTACTTCTGAACATAGGTTTAAAACTTACAAAATGTTCCAGGCCATGTCAATGCTTATCGACTTTCTCAGCTCCTATAATTGCATTATCGAAAGTAGATAAAGAACCAAATAGATAGTTAAATGATTACCATATTTTTTTAAGAGATTTGGATTGAACAATGCACGTGTGCTATGCAATTTTCCCAAGGGAAATTCCTAGTAGGCTTATACTTCTAAAATTTATGGCATACTTACATAGTGAGAATCAACTAGGACAATTCTCTCCATTAAAAAATGTTCAAGGATGACCTAAAAATATTCTTAGTAAATATCTAGTAATGGGTCTTATAAGTACATAATATGTTACAATGTTGTCAAAAATACGTCATCGTAGTTAAAATGAGAAAAAAAAGAAATTAGTTAACGTTTGAGTTAATTAGAGCGGCCAATTTGACTCAGTAGAGGTCCCATAGGCTAATTAGATGGTAGGAATTGTGGTACAATTCCCTTAATCAAAATCTAGGATGTGGAAATTGTCGACAATGTAGTCATATATATAGTGATGGTTAAGTTACTTGCTTGCAATGTGATCCCTAATGGATCCAATTAAAAAATCCATAAAAAAAATGGCATGAAAATAGCCACAGTACTAAGCTACAAAACAATTAAGTAACAAGATAAGATAAGACAATGTAATTTTATTATAGTCCCAAATTATTGTTGTGGATATGAATTTTCATATCTAGGATTTCTCTTGTTTATGGCCGAGTTTTTGGGCAGATTTAGTGGAATCTTGGGCTGATTGATTTCCCAATTTATCAATCCTTTTTCTAATTTTTAGACTCGTATATTGTTGATTTATTACTATTTAAAGTTAATATAGATTCCAAATATGTGTTGTTAACTAGATCTAACAATAAAATTAGTGAATGCACTCATCAAGTCAACATTCAAAAAATCATTATGTAGACCAAACAATGATTGTGCAGCATTGCGTTTCACATCACTACGAATGTCAATATGCACAATGTGGAATCAACATCACTATTAATGTCATATTTTTGTGCTTCAACAACACAAATGACATGGCCTTTTGTTGCTTTGATAATTCTCTGGATGTGGTTCCATCATGCATATTTTTTCGATAGCAATATTGTTAAACAATGTTTAATAGTACAACTATTAACAAAACATGTGTGTTAATAGCATATAGAAAGATGCAAAAACAACTTACATGAAAAACCTATATACGATGTGTCAAATCACAGAACATGTTAGGATCAACATGGCAAGGATTCTACACTCCATGCTTTCGTTAAACAATGTTAATAATATGAAGCCATTATGTTATAGAATGGAATACTAACTCAAATCATTTTCTTGCCCCTTATTTGAACAAATGTCACAACACACTTAATATGTTCATAAAGAAGTAGATTTTCCGAAGCACATACTAGAATGCAAGCTCTGATAAGAATAAAGAAACAAAGAATAGCTAGGTTCCAACATCATATCTCATTTCCTCTATGTAAAGTGGACACACATTTCCCATTGTCATTCACAAATTCCACGTTGCAAATAGTCAAAAAATTGTACTACTTTGCCACAATATTTTTGAGTCAAATGCCAAGTATTAGCTATGAGATGAATCGTGAGAACCAACAAAAGATATGCATGTCTACGTTTTCCATTATGAAATTTTAAATCAACACAAAAATACTAATTATAGAAAAATTGTGGGAGTCGAGGTAGGGGAGACACATTTCTTTTTCTTAGAATACAAATCTTATTTTTTTGTGAATCCTACTTGAATTAACAATTATATATTGTATTTGTTTATCTTTGGAAGAGATCTTGACTCTTGAGTTGTATCCTTATGCAACAAGCACCAAGGAAGAGTCATTGTTGTTTACAAAATTTAAACAAGTTTCAAAAATTATGTACAAGGAGTCAATATACAAAAACTATGATGAAGAAATTCCTTTCCACGCTACTACTTGAATCACATCCTCTCCATGTAAAAATTTCCCCTTGAGGTTTTTGAGAGGATTCCCTTGCTTATTATAGAAGTATATCGCAAACAACTTTGAGATCAAGCTTCACTACGAGGAAAAGATGTTATAGCAGATATTTTTATGGATGCTCCTCTAAAAAGGTCCCAAATATCCATTTATAATAGAAGCAAATGGGTAGAGGTTTTAGTGGAAGTATTCTTAAACTGCCTTTGTACCTACCAAAATCATCGATGCACACTTTATATAGATGCCTCGGTCCATACAACAACACATGAACACACCAATATAAAAAAATCCTCGTTATTGTAGAGTAAATGTTTTTTTTCCACCTGCAACACCAGTAGTGTATTTCTTTCTTTTGGACACTTCGGTGTCGCATTTAATTAAGAGCACTGGAGTAGGCTATCATTAAAAAAATCCAGACATAATACTTATTATATATTTTTATTTTGGTTACCAATGTGTTTCTCTCTTTTGGACGCATCCACACGTCGTTTACTTGAGAGCACCAAAGTAGGGTATAATTAAAAAAATCGGAGGTTATACTATTTTTATATTGATTACTGGTGTGTTTCTTTCTTTTGGACGCACTAGCTCGTTGATTAATCTAGAGCACTAGTGTAGGGTATAAATAAAAAAAATTGAATGGAATATTATTTTTATATTGATAGGCAACGCATTTAGTTCTTGTGGACGCACTTGATCCCCATTTAATTGAGAGCACTATTTAAAAGACAAACAAAATACTATTTTTTACTTTTATATTCATTAATAATGCATTTGTCTTACAAACACACCGGTGCCTTGGATGATTGCGGACTGCAGTAAGGTAAAATAATAATCAAAATATGTACCACACAAAAAACATTTTTATCAATCTTTGGTGCTATAGACCACCTAAGCACCGGTGCTACAATTAATTCGATGTAGCACCTTGCCATCAGTGCACCCTGTGGTTGCATTTCTCATGTATGTTGCTTCCTACATGGCTTTGGAATTTTGTTAAATAGTGGGAAATTTTGATTCTTTTGTGTACATGGAAACCATGCCTCCTCGACACGTAACTATCCAGAATTTTTCATTTTTTTATAAATTATGTGCAGTGTGCTCGAAATGTTCGGCTCGTAACGCACATTGTGGTGCTCCCGATAAATTTATAGGGCACACCACTCATGAGGCGGTCGAACATTATGACCACATAGCACACGGTCGTACCGATGCGCTCCATACTAATAGGTGCACTAGTAATACTAAATAAAATATATATGGCATATCCTAGTGTGTGTTAATTATAATTTAGCATCCTATACAGTGTGTAATCGTAATTAACACTCACCGAAAGTAATTTCTAATAAGCTCACTCTTTCTGCAATCGTATTGGTGCCCTACGTATTAATAGAGCATCACTATGCCTAAAGAAGAAAACAAAATGACCATATAGTCTAGTGCATGTGAATTATGATGGTGCACTACATACTATGCGTAATCGTAATTGACATGCATTGGTCATAATATGCAAAAAGCGCACCATTTCTCCAATGTGCTTATTTTTAACACATGCATTGTGTTGTGTTTTGAAAAAAAAATCACCACATTCCGTAGTATTTTAACACACACCAACGGTAATGTGAAATAAGCACATCGCTTCTTTGGTGCGCTTATTGTTAACATATGCACCTCAACCTTTTCAATTTTTTTCACTACAATCTATAATATTTTCACACATAGTCATACCTGAACTGGTGTGTTTTGTAAAATGTGTGCACCGATGATGGTGCATGCACATATTTTTAAAGCATCTATGCTATTGTTTTGAGTCTTCGATGTGTTGTAATTAATTTAGTGCAATGTCATTGGTACGTTGTAGATACAAAAGCACCACTTACAGTGTTTTAATGTTATTATAGCGCACCGACGAGAGCTGATATGCAATCTAGATGACCAGAGTTGATCTACAAGCTAACCAGAGCCACGATCTGCAAGATATCGATCTATGGCCATGATATGCAAGTTGAGCCAAGAGCAGAGGATTGGATCTGAACTTGATCAGATACATCATTTCCTGGTGTCGCAAAATGGGGTAGATCTGTGCATCCAATGCAGAGGATCGGTGGCTGGTAGGCTAGGCTTACTATAGAGGATCGACCTATTTGAATCGGTGAGATCCTTGACTGGAAATACTGTCATTGGCTCCCCTTGAGGTTGGTTCCTAGAATGGATCCTCCTTCAGATCTAAGTCCAGAGGAACATGGGCGTAACCTAGATGCAACATTCAGATTCTTGGTGGTATCCACACCCTCCCTTCCTAACTCTGGCCTAGAAATCAGCGACGCTAACTTTGTCAAGCGAGCTGCAGCACCTATAATCCATATCATGTTAGCAGCTTCAAGACTGAAATCCCTTGCACTGAATCTGGTCGTCGCCAAAAAAAATGGACACATGGATAAATAAGAACTGGATGCCCTTGGTCACAAGTGGACTACAACACTACTTTTATGAAAGGGATTTTTCACCTTCTTATTCGAAAACAAAGAATATAGAGACCTCATCTTCAGGAGCAGACCCTATTGTATGGCCCCCATGGATTATACTTAAACCGATGGAGCCTATCCTTTGATCCAGAAAAAGATGTGCTATCAGTGGTCCCGGTTTGGGTTCACCTCCCCCACCTCCCATTGCATTGTTGGAATGATGAAACACTACAAGCAATCAAAAACTACATCGGCAAAGCAGAGCCAAAGGATCTGTTGTTTTCCTGCGCAAGGATCTGCGTGGAAGTTATAGATCTAGAAAAAGGGATACCATAAGTAGTAAACCTATACATGGATAGATGGGAGCACATCCAGAAAGTAGATTACAAGTAGTTTCCCCCCAAGTGTAAGAAGTTCCATGAATATGGTCATTTTGTCAACAACTGCGCTAAAGCAATTCATGAAATTCCAGAAAAAAAAAAACAAAAAAAAGCAAGATGAAGGATGGCAGCAGACCAAAAGGGGAAGGTAAATGCCTTCACCGGTCCTGGTATCAAGCGGATCGCAACCAACAACAAGAAAGGACAAGCCACAAGAAGAAAAAGAAACATTGACTAACAACTAATTTCAGGCATTACATATGGAAGAGGGAGAGATCCCATGCTTGGGAATCAGATCAAAAGAAGCAGAAGAAGAAGAAGAGGCCCCGATAGCTACAAATATCCCTCCTTCGTCTCCTAGAAACGATGGAAATGAAAAATTACTTGAAGGGTTCACAACACCAAGGGGATCCTGGGAAGAGATGGTAAAACACAACAAAGTAGCACAACAAAGTTTCTCCCCAGAACAATCGCCTCCACAAACTTCATAGGAAATGCATGATGCAGCGCTATAACCGAACACAAGAGGAAGGAAATCACAAAGAAATAATAGAGAACGTGAAGCAAAAAGAGATACAGAACTGGGAAGACAACGAATCTTGAAAGAAACAAAGCTCCTACAATACCCAATAAAGCCAGGAGGGCCAAAAGTGGATGGCAAATCTCGAGCATGATCTCAATCGCTCAAGAAATGATGAATGTTGTCTCTTGGAATTGTAGGGGGTTGGGAGGCTCAACCAAAGTGGAAGCAATAAAAGATATAATAAAATCAGAAAATCCAGACATACTGCTAATCCAAGAGACAAAAATGTCGGAGGTGGAGATCATGGCACTCTCTCGGATCTGGAAAAATTACCATGGTAAGGCTATAAGTTCCAAAGGAGCCTTTGGGGAAATATCCACCTTAATCTCAAACAAACTCTCAATAAAATCAACAATGGAAAGCTAACAATGGCTTCTCACCGAAATCCAGGAAAAGGATGACGCAAACTCATTGTATATCTATAATGTATATGGACCAACGCACTATAGATATAAGATAATATTCTGGGAAGATATTTCAAAGGTTCTTGAGGACCTGTGAGGAAAAAACCTAATCATAGTTGGGGATTTCAACACCACTAAATCTCAGCAGGAGAAACGGGGAGGAACAAAATTCAGAGATCCATTTGGTGACATGATGGAGGACTTGATCTCAGATCTGGATATGTTGGATATTCAATTGAAGAATGGGAAGTACACCTGGAGCAACAAAAGAGTTGGAGTAGGACATATTGCGGCAAGACTGGATAGATTTTTGGAAAGCGTTACTTTCCTTCAATAAGACCTTCTTACAGCCTCCTTCACTCTTCCCTCAATAGTCTCAGATCATAAGCCTATTAGCCTGATTTTAACATCCCTTGCAAGTCTTGGGATAATCCCATTCTGCTTTAACTCGATCTTGATGCAAGATGGAAAAAACATCGATATAATTAAAAATGCATGGAATCTACGATGTCAGGGATTGCCTAGCTACATTTGAGAATCAAAATTAAGACGTGTGCACTCTGTTATTAAGAACTGGGTCAAAAATTATCACAATAACCCAAGTCTTCTGAAAACAAGGTTTAAAGGAGATTTGGCTGCTCTTCACATATGGATGGAAATGAAAGAGGTAACCCCCATGATCCCAAATCAAGAAAATGAGTTGAATGTAAAACTTTTAAGAGCTGCAAGGTAAGAGGAAGAGGAAGGGAGAATAAAATCCAGACAGTTATGGTTAAAAGGAGGGGACAAAAATACAAAGTACTTCCACAAACAAACAAAATCTCGACAGAGCTATAACTTCATCAAAGAACTAAAAGATAAAAACGGGAAAAAGATTGAAGGGAAGGAGGAAATTAAAGACCATGCATTCAACCACTTCTAATACCTCTACACAGACATCGAGGAGACTGATCCAGCAGCTCAAGAAAATATCCTCTCTGGTATACCAATGCTCATATCCGATCTATAAAACATAGAGCTATCAAAACCAATCTTATAATTTGAGATGAAAAATGCAATATGGTCTCTTCAAGCTGATAAAGTGCCTGGACCAGACGGCTTCACCATAAACTTCTACAGAGTAGCGTGGGACATCATAAAGGAAGATCTGAAAAGAATGTTAAACTGGACCAGGGAAAAGGACAAGATCGAAGGGGCCACCAAATCATCCTTCCTGTCCTTAATTCGTAAAGAAAAAAATCCCCCAATCATTGGATCGATCTAGGCCAATTTCACTATGCAACACCTCATATAAGATACTCTCAAAAATTTTGGTAAGTAGAATGAAAAATAGTATGGTCCGTCTCATATCAGAATTACAAGGAGGTTTTGTAGCTGGGCACCACATACTTGACAACATCGTCATAGTCCAGGAAGCTATCCACTCCAACATGGAAAGAAACCAACAAGGCATGGCTATTAAACTAGACATGGCCAATGCATTCGACAGAGTAAATCACTTCTTCCTCTTCGAAATTCTGTCTAATTTTGGTTTCTCCACAAGATTTGTTAGATGGGTAAAATCATGTATTAGCAATCCCTGGATTGCCCCACTTGTAAATGGCAGACCCACCAAGTTCTTCCAAGAAACAAGGGGTCTCCGACAAGGTTTCCCATTGTCCTCCTTCCTTTATCTCTTGGTGGTTGAATCAATGAGCAGAAAATTCCAAAATCTACAAAACTCTAGTGATGTAAAAGGACTGAAGATAGCTAATGGATTCAAAGCTGTCAATCACACACAGTTTGTTGACGACACTATCTTGATAGGAGGTGCGTCAACTATCATTGCATAAATATTTCAAGTTGCCTTATCCACCTTTTTAATAACCTCTAATGGAAAAGTGGACTCTGCAAAATCCAAAGTAGATGGTTGGAATTCTCCACCATGCACCTTGGAAAGGATAGGAAGAACCCTTGCATTTGAAGGAAATTTAAAATGGAATTCCTTCAACTACCTCGGGATCTCAATCTTCAAAGGGAAGAAAAGAGCTACAGACTGGCAAGTGATGGTCGACAAGATTTTAAAAAGAAATCATCTCCTGGGGGACAAGATGGATTAACCCTGCTGGTAAGCTAATCCTCGTCTATTCAATTCTCTCCGCCTACCCAATCTACATCTATTTGATCTCCCTAACACCCAAAAAACCCATGAAAGAAATCACAAAGGGAATTAGAAGATTTCTTTGGCAGGGAGGCAATCAAAAGAAAAAAATTCATTTAGTGAACTGGAATACTGTCTGCAAGCTAAAGAACTGCGGTGGTACAGGAATCAGAGACCCAAACAAGATGAACCTGGCTCTAAGAGTGAAAATACTCTGGAGATTAATTATAGGAAAAATAACATGGTGTAAGGAGATTCTCCAAAAAAATACATGATTGTGGATAGGAAAAGATGCATTGAAGCAATAGACCAGAATAGGAAAGGAATGCCTGTCTGGGAGTTGTGCAAGAAGGTGACATACATCATACATGACCAGATCTACTAGATCCGTAGAAGTGGCAAACATGTTAAGATATGGGTTGATAATATTGGTCCCACCTCTCCTGTCAAATTCACGCAGGAATTAGCAGAGCTAAGGTGATGGATGGAGCAAGCAAATATCCAAACACTCTAAGATCTTTCCAAATAAATGAGTCATGGTAGATGGGACAGTTGGTCAGACTTGGAGATTCTAGACAATCTACGCCCAGACTATAGTGCCTTACTCTCTCTATTACACGGGTCATCCCCAGTCCACCATCGCTTTCCAAATGGACATGGCTGGGGAAAGAGAGGCGTATATGAAGTCAAACATTTCTATCGAGTAGCAGTTGGTTTCCATAATCACAACGAAGGTAGGAAATGGGAAAAAATCTAGTGCAATGATGGCTTACCAAAAATAAAAATAAAATTATTGGACCCTGACCCAACGACAAACCTTGACAGTGGAGAATCTGAGGAAGAGGGGCATTGAAGGTCCCATGAGATGCGTTATGTGCAAAGACTCGGAAAATTCCCTATAACTCTTGTTTACTGAATGCAATTTATCCCAGAAATTCGGGTAGTGAGCTTTCAAAGATCTGAACATAGATATAACGCTGCCAACAAATTTTAATGACTTCTTTGAATGTTGGAAGGACTATTACTAGGAATACCTCTATAATAAGCTAGACTTTGCTAGAGCATGTGAAGCCCTCCCAAAATACATTTACTAGAAGCTTTGGATAACTAGAAACAAAGAGATATTTGGGGAAAAAATAGCCTAAGCAAATTCAGAGCCTCTACAAAGGCACTTTAGGTAGAGGCTTTATCCATGAGGAAATTGGCCAATATCAACAAAGAACCGCTGACAACAGCGAAAAGAGTTTGGGCTTCCGATCTACTGGGAACCTCTTCCTCTATCCTTTGGAACCAGACAAGAAAAAGACCCAAAACCAAGAATTGGCATGTAAAAATGAATTCTGAAGATTTCAATAATTGGTGAAAGAATCTTGGCTGCAGTTCCTTATTCTTTAACGAATCCTCGAAAGGCGATCCTAGGCCGGCTGGTGTGGGTGGAATCATTTTTTATCCAAAAGGAAACAAGATTAAAGAGTATTCTTAGGGAATCGGAAAGAAGACAAACAATGGTGTCGAATGACTAACACTAATCAAAGGTTTGGAACTTGCAAGGAATCTCAACATTGAGTAATTGGTTATCCTTGGAGACTCGATGATGGTCATTATGGAAGCAAGGAACATGTTAAAGAATCATAAGAGGTCGGTGACCAAGACACATCACATTCTAAAATGCATGGTTGATGTATACAAAGTTATTAACTTCCTTCATCTGGTAAGAGAAAACAACCAACAAGCAAACATAAGGGCTAATAAGGGTGTGGATCTTGAATGTGGCGTCCTAGTCCGCGACCAAAAGGTATTCATGAGAAATTGGATACCTTAATAGCAGTCTCACTTTCTTTTTGGAAGTGTTTTGTTTCTGTGTTTTCTTACTTGGGCAGTTTGTAAGGAGATATAGTCTTCATAGATTAGGGGAATATCATGAGAAGAATAAGTTGGTAAAGGAAGAACAAGGAGTCATGGATGAGGTTCCCCTTTGGGAACAGTTTGTGCCCAGTTGCATGTAATTTTTGACTCAACATTTTTATAAAAATCTCCACAACTGTTTCTGTTAAAAAAATTTGTTATTGTAGCGCACCAAGTTTATTTTATTGCTATTATATATGTTTTGTATCTTCGGTGCGTTGTAATTAGTTTAGTGCACTGTAAAGATAAAAGCACCGCGTGCAGTGCATTATTTTTATGATGTCGCACTGCTTATGAAATTCATGTATTTTGAGAAAAAAAATTATCTTAATATATAAAAAATGGTCATTTAATGAAAAAAAATGTGTTTTATATATACGTGTGTGTGTGAGAGAGACTAACGGAAGTTATATGTGAATCAAAGATTCCAGCGATGAGAGCAACAATTGGAGCAACAAATGCGAGTACAATTTTTTATGGAAGTGGGAGGCCTAAGAGAGGGATAGGGATTTGTACCCTTGCACAATTGTAGCACAGGACCGACACCTCTTGAGGGATGTTGGCCTCATCAAATTCTATGAGGAGGATACATCCCTACACGAAAAGTTGGCATTGTTGATGTATTTAATCCGTCGTTGGGATTAGCAGAGACATGTATTTCAGTTTAGGCTTGATCTGTGGTTCCAACCCATAGAGGAGGACATATATTTCATGACTACTCTATCTAGGAAAGTGGAGTATTTTTCCCAGTCCCCTGATGCTGCAACAAAGATTCAACTCACTTATTCTTAGAGATGTATTAGATGACAAGGCATTGACCTTGATAATTTTAAAGTTTTTGGTGGACATATCTGGATAACTTCCTCTAGTGTAGAGGAGGTTAGGTGCCTCTCACTTTTGGTGATGATAGTGGCCCGCTTCATCACTAATGGGCAGTGCATTAGGTTCCCTTTGTTATATTATGTAGATTATTTAGTGTGGAGAGCTATATGCATTAGGTGGTCTGCCTCTTTTGCAGCAACAATTTTGTTTTGGTATGGATCGATGTCATGCAATGTTTGAGGGGAGGGGAGGTTTCTATTTTGCTTAAAAGTTATTTTGTCTATTTTTTGAGAGGCTTCCGGTCACTAGGTCACCATTTGAATGCCACCCTACTAGGCTAATGACCGAGATGTGTATGCACATGTGGGGAGAGATGATGCCCAAGAGGGGTCGGTAGGAGTTCCAAGGTAGGATATCCTTAGAGACACTAGAGTTATTTGCCAGCGAGGATGATCACACAATAGATCTTGTGGCATATCCAAACATCCTTTTCACCTCAGATGAGCCACCAAATAACAAAGGTAATATTAGCGGTATGTTTCAATTGATATAGTTGCATCTTATTTTCTTACTTAATGCAAATGTAATAATTGTAACATTTTCTTTAAATTGTTTTATTAAATTGTTTAATGAAATTTGTCTAAAACTGTTGTGTACTATATATTGTGCAGATATTGGCACATACATTGGGGAGGGGCCTCCCTAGGTATGGCAAGGAGATGGTTGAGCCTGAGTCAATGCTTCAGTTGTAGATACCTGGCCTGTGATGTAGGCTAGATGCTAGATTCCACTAGGAATTGGTATATCAATTATCTACATTGTTGGATTAACAAGGAGTCCACCTTGTACGAGTTCAGGACATTATGCAACACACTGAGCTCGTAGATATATGTAGGACTCTTCCACGTCATACGATGAGTTTATATCTTAGATGATATAAACTAATGTTTAGATGATGTTAGGTGGTTTTAAATGTAATTATTGTATGTTTATCTTAGATAATGTTAGATGATATTAGATGTGATTGTATGTGTTTGTTAGATGTGTATAAAATAATTATTCCTCTAATTTTATATTGTGTATAAACATCCTGCATATTATATCATGAAAAGCATCATACATATTTATTTTGAAAATTTATGAGAGGTCTTTATTAAAAAACATCAATAATAATGTATTCCTAACAGTGCATTCATTGTCATATTTTTACCATTATAGTAAACAATTATTTTAAAATGTATTGTTTAGATTTAAATTAAGTATGACAATGTTTAGTAATGGTAAACATTTTTTTCTTAATGAGCAGTTACAAATTGATTATAATGTAAATTACAATATTTCCTTGAACTATGTCTTTCATATCTCAAAAAACACCTCAACGCTCTTCTCTAAATATGTCTAACTTATTTGTAATTATAGTAGGCATATAAGATCTTTACTCACAACGTAGTAACCCTAAAACAAAATTCGAGGCATCTAATTAATGCTATGTTTGTAACTCTTAAAATCCATTTATCTCATGACCCTTAGCTCCTACAAACTAACAAAAATTGTATTTTTCCAATTTTATATAGTGTTAACATAATGCATATTAAATCATGAAAACGGTTTAAATAAATTTAATTAATTTTTTACGTCCATTTGTTTAAGTATATTGAATATTATATTAAATCGTGCAATTATGAAGTTATATTAAATCATGCAAATAATTGTACAATCTATGCAAATATTATATTATACATAAACTAAATCATGTGCATTGTTCATATATTAAGTTATATTTCTTCTTACATCACTTATTTTCTTTAAAGGCAATGATTTTTTAAACTAGTCAATCTACATAATTAGTATAAATTGGCAAATTCCATAGCATTAGAAATTAATGAGTTTGTAACTTACCACATCTTACAATAATGAGAGAACATGCACCTTCATGATGTGTTTGATCAAAAGCCATGTTGACTTCATCTTTTGCATTCTATATAGTATTCTATTGAATTGAGTATATTAGGATATTGTACTTTTCATTTTCCATTGTATGTAGAATATTCGAAGAGAGCTTATCAAGGTAGGACTGACCCACAATTATTTTATCATGAAATAATTCTAAAATTTTATATTAAATATGCAATGAGATAAAAATACCTACAACTAAAATAAAAATATTTTTCAATCAATCCTTCCATACAATCACAAGTTACTATATACACAAACACATTACGCATCAAATTGATTATTAACCAATTAAAATTGTTTAAAAATTGGTTGTAATTAACTTTCCATTTCCACCATCATAAAATGAATAAAAAAACAATATAATTCGTGAAAAAAGATAACACTAATAAAATGTTACATCAACACTACAAATGATGAAATATGTACATATCACTCTCTGTTGCCATCACTTTTATTATCTTCATTGCTTAGCATGATAAGACTGTTGTTCTCAAAAATATGTCTTGATATAGGGTCGTGTCTTAATTTGAACCACCAATTTATATCCAACACGTCTGAGTAAAAAAACTTGGTTGCAGTATTTTGGGAAAACATAAGGCTCCTTACTTTCATCCCACATATTACTAGATTTTATACATATCAACCTACTATTGTGATCTTCCCTTACATTGATCTTATTGAAAGTGTCCCTCCATTTGCACCTAAAAACAACACACTAGAAAGATGAGAAGTCCACTTGAATGATCTTTTGTATATTTTCAACGTAGCATAGCTTCCCCCATATCATTGTATGGGTGTGGTGGCTAGCATAACTAAATTGATCACAATCGACTTCCACTCCACGGTCTTGTGTGACACGTCTATCATCGAAATCCTCAGTGTGAAAATGATGCCCATATGCCCACATAGATGGGAATAAATGCACCTGTAAAAGTGTGAATAAATGATGATTCCATATGTATAATAACCCAACCATTAATATATTAAATATAGATGTTATAATTCAAAGGTTCATTATAAAGTTAAAAATGTACACAATGATATATTTACCGAGTTGTTGCACTGAATCCCTATGTTTAGTGCATTCTCTTCAACAATTGGATGCACTGTATTTCTCTCTGAATTGGTCAACAACCCAATTGTTGGGCCAGATCATTGGCATATTTTCTTTTTAATGATGAGGATAAGGCATGCTTCTATCGTTCAACCATTTGAATTTTGTCATGTCACTATCCCATTTCCTCCTCTTTTCTTCATACAATGCAAGCCACTGTTGTGTTTCCTCTTCTTTGTAAAGAATAATTTATTGATGCCATCAGTTTTTGAAATCATTGATGTATTATGAAATCAAATCGACATACAGTACGTATGAGATCAAATATACATTACGAAGTTCAATGTGAATAGTTACTCTGTAGAAATCAGATAAAATATAAGTGACTTACCCTTTATCATGATCCTTTTTCTATTTGTTTGGAGTAGCTCCCCTTCCCTTTTTTCCTCATCCCTTTGGTCAATCCAAATCATTACGCCTATTGTGTGATTGATTTGCTTGATGTACTCATTGTCATAATAGAATGACCCATATATTGTGTACCCCTACTCCATATGCCCCTCAAGTTTTTCCCTTTGTCGAACAAATCCCTTCGTTTTTTCATGTTCCTCTCTAAGAAGAACATCTAATGGCATGAGACCAGACAAACTAATTCAACTTCATCAACTAGGTGAATTAGAACAAGAATCTACAAGTCAATGAAACTCGTTAGCAATTCCTTCTCAAACATACAAACAATATTAGCTATTTCTTGATGCCATCGTGGAATGCTATACATATGAATCTCCTTTGATGTGATCCAACATACAAATGTTGATAATTTAGATATGGCGCACCGCGGGTCCTTGGGGAATTCATGGTTCACACACCCACACACAAGCAAAGGATAATGACACTACAAAGTAAACACAAACAAAATTAATGGTGTTTTAACTTGTAGTGTAAAAAATAAAAATAAAATTATATTTTTGCCATACATACCCTTAGAAGGTTCAAATGGTCATGTGAATTCAACCCCAACAAATGTTCTTTTAAAGTGAAGCAGTGTTGTAGAGTAGGCCCATATAAAGAATTGACCTTCACACCTAATATAACTTCCTTCGCCAAAGAAAAAACATATTTCTTCAAAATTCGTGGGACATCACCTTCTTTAAAAGACCAAGAGAGACCAACATCCCTTATATTTTCTAGTCTTGGCCAATGTTTCTTTTTAGTATTTGAAAAAATAAAATCTCTCCTAGTTTCCAATGTGTCACTTTGTTTCGATGGTATGTGCATCCATAAAGAAGATGAAACATTTTAAATATATGCATAGGATCTAGTAAGCGGGCAATCTTAAGATGCTCTCAATATGGGAGGCCATAGAACACCAAATTCCTTTTCATCCCAATGGGAATTTTCTCAACATATGTGTCAAAGAATTCAGGATCATAGAACATAGGTTCTCCATTTCAATTGAACATTTATGCAATTTTCTTCTCCTTCTCTTTGTCATATGCCCTAATCTAGTTAATTAGTGTCATTCTTTCAAGCCTTTGGGTTCTCTTTGGTTTACCATTGAAAGTAGTTTTTGCTTCTTTATAAGAGTAATCTTCTGGGAGGAATACCCTGGAGCAATTGTACACCAACTTTTGTAGGTGGTTGAACCACCTAGCCTTCACAAAAGGTCCACAACATTTATATACATGGTACCCTTTAGTCACAATACATTTGATGTTGTTGTATATATATCACATTAGCGTTGAATATCAAGACAGTTGCACCAAATTAACTTCACCAAAGAATGTTGTTACGAATATAAACAAATCAATAAACATGTTTACCATAGCAAACTCCCAAACCAAGTTAATCATGTGTGGTGTACGCATATATTCCATACAATGTAAAACTCCTCTCTATTGGGATGGGTCTTGATACATCATATACTTGTATCTCTTACCATAATTCCTTCAATTCATCGATTAATGGTTGTAGGTAAACATTAATATTATTCACTTTTCTTCTACCAAGGACTATAAGAGCAACTATAAGATTTTCATTCTTCATGGATAACCATGGGGGGTATTTTTATTGATCACTACTACTAGCAAAAAAGAATAGTTGTTGTTTTGGAAGGAATATGTGTTGACAGCATCCATGGTTATGCTCAATTAATGGCTTCATACTTAATCTGTGAATTTATCAAGCCATGTATCCTTTATATGCTTCATAGCTATTGAATCTATTGGGATTTGCATAACTCCCTACTCACGTCTATGTGGGACAAGACATCCTTGCAAAATAGCTAATTCTTTGCAATGAAAGAGCCTTTGAATGCTTGGGGTTATAGGTATGTGTCTCAATATCTTATGAGGACCATATGCTTTAGCATTGTTTCTTGATTTATGATACCTTTCATGCCCATATTTTGGACATACCTCTTTGTCTTCATATTCGTCTCTATACATAAGACAATCATTTGAACACACGTGATATATAATGTACTCAACACCCAATATTTTCAACTTTTTTTCCTCTTTACAGTTGCCAGGAAAGGCATTATCACTCATAAGTTACTTACCTTTGAATAACCTAAAGTTAGTGGGCAATAGAAACGTACAATGTCATTTAACGTTCATAAAGTGACCATTTTCAATGTTGAATGTGTGACAAGATTCCTCAAAATATAAGGGACTTGATGATCAGTTACCTCAAAAGTGCCAAGAAAAACATGTTTTACATGCCATACATTGATTTCAAGTTGTATAGTAACATCGTTGTCCCTAATTGGGTAGAATTTGACCGTCCAAGTCCAAAGAGAGGCATGGTGGAATCATATTTCAAGCTTTTGAAGAAGGTATTAGTAAAATGAGCATCATCCCCTAGCTCATCATCATGGAATCCATCTAACAACATCGCATCCATGGAACCTGTATCCCATAAGAAATCATTCACCAACCTCTATTTCATTACCTTCATTTCCAACATGTGAAGAACTAATGTTACTATAAGCATTCCTATACTCCTATTTGGTGAATTTGGACGTATTGGGAATTGAATAGTTGGTTGATTAAACCATGCTTGGTATGCTTCCTCTCTGGTTTGCGCTCTTTTTGTATCCTTCTCTCAATTTGACATTGTAGTGGGGTGTAACAGAAGATGGTATATACGTCGCTCATCGTCGATTCAAAAATATTGAACACTACATAGATTATATTAGTAAGCACAACGCAATTGGTATGTTCAAACATTATACCAAATAATTATTATAGAAGCATGATAATATTTTCCAATAGTAAATATTCAACCGTGAGAATTATATAAAACAAAAATTCAAATGGAGCAATACATCTATATAAATCTCGTTGAAAATTTAAAAAAAAAAATTAATCAATGATTTATGTCTGACGCCCCAAAGGGACGGGACGTCTAAAAGTAGTCACAATGCAAGGCATCTTTGACGAGCGATTGGTGGTATATGAAAGTTGTAGTTTATTAACAGCTCGTTAGTTGGAGACAAACTGCATTTTGCATGCACAACAACAAATATGGATGTTTTCCTTTATAAGAGAAACTCTCGGCCATTGGAGTGCCTCTCAAGCGAACAATTTGCAGAAAGTAAAGAGCAACTACAAAATCTTTTGAACCCTACAATGTTACCATGAGTGTGTGGATGACCATTAATGTCTAACATGTTCTTCCCGTTAAAGTTTCCATAAGCATAACCATACATGCACATACTATATGTGGAAATGCTATGTTTGTATTTAACAATATTCAAGTAATCAGGCCCCCAATAAAGAAGATGGGAAAATGGCATAAGTGCTACAGACTATTTGTGAGGAACGAGTACATGTGAAAGGATAAACAACCCAAGACTTACATCATTTATCTTAGACTTGTCAATCATAAAATTATTACCATAAAAGGACAATTCAGTTCCAACATGGCACAGGTAGACAAGATGACCAAGCACCATACAAAACACAATTACAACAAGTTTGGTACTTAATTTGAAAATACATATGAAGAGAGAAGTCATCGCTACCCTCCAACTATTAGACTGACCTTAGTGTGTATTTCAACATTTTTGTTCTCAACTCATACGAGTTTTTGTATCTCTTAGTAGAGATGTTTTGGGTGATATTGATATCATACTTTGGATCACTAGAAATTTCTATTGACTGAACAAAAACATAAGGGTTGGTCAATTTAGGATGAAACATGGTTGTTTTGGCTTTCGACTTTTCAAAAAATGAGCATAAGGAAGTGCTCCTACGTGTCTTTCCTATATCACCTATTATATTTTGTAATGTGGTAGGAGGTATAAGACCATCATCATTGGGTAGTCAATCGTTAATTTAATGGGTGAGTGTGACACGCTGAGGGTTCTCCTTCAACGGTTGACATTTTGAACAACCACATACTACTGGGGTGTCATAAAGAGATCCAACTCATAATGAATCATCATTGATGACCTAGGATTTTGGTTGGAATATGGCATGTTACAATTGGTGGGGCAAATAGGTTGTCCATTTTCATCTACCAACTGCTTGTAGTGTCTTGCTCCTAACAAGAGCTTGTAGCACTTTTCAACCAATGGAATATATTGTGCATCTATCCTTGATCTTGAATCACGATCCTGCAAAATTGAATGCATTAATGTTCAAATGCACATGGATAAATAACATAAATTCAATTACATAATCAAAATATAAATAAAATATGAAGTTATTGTAGATGGAAAGGGAGGACTTGATGAACTTTGAAGAATATGGAATGTGTTGGAATTTGAAGAATTAATCATTTGATATTATAACTCTTTCTCCCTACATTTGATCCAAATCAATAATCAATACGTGTCTACATTCCTAAAATAATATTTGGGCATTTGACATAAATATACCATTTTAAGTTTAAATATACAGTCATATGGATTTTAACGAATTTGGTGTGCTTTACTAAACATAGCACACTAGTGTGTCTTAAACCAATAAGTGCACAAGTGCGTAACAAATATATATGTACCAACGCTTAACATCCACAAAAGATACTATCCACTATGTTTGATAGCAAATATTTATATATGCATTTTCAATATTATCACCAGCGGTATGCTTATTATATTATAGCGCATTGTTGCACTTATATCTTTAATATGCATCGGAGATCGGAAAACACAATACAAAATTATCGATCTGAGTATTTTATGTCTACTTGGTACTCTTTGCAAATTATATCGCACTAATGCTCCCATATATCACAGGTGCGCTGGTGCCCACATGTATTATGAGTGAACTGGTTGTCACATATCTTGACATTAAATCATCTTTTTTTACATGTTTATTTTCCTATTGCATGCCTAGATAGTGCACTTTAATACCTATAGTGGATCAGTGCAATCATATCTTACAGGCACACCGTTTATACAAAAGAGAATTATGAATTTATATGTGAACAATGTGTTTTCTATCAGATCGCATCGATGTGCTTATATTTAAAAACACACTAGTGTTGGAAAAATTTTGAGACAAATTTTTTTTTCTACGAGTTGGAAAAGGAGTGGGAATTTCTTTTTCAAAAAACTAGTTTGATAAAATGTTAAAAAAAACTAATAACAATTTCATTATTTTGCTAAAATTTCAAGGGGATAGTTTTGCAAGAGAGATCTACTAGGGAGGCGTTTGGAGCAACCATGTTTTTCTGAAGATCGAAATATGTATGGTATGGTGAATCACACACAACTATTCATTGTAGAAATTTCAAGAATGTCAATTCTTAGTATTGACCTCAATGCATGATTTAGTTATATTCCCATTAAGATCTAGAGTAGATACTCAACAAATAAAACATTTCCATAGTTATCTTCAACGTTGGAGGCATTGCTTTCTTGTTTTTTCCTTTTATTTTATGTGGCTACAAAATTTAACATTATGGTTTAACTCCTTCTAATTATTCCACAATTAGGAATATTCATTTTAGGCACTTTAGATTTAATGGGTTTGTGCTTCTATATATAAGGCATTGTGCATCTAATGCAATGGGACCACTTATTGTGTTGAATCCCAAACCCTATCCTTGTTTTTGTTTTTTTCTATAAAAAAAATCTTTTGTGATTTTCAGTGTAGACAATTCAGTATAAAGCACTAGTGCACTTATAATAAAACCACTCTGTTTGGCTATAATAAAAAAATTAAGTTTTAGGGAATTTTCAGTGCGCTATGGGTAATATGTCACACCGGTGATGTTGAATAAATATATCACACAAATAAATTTGTAACTTAATTTTTAAAAATTTATTTACTGTTATCGATGTATAAATATTTTTGATGCACTGGTGCATATATATTGTAGATGGGCCAAGGCGTTTTTATTTGTAAAGCACATTGATATGCCAGAGTATTTTTTTAGATTAAACTTATGTAATTTATTTGTATACTATATGTAATAGCTTCTCTATTTAACGATGCAAATTGTTTATTGATAAAAAAATGTGTGAGAAGAGTTCAAGGAACATTAATTATAATCGGCAAGTTGGGAGCACCTCCAAAAAAGTGAAGAAGGCAAGTTCTTTGTAATTTCAATATAAAATTAATATGTTTGAATTATATATAAATTTAACTAATGTGTATTGGTTAATGTATGTCATACATAGTCAACAAATGAGGACACTCAATAAGATTCTTTGTAGTCTAAGTGTAGAAGATTGTGAAACCTTTATGGAAAAGTTACAAAGGAGTGAATCAGGTGAATAAAAAAGTATTCAATATGAGTTTTTCCTTTGAATTTTAAGTAATAATGTACTTAAGAATAATTTCTAACATGTTTAAAACAATCTATTTCAGATGTGTTGAATGTTCTACAGGGACCGACAATAAGGGAAGGAATGTTATCTTAAGAAAATAAAAAATATGGAAGACATAAATGATAATGAATTGGTCCTTAGCTCATTTGGAGTGGCATTGGTCCTTACATATTGACATTTTGATTATTGTGGACATTTATGTTGTCCCATTTTGTATGACAAAGGGCCTCTTATTCATATATAATACAATAAATTTCGTATTATATTGCATTGTCTAATGTTGTTGTGAAATGTTACATTGCTAATTAAATATATGGATGATTAAATATTACAATGAACATGTATGAAATCTAATGATATAATAAATTAATCCAAATACAATAATTAAATTAAAATTATATGGATACTATAATAATAATAATAATAATAATAATAATAATAATCTATTTTTAAGGTCACCGTCAAGCGAGACACCAAATTGGTGTATGAGACCCCCTTGTTTGTGGGACAAGGGACCCCCTCTGCGCAGCGATTTAACTACTAAAGTCTACAGAGGTGTACATACACTACCCCCCTCTGGATTTGAACCCGTGACCTCCTAAGAGGAAACACATGCTCTTAACCATTAGGCCCACTCATGCTATACTTTAATTTTATAATGAATAATGTAATTTAAAAAATGTAAATAAAATATAGATATATCACTGTATTTCAATTTTTATAATAATTATCGGTCACTCGTCACCAATGAACAAACTTCTTGTGCTTTTAATTGTTTCAATCACATCGATGAGTTTAAGTAAAAGTGGCATCAATGTAGTTAATGATTAAATGTAAGCATCGGTGCTTTTAATATACCATCACACCAATGCAACAAAGTGGTAGTTGTATCCCTTGGTGCAATTTTACTACGTGTACGTATCGGTGCTTTCAATATAAAAGTGTGCCAAGTGACAATATTTTGTAATCGCATCATAACGTAAAAATGCAATGAACGTCGACATCCCACTCAATTTCACCAGTGCATTTTCCTTCATTGTCACAACCAATGCGTTATTAAAGTACATAAGCATCGGTGTGATGTTGTTCATAAAGAACTAGTGCACATAAAGTTATAGAGCATCGGTTCCATTAAGATAGTTATATGCACAAGTGCTTGTTTATATTAATATACACTTGTGCTTTTTAAATTAGTATGCACAAATGCCATTTATGTAGCATGCACCGCTGCATTCATTTCAATAAAGTGTACCAAAAATATTCCTTCGTTAAAGCCTCCGACCATCGAGTTTTTTTTAGTTATAATGAATTTATGAAAAACTTCTATCAAATCATCTAGTATCATTTATAGAGGTTGCAGCGAAGGTTGAATGTGTATTGAAAATGGAGATGAACAAAGATAGAGTCATGCAACTTATTATTTAAGATATTATTCACATTTGAGGTTCTAGTGAAGATAAAAAATTACTTCATTTCAGCAAGAAATTAAGAAGCCTAAAATACTATAATACACATATGTACAAGTAGAAAACTATATTACTAGGCATCTTCCATGTTGCCTCAATGGTTCGTCCATCTTTGACTCAAAAACACAAACAGAATCCAAAACTAAATCATGATGACCAAAATCATTCCATAAATGAGAAATAGGACACCTCATCACAACTAGTCAATTTTGAACTTTGAACGGTACTAAAAAACAAATCTCTAAGAAAAGCATCATATTTTCCACTTACCTTATCAACTATTCTCTCTCCACCCATAAATTAAATTTCAGTTAATGAACCTGCTAAACAATAAGTTGTAAGAGATTGAACTTTTTCAAGCACATCTATAGATTGTATCGCATTTAACGTGCAAGGATTGGAAAACCTTGTTAAAAGAACCCCACAAAAATCCTCTCTTTTCAAAGCCCGGAGAGAACCATCAATTACAACCCTGATAAAAGCTTGGAGTGGTTTGTTGTACATGTTCAAACAATATTTAATAACATGAGAGCACAACATGGAGATAAGAAATCGTTGCCATATCCAGGCAAACAACATAATGGGAATGGTGGAGGATTGAATAAATCTCACATAAGTTCCAACTCCCCAAAGCATGAAAAGTTATTAGAACTGTAATGGTGCACGATTATGCCAAGATCCTCCTCGAGACTACCTTCATGTTAGCCATACATTCAAACCATCATATCACAACAGGTGAGGAGTAAAAGGTCCTTTGGAAACCACCCAACTCATATTAAAATTTCTTGATAACAAAACAACTCAATTGGCTAGTATTGATGTTGTAAGCCATGTAAAAATATTGGCATACTAAATAGATGCACCCAGCTTGATAAGGAGAATTTAACTAACCTTGGTAACCATATTTTATATTACAAATTCATTGTTCTTTGTTATTACTATTTATTCCATTTTCCTTCAAAATCTATGATGATTTTTAGTGTTTAACTGTTGGAAACTTTGTTTTTAATTGGGGACATGTGAATGTGTTTTCTCCTTCATGGAGCATGGGAAAGAAGCCTTCATGTATTTGTTCTCATTTGGCACCGAACTACTTGTCAATGCTTCTAGTGAATCCAAAACTTGGCAAAATGCTTATTTTTGGAGTTGTTTTTCGATGCTTAGATCATATACTTATTATTGTATCAGGCTTAGGTGTCAGAGATCCTTTCCTGTTGCCTCATGATAAAAGGGATATAAGTTGAGGGGGTGTTGTAATGATCAATAAAGATGTCCATTTCTAATACTTGATAGGCACTATAGTTCTACAACAGGGTCACTTCAATGGTTTAGTTCATCATTGGCCAAGTTATTCACCAATTGATTTATCATTATTTGACCAAGGCTTGGACCATATCACCTTGTTTACAGGTTCCAGTTGTTGTTGGCTTCAATGATCCACCGATTTTTGTTGAATAAATTTCTCAAGTTGATGAACCAACGATTGCATTTTATAGAGATACATATGCATATACAATTGGAGTTGATCTAGTTACCAGTGTAGATTTAGATACAAGGCCATAGCTTGTAGATTTGATTTCATACCCAATGGTAGAGTATCTAGTTTCAATCCCATGTTCAATTCCAAATCTCATTCCAAATTCATATGCAGTTCCAGAAGCAGGAGAAAAGAAAAAAAGAGTGACAAGACTCTATCGCTCATCCTTATGAGGGGTTAAGCCCATTGGGGAAGCTATTCCACATTCATCTCATCCTCTGCATTACTACGAAAGCTGAAGATAATTGGGAAGAATATTGAATGGAAGATACATTTGGGAGAGTGGAGGAGCCGTATGTCGATAAGTGAGAATCCCTAAAATGATACATCCTGATAGCCCATTCCAACCAAAAAGAGAAAAATCGGGGGAGGGGGGTTATGTTAATGAAATACCATAATAAATTGACCATTGTGCTAGATGCATTTTAGATGGATCTATATGATAATCCCTAAAACGATATGTTGAGGATTCCATTATGGGCAAAAAAACCGTAGGAAGGTTTCTCATAAGCAAAACCAACAACAACAAGACCTTATTAAATTGGGTGTAAAGAATCAAGATTAGAAGACAGCAATAGGTTAAACAAGAAAGCTTGTAAAATATTTTTTCAAATTTAAAACTAGACTTTGGCAACATAAATACTATACCCAAGTCATTTATGGTAGAGAAAGAGGAGATTGCAGGTGTTAACCTCTTATCCCACACGTAGGTTAACTTGCACTTGCTCCTTTGGCTTTTTTTTATAAGTTGCAGAGAATTATATTAAAATACAAAAAAGATTGCATGCATAGCATTTGAACCACGTGTATCCTCAGTGCTAGAGCACTGGAAAAATAGAAAAATGTATGTCCTATACTTTCCCTTGGTGAGGGAAACAAAGTCTCCCCAAATAAAACTAAAATAGAATGAGGCTGCAACAATGTGTGACCAACCGACTGAGCAAGTAGAGAAAAATAGAAAAGCCAAGATCCTTACGAATTTTGCCAGGGTTCTTTGACATGGGGCAAGGCTTGTAGTAGTCATCGTCTTCACCATAGAGAGCATGCTCTGAATCCAGAGGTGCCTTCGCTGCAGAAGGAGGTGTCGATGGCAGTTGTGACGGGCTATCTAACTGTTCGCGTCCCTCTTCTTTTTTCCTTTTTATCTCCGTGTTGGGTAAATTTTCTTCTACACATCGTGTGACCTGTTGTTGTGGAGTCTCTTTAGGAGGATATGGCCTATCCAGGCTTGGTGACAATGAAGAAGTTTGCTAGGTTGAGGAACTACTGGAATTTCTTGAAGGAGAAGGGGAAGGAGCTATGTCCCGTTCCCATAGCAGCTGGGTGAGGGAATTCATCATGCGCCAGTAGTGGGAAATCCTTTACAACATGGGTTTAATTGTGTTGTGGTGAGCCACTACCCCCTGTAAACTTTGAGGGGGATATGGGCACCATACCCCACAGAGATGGAGCATCGCAGTGTTTCTTGACCTTGAGCTCCCCTAGAGTTGTTGCCTCTATGAGGCATTGCATGAAGTCATCACAGCATAGTCAATGAGTGGGTTCGCTGCAGTCAATTTTGACTTTTAGGGGTGGTTTTGGCTTTGGGGCAGTTTTGGATCTGGAGGCGGTCTTTACAAAACCACCCCTAATAGCACCAACGCTAAAAGTTTTGACTTTTAGGGGCGGTTCTAGAAGAGATCAAAAATACCCCTAAAAGTGACTTTTGGGGTGGTTCTAAATC
>LPNX011117733.1:853927-954103 GCA_001517045.1 Pseudotsuga menziesii
TTCTTACAAAAATTTGGGGGTGGTTTTAAACCCCCCTCGTAGGTACCTATGGAGGCGGTTCAAAACCCCCCCTAAAATTCTTTACAAACCTTTGGGGGCAGTTATAAACCCCCTCGTAGGTACCTATAGAGGCAATTCAAAACCCCCCTAAAACTCTTTACAAACCTTTGAGGGAGGTTATAAACCCCCCTCATGGGTACCTACGGAGGTCATTCGAAACTCCCCCTAAAACTCTTTACAAACCTTTGGGGGCAGTTATGAACACCCCTCATATAAACTTATAGGGGGGGTTTTGAACCCCCCTCGTTGTAAAAACCAAGGGCAGTTTTGAACCCCCCTAATAGTGACATATGAAGTCATTTTAGAACCCCCCTCATAGACATAATAAATCATAATAAAATATATTTTATTTAAAACATCAATATTGCAATATCATTAGGGAACGAAGGAATCAAACCTTCAACCTTCTGCTTGTAAAGCAGGCGCTCTACCATTGAGCTAGAACCCTTTAAGAATTGGGAAAAGGGACAATATTAACACCAAGATTGCATCATTTGTAATTCTAAGAAAAGACTAATAATCCCAACATTGTTTCTAACTCGAGAGACCTAAGGAAGTAGTCTCAATGACTCTAACCTTATTTAGATATTTGCTAACTACTTCAAACCATATCCTAACCACTTCAAATCGTATGGCTCTAACCTTCTTTAGATATATGCTAACCACTTCAAATCCTATGATGTAATCAAGATAATGTAGATGTATGTTAGGAAATTCACATTTAGACTCGAAAACATGTAATTATGCATCCAATTGACCTCAAGTTGGCATTTAAAAAGAAGAATATAATGACACCCAAGATAATGCAAATGTATGTTAGGAAATTCACATTTAGACTCAGAAACATATAATTATGCACCCAATTAACCTCAAGTTGGAATTTAAAAAGAAGAATATTATGACACCTAGGAAGACACTCAGTTTTCTTGATTATGATCATGCCACTGTACATCACACAAAGTAACGACAAATAAATGCATTTTGGAGCTCTGTAGATTTGAATCTTATGTTGTTTTATGACAAAAAGTTGTATATAATTTTACCTTTTGTGTAGCAGGCTTAAGCTGGGAAGAATAGGGGGACTGGTGCAATCAACTATGGTTAGTTTATCGTTGCAATTATCTATTGTCTAAGATGGTTTTTTTCATAAATATATCAAAAACATAAATCTTGTTTGTCATTATTTCTATGCTAGTGTGATTTGTTGCTAGGCAGTTGGTTCATCCTTATTTCAATGACGAAACCCAATAAGAAATTTGATTACTAAAACTCTTGTCTAATATTATTTCACTAGATTTCTTTAACATGAGTAGCAGCGCTCCATTTCTTAAGATAACAAGGGATTCCTATATATAGGAATTGTACTCCTGTATATACTATGTACCAAGGAGGAAAATAGGTCTCAGAAGGAATGCTCAATCCAACTATAAAGGTTAGGAAGCTTCCCAAAAGGAAAAGTCTTCATTCCATGACAGGCAAGTACAAAGATGGAATTAATCCTTTGGATAAGCTTATGCAGGGTGAATGTGTCTACTGGGCTATTAGAAGACATGATAATGACGACTGGATTACACACTGTTGCTGACATCCACTATAACTACTGCTATCAAAATGTTGGATGGAAATATGTAAGTTCTTTTCATTTCCATTGTGATTTTTTTTCTAACAGTATCTGTACAGAGCAGTTGTATATGTATGAAAGCAGACTGCTTAAAAAGCTAAGTTCATTTTGCAGTATTTTATTTTCTTTTATTATGACAAGGTTTTTGTTTCCATTCTTGGGCCCTTGGACACAGTCACTGTAAATAAAATTGTTGATGTTAAAGGACTGTTTTACGGGCAGTTTGCAGAATATTTATTTGCTTTAATTATTTTAAGAGATATTATAGTTTTTATTATTGATGCCATAATCCTTAGTAGATTCTTCCATGCGCCCCTTTTCTATTTTTAATAGACACTAGGTAGTCTTTTAGAGATGATATCTAAGCTGAGTTTCTGTGGGTTTTTCTTAAAAGATCATTAAGGTGTATTTTTGAAGTAAACATGTCTATCAAATAACGTTTTTCCTCATGGTATTTTAAGTGTTATATAATGTGTGTATTTAACAGTCGTGTCTAAAGATTATAAGCACACAACAAAACAAGAAAACATACATGGATCAACAAACTAGCTTTATTCAAGAGCCAATCTGGAATTAGAATAGGCAATCTCTAGGATTCCACCCATTACAATGAGCATTAGACATCATTTTATAAGCCAATTGACCTATGTCAATGCGGCCTAGTTTCGAGTACATGTGCAAAATGCTAAATGAGGTATGCAAGTCCAGTCTCTAACAAAAACTAAAACAACTACTGAACTATGATCTAAGTTTGTAACACATGTGAAGCTGAAAAGATCATACTGATGTGCAACTGACAGCAAAACTTAAACAACCCTCTGAAAGAGGCCATGCATGTCATATTGAAATGTAATTTAAATGACTAACAGTTAGATCTCTTTCTGCACGGACATTCTCAACTAATGTTGATTTGATTATCCACAGGTTGAGTGCACTCTATCTTTGCATGAGATCCATAATGACTTAAGAGCATGCATGTCCAAGTCTCAAGATACCCTGTACTAGAGCATAACAGCCATCTTTTTTAACTTTTTTCCATTTAGTTGTGTCCCTAGCTTCTTTATTTAGCTTCGGTGGGCACTTTTTGATCTATGAATGTAGCTTCAATAACTTGCTTTTTACAAGCTATAATACTTTGAGAAAAAGAACCATTTGCATAGAATCTCAAGGCAAATTATAGTTTAAGATTTAAGTTGATTGTATGTTCCCATAAAAATAGAATTTTATTTATTATAAGCCCTTCCTATGGTTGACCAACCTATATGCATTTAGTGGGGGTGAGAACAAAATTGAAGAAAACAGTGACCTTTAACTGCTATATGACTCACATAAAAATTATTGGGTCATACTTAAGTGTTGTTTAAACCTTGCCTTTGCAGTGGTCTAAGAATAGGCCCTAAAAACTAATGCTACAGCTATGAGTATGTGCCCCTCATCTTATGTTTGGATAGAGCATGAATCTAGTTTAAGTAACTGCTAGCTTGTATGCCTTTCTGATGTGAGCAATCAGTATAGCCTTGCCTTTGTACTAGTCTAAGAATAGTTTGTAAAAACAAATGCTATAGCTTTGAATATGTGTCTGTCATCTGATGTTTGGATATAGCATGAATCTCGTTTAAGTAACGGCTAGCTTGTATTCCTTTCTGATGTGAGCACTCAGGATAACAATGACCAAGTGTGCATATCTAAGCACATAACCTCCAGTGATGCCTCTGTTGTTGAGTGCAGTTGTTATGGGCATTAAATTGACCACTCTTAATTGTCTGCCAACAGTCGTCAAACCCAAGTGGATACAACTGTCAGATTTGTATGCACACACATTAGAACTGTTATTATGTGCATAATGTTTTTATTTTTTAGAAAACACCCAAAAACAACACCATTAGTTTCTCTAACATAAACGACAGTTCAACTTCATGAATGCGCCCCTTGATTGAATTTTGTTTACGTATGATGCATGTATTGCTAAGTTAAGTTGTTCTGGGTATCATCTCTTATTTCCATAGTGAACTGTAAGTGCTCCCTAACTAAACCTTCAAGTTGTGCCTTCATCTTTTTAATGCGCAATGCTACCCATTTCATCATAAGATTACCTGAGGCAACAGTCTATGGAATAACCAGGAAATTCTTCAAATCTTGGATGAATGATCCTTATTTGGACTAATCCCCTACCACTTTGTTCTAATAGGTTGAATATGCTACTATGTTTACTGCGTGTGGATCTGTCCTTCCTTTTCTACTTTGCACCCATGGATTTTCTACTTTTATTTGTGTTTGAAGATAACAGTCCAATATTATTGTGGGCTCATGCATATTTCTGCGTCTTTGAGTTGTTGAAGGTATAAAGTTATAAACATGATAAGACTCTTGTATCCATATTCAAGGTCAAGATTTGGCTGCAATTGTTCATACTCTTTTGCCATTATCTTCTGAGTTGTAGAGTTCTTACAAGCATGCCACTAATGAGCTATTCTTTCCTTTAATGCCTTCACACAGATAGGAATTTTCCATACCATTCTCCATGAAATAAAACAACTGTTCCAGGCCCTTTAAAATCTATTGCATATCTCATGGGTACAATATTTAGAAACAATTGACTGAATCAGATTGCTCACAAGTTGTTTTACAGTTTGCATGTAGTAGAGAAGTTGACAAAGTCCCCTCCGTATTCAAAACGTAAAGACAAAATATTGTCTACAAGAACTTGTTTACAACCAACTTGAGCCTTCACTCCAAGAACTATAACGTTGCATTCTTCAACTACATAGAACTTAATGCCATGTTCTCTCTATACCTCAACTTTATGAATAGGCCTAGACAAATTTGTGTGTTCACGGGGCACCAAGCAGTATTGAAATTTGAATAGGACAACCAGTCATCTTGGTGACCCAAAAGGATCAAGATTTTTCATGTTGGACCATTTAGCATCTCTACCATCCATAGATGCTCTGAAGACTCGCAACAATTCATATGTCATCCTATCTAATCTCCTAGATGGGTACCCACCTAGAGATGTGGGTGAAGCATATATAAATTCTGGATTTCTCGACCCCTAATTGTTGATAGCCTACTAGAATTTGATGTCCTTTTTGGCCAGTATGGTAGGTGACTAGCCAGGGCTTAGTATATGTTAATAATGTTTCCAACATGTTTAATTGAATATGCATGAGGGAATTAACTAGAGTTAGAATCCCACGACTAGGCAGACTTGGCAAGGGGTTAGAACTAAACTAGTGTAGGCCGTTTTGTTCTTTTAACTTTTATCAAATAAATCATTGGAAGACATCCATCCCTTTTTGTTGAGTCTGTCTCTAATTGAAAGACCTTGGTAAATCAAACACCATGGAAGGTTATTTTAGGTTCCAAAGGAGTTCTCCATACAACTTTACCATTTTACGTCTTCACTCCTAGTACATGTTCACTCATACAACTGCTCTCTATGATGTATGTGGGAAACCTCCCATTCTTGTTACCTCCTTCCCCTCATTACCTTGTTTCCTATTCTCTTACAAGGATATTAGATATCAACGATTTATCTAGGAGATGAACACCAACATAGAAACATATGAGGAGGGGTTCCAAATTGAGATTTTCAAACATGGTAGATGGACACTCCTTTATTACATTATTGATAATGTTTAACCATGTTGTTTAATTAGGATTCCCACACTTGTCCCAGACTATTCACCTAATCCATAAATCTGGCGCTAGTTTTGATTTGAACATTTATTGAACAATTTAACCAAAACAAACCCTTAGCAAGCTACTAGCCCCAATTTAACCAAATCATCCCAATAATCAAACTAAAAATCTAATCTAACTCAACCCTCTAACCCAACCAATTAACAAGATCAAAACCAAAAGAACAGAAGCTTGAAAAAATATTTCAACAAAAAAGGACAGAATTTGAGCAAGAGGAAAATGAGATCTATCATCCAGAGGGATCCTGCTTTGGCCTCTAAATCAATGCAAGTCATCATGCAGAATGGGTGGCAGAGTTTCACCTAAATCCTAATATTGTAGAGTGGTTCGGAAAAAACACATTATAGATATTAAAATGTGAGTGTAATCATGTAGCCTTTCTATATTTGTTGTGCTCAGTCAATCCAAGACAACCAATTCCAGGGAGGATAGGTAAATCCCATGGCTGACAAGAGACCATTGGGTAGTAGAGAATGGAAGGGGATAATTTGCAATATGTTGAAGACACCAGTTTGGTCTTTTGATATAGTATCCACATCCATATGTAAGAGGTTTCAAGTTCTAACTAAAAAGACATTGACAAATAAGTTAATGCAAGGAAAAATACCCAATGTATAGGATTCTCATAAGTCACTATGAATACAGAAATGATCCACATGTAAGATATTCATTCTTCACTCTAATCCTTGACAATTTTCATCATTAATTTTCCAAAAGTAAAAAAAACATAGTAAGCAAAAATAAAATGAGTTGCTTGTTTACCATACTGTAAAATAAAAAATATCAAGCTTACCTCACGAGCAAGGCTATATTTTGCACAGTCAATAGCATGACGCGATGCTCTTCCAATACTTTCCTTCGTCCTTGACAGCGTCTCTAGCATTCCTTCAAAAGTGTCCCTAACAATTGTTGCTTCTATATCCCCACTAAGTGTCCCTCCAACCGATTTTTGCTTTGAGTTTATTTTACCTTCTTCACTTGATTCTAGATCCATCGTATAAAAACAAGGTTTTGAACTCGCCCTTGTCCCAAACTATACGATGACTATATTATAAGCTTGGCAATGATTCGAGGTTTTATAGTTTAAGCCATGCAACCGTAGGTTGACATCCGTGATCACGTAGAAACTTTGAATGATTAAATTGTTTATATGATTGTGCATCCAATTATGTTTTGAAAATTGGGAATCATCTGGCATGCACGGACTATAGAATTGACCCACTGCATGGATGAATAATTTGTGAGACCACGTGGTTTTTTCTTGGCCAAGTGTTGGGAGTATAAGGGTTTATGAACCCTACTCTTTGTTATTCTTCCCCATGGATTTCGGGCCTTCGGGCTGCTTTGCAACTACTCCATGGCCGCCATGCTTACCCTACTGTGAATGCTAACGAGCTTTGCATCCTGGTTACACGGTTCAATCTACCTTCGTCGTCCTCGAACCCTTGCTTGCATTGTGAGTTTATCCTGGCAATACTTTGTTGAGGGCTATGACTTTAAGCTTATGGCCTGGTCTGTGTGTAGTGTTTGGGTTCGTTCCTCCACGGCCTGCCTGTTGGGATTGTTTAAAGGAGTTCTTACTTCTGTTATAGCTTTGTCTATCATAGGGTTTTTGGAGAACGTGGTTCTCATGCTTCACATTTTTGGTGATAGTGCGAGCTTCATCGTCCACTTCTTGCTTGGTCGTTGCTCCCTTCTCCTTGCTGCTGCTAGCAATGGTTTATGCATGTGTATGAACATCTTTGTTACATGAGAGATGAAGGGTTGGCCCTTTATTTTGCTAGTGGCGGCGCTCCTGTTCATTGGTGGCTACATTACCTTCGCTTCCAGGTAAGAAAAAATCTTTTTAACAGTTCTGTAACTTATTCTTATCTCATTTATGATATAATGCATAAATTTTAATGCTATGGCTCATATCCTTGCAGGTGACAGTTTACAACTCTTTTCACAGCTGGTACAAATGCGTAGGGTCGGCTTCTTGCTTACGGGTAAGCCCTGGTCAACCCATGGCAATCCATGCTTGTTTAGTTCTTTATGGAACAGTTTTGGTTGGAAGTCGTGGCCTGCAAGTGACCCTTTGTAGTTTACTGTTTCTCAGTTAGCTTGTTTAGTTTTTACTAAACCCTTGTTGTTAGCAGGGTTTTTCGACTTATGCCTTGACTTGTAAATTTTGTTTTACTTGTTTTTGTGTACAGTTTTGTCAATAGTTTCTGCGGCCTGTCAAGCCATTCTCTATTTAAATTTTAAGTATAGAGATTTAACTCTATTGAGTTCGGACTCGATTATTTTGATGTTGTTGCTGTAATTTTAAATACAAGGGTTTTTACCCTATTTCGACTGTGTAATGAAATCTTCACTTGTTAAAATTATCTTGAGTTAAATTATATTATTAATTTATATTCTGTTAATTCTTTCTATTATAGTACTTTGTTTATAAGCTCGGATATTCAAGCAAGGTTGAATCCTGTTAGGGACCTGTGTATAAATAATTTCTTTAATTATTCTTTAGGTTTTAGTTCAATAATAATGTGAAATTAATTGCTTGTTACAGGTATATAGTTATTATGCTTTTAATGTTATCTCTCTATGTCCTTACAGGACTGTAATAATATTTTTTTTAGCTTGAAAGTTCAGAATACTAGATCAATCCAAATCCTTGGATTATTGCTTATCTGATTATTAATTACAATGTTATTACTATGATTTACAATGTTAATACTATAAATTATAATATCAGTTTTTAAAATGTTAATACTATAAGGGTTTCGACCCTGTATTTTCTTTTATAATTAATTTTTGTTTAGTTTATTTAAATGAATTAGCTCATTTATAAATAATATTTATTAACTATTATTTGACATTGCATTCAGTAATCTATAGTCAGTCTTTTTTGCTTTGTGAAAACAAATGATCGGGTTTCTTTTTGTGACTGGCCAGAGTTTATGACAGATCAGGATCGAGTGAAAACAGCTGGGACATTCCTTGTGTTTTGATAAACATATCTATAACGCTTATATTTTATTTGAAAATTTGCTGACAGCAATATATGTGCTGTGTCTGGGACAAAATAACTATTTGATGTGGTATCGTGATGCTACAGGGATATGTAGTTATTGTTGTTTACAGGAGGATCGATGCATACAATTTTGGATAGGATATCCATGCATTGATATGTTGATTTTACTGACAGGGACAGTTTTTGAGATACTATAGGATGGGTTTTTTATTAATATTTTGCTGTTATGAGCAAATGAACTGGTTCAGGATCAGATTTTGTGACATGATTATATGTGACAGGATTATCAGCAATGTTTATACTTGTTGCTGTGTTACAGCTAGATGTTGTTTACAGGCTGGTATTTTTATGTGATTTTTGTGTGATATGGTGACAGATCTTAAAGACAATGTAGGGATCCTTAGTGATCTTACTACATGTACAGATGTAATTTTGTTCAAATTTTGAAATAAAATTATGAATTTTTTTCGAGGAAAAAAAAATTTGCATTCAGTATATTTATAAGTACCTAGATAGGTTTTGTTATTATTTCCGTGTTACAATATTATAATTGCTATAGTTAATTTATTTACAAAATGAGCTATACTAGAATTACCCTACTTGAAATGTGAACATTTGCAGAATAGTTAAGCAGTATGAACAATAAAATAACTCTGTAAAATGACTTGGTTCTTTTTTCATAGAAATAAATGAGTGTTTATCTAAGTTAAATCTTTTACCTAGGTGACAGGTTAGTAGTTTCATTTTACAGAAATACAGTTCTGAATAAGATAAATAACCTATTTACAGTAACCAACTTGTTAAAAGAAATAAACATGTTGTTTGTAAAGTATTATGAATACTTCTTTGCTAGCATTCTTAATACAATAGTCTGGTTTTTAAACAATAACTTAATTAGATGGATTAGTATCATTTCCTGAAAACATCTATATATAGAAATAAATTATTCCATTGTTCTGAAATACAAAATAACTCTAATCAATCCAGATTTCTATCATATCTTCATCTATTTTAAACACACTACCTGAGCTAGAGTATGGTCTGGTTTGTTCCAGATGGAGAAAAACACAGGTAGGATTATCTCATCCAAATACAGATTTAACATTCAACAACTAAAAGATTATAAATTCTTACAGTTCACTTCATAACATGTAAATCATTAGGAGCTGAAGATCAAGAGGGACGAGGGCTTCGGCTCTCGTTCTTGATGAATTTCTGGCTGGGTGGTCTTTGATCAGGTTTGTGGCGATTCCTGGTTGCGGTCGCGGCTTTACAGCTCCCAGATTCAGATGGATGGGGTTTCTGCGTGTCCCGCCTCGGCCCTGGTGGTCGTCCCCTTTCTTGGGGTTTGTTCTTTTCAGTTTGTGGAGCTTGGATCTTTCTAGATCTAGCTCTATTTTCTCGATTGGCCGCCATTTCCTGTTCGATCGTGAATGATTGGATCCATATTGCGGTGAAGCCAGCTCTAGACGTCATGGTGGAGGCGGCGTCTGTTGCAATGGATCGACCGGTGTTCGTGATCCATTTTGCGGGTCGCTGATCAGTTTTTTCGGCAGCCATCTCGGGTATCTTGCCGTGGTTTCGCCACGGTTTGACAGTTTTCGTCGTGTCTTTATTTTTTTGTTGAGGTTTCGTCTTCAAGTTCGGTGGGATTCAGCTCCAATCCGGGGTTGGGGGCTTCGGCTTCAAGATTCGCGATCGTGTGCTCCATGGCTACTTTCGCGTCTGCTGGATCCTCTTTTTCAGTGAATGCTATGTATATAGCTGAAACATTTTGATGTTTTAGGTTATCAGCCTTTTGTTCTCGAATAAATATGACAACTGCTATCAGTTTCTGTTCTTGTTGGCAGTATTGGTTTTCACAGTGGGTTTTATGCCTGATGTGTATGCTCGATGTGTATGATGGAGGTTCATACATATGCTTTCTTTTGTTACTTCATACTGGATGTGTATATGGCTCTTCCATATTTATCGATATGACAGAGCCTGTCACATCAGTGTTTTCAGAATATTATGGTTTTTGCTGGCTGTGAAAATCGACTGAGATTCTATGTAATGATCTATATAGCAAATTGTTCAAAGCTTTTGTGTTTGCTTTTTCATTTTTTTTACAGAAGACTTGGCAGTCTCAATATTGGATCCATTTTTTGGACTCTGGAATTCACCTAGTAGTGAATATACTGAATGTAATTTTGATCTCGAAAGATGAATAAAATTACGCTTTTTTTTCTTGGAAAAAAAAAAAACATGTAAATCATTCATTATTCATTCATTCTCAGAAATAAAATTTTAACACAGCAAATAAAAGACTGTAGAACCTGTTTTAAGCTGGATGACAACAGCGTTGGGAGGTCGTTTCTCCCTACCAACTCCTGGAGAGCACTCAAACAGCGTCTTCTCAGGACCCCCGAGCCTGTTCCTGGTCTCCTTGGCTAGGAACTAGTGGAGCAAGCAACAAAATACTAGTCCAATGACTCAGTACTAACTCTGCACTCAGCAGCAAGATCCTTCAGCTGAATAGCTGTACTAGATCATTCTCTGCAGTTTACCCCTCAAACACCTTCCAGAAATTCCCTTCCCAATGAAATCCTTTGAAGTACATTCACCTGAATGATTCTCTTCTTGGAATGAGCAGCCCCAGCTCTCTTCAATTGGGCATTTTTATTAAGATTGCCTAGGTCTTTTTGGGTTAGTTGTCATTAATTGAGCCACCTACTCTGATCCCACTTTCTTGGGGGATCATGACCCCAAATGTAGGGAGGTTGCCACCTGCAACATTGGAAGTGCTTGAGGATGCTACCACTTGTTTATTTGCTCTCTGCCTAGTCTCCTCCACCAACTTGACCAGTAACACTCTTTTTAACAGCTCTCCCAAGCTGTTGTCTCCACTTTTATTTATTTATAATTAAAATATTCATAATTACATTCAACATCCTTGACTCTGCTGAGTCATCAATTACAATTTTAGCATAAAATTTAACATAATGTCTTGGAATAAAACCAAACAAGATAATAGTATTTTGCAAAATTGGGGCATGTGACAGTGTGTGTGTGTGTGTTGTGGTTTCTTGTTTGACGGTGTAATTGTGTGATGTTTTTGCTACAGATGACACCGATGGGGGAGATAACTCTTCGTATGTTGTTCATGTCATCAAATTAAGTTTTTATTGCCATGATTTTTGTTACCAACTTGATTGCATATACAACAAGGAAACTTTGGCTTTGAAGCAGCCATTGAGGTGTCTGATCTATTATGTCAAATTCACATAGGATAATGACCTCCCCAGTTGCACAAAACCGTTGTTTATCTTATGAGCATAACCTCACAATCGAGAATATGTGGTCAAGCCCATTATCACTTGATCACACCTGTCGGGTTTTGAACCGGGTTATTGTCATGGCGAACCTCCAACATACCACTAGGCCATAGCGAAGAGACAATATCAAAAAAAGACGACCAATATCAAGAAACTTTTCAATATGAAGAAACAAGAGAAAAATAAATAATCAGATTGTTATAACAAGCTTAAACAAGAAGAATGCACGTTTTAAGGTCGTTATCAGAAAACATAATTCAAAGTAACCTTTAGAAAATCTTTTACAACCATGTAATTCTTTTTCTTATTGCTAGTCATGTGCAAAAAATGACTAGCTAGCTACGGACTCTTTGTGCAGAAAAGCAAATGCAAGCTCTACCCAAAATTGTGCAGAAAAGCAAATGCAGCGAGAGCTGACGCAAAATTCTTTTTGTTCCCTTTTGGCTGCCACAATGGCAGACAGAACTCGGTTAATGCTAATTTCTTAGATCCACTTCGTACACTAGTATATTATTCTATTCCATTATGGGATTCAAGTAAACTTAAGGGTTGTTTTCCAATCAATCTCAAAGGTTCTAAGATCAGCCAGCAGCTAGTAATTGATAGATGTTATTATTTGTATGAAAGGGATGTTGATTTTATCTCCCATCGTGTAGGTCAGGGTTCCCCAAGTCATCAGAGACAAGCTCCCCCGTATAGCATAATGAAATGTGTGTATAAAACAATATTAAGGTTTAGATGCAAGGATTAGAAAGTCTTCAAAATGAACACAATTAAAATAAGCATTCAAATATCTAAAAACTAAATTCAATAAAACATAATTGAAATAACTCATAGAGTTGATGATTAATTCTTTAAACACACCCAATCCAATTTTAAACTTTACCTTTTCCATAGCCTCCTTAGCTTTTATGCCTAAAGGAGCCTTGGAAGACACTGTTGCTCTTAGAATACCTCCTGTGGCCAAGTGGCATAAGAAAGAAGAATGATCTATGAAAGAAAACATGTTATGATATCATTATTCTGATGAAAGAAAATATGTTATGTTATGTTGTTTAAGGAGCAACTACGAGTGTATATGGAATTGACAATCATAGACTAAAAGATAACCAAAGGAAGAGTCTTTGGTAGCTCAACTTCAGGCTGTCTTCTTTGGTAGTGAAACGACTGCTCAATTTCAAGTGTCTTCTTTGCTTGTTGAAAGTGAAGGTACGCAGGATTTAGTAGGTAGAGTGACAGAAAAGGAGAACAAAATTTCTTCCAATGCGTTTGCCAAGAACAATGTTACAAACATTGGCGATGCTGCCAAGACAGTCATCAACAAGAGGAAGAAAAAGAAGGAACTTTTAAGTAAGGAAAATGCTACAGCTCCCACATGTGATTTATACAATGCATGTAAGGTTCAAGAGGAGAAGCAAGAAGATTTTAACCCTCCAGAAACATCCAAGGAAGTAGTAACTGAAGTTGTCAAGAACAAGAGTTTTGCAAAGGAGCCCAAGGATCAAGTCCTGAAAGAAGTGGATGACTGGGAAGATGTAGCTGAGCTTTCAAGTACTGTGAATCAAGTAGCTATATCAGTTACTAAATGCTCAGGAGACAGAAAGTACTCCAGAGATTTTTTTGTTGACTATTAAGGATCAGTGCAAAGATATACAAATTGATTCTGATTGTCCAAATATTATTGAACTACTTGGAAATATTCAGGCTCTTGCAAGCCATGTAGGAGAGGGTGATGTTGTAAAGCTACCACGGGGGGTAGGGGGTTATTTGTAGGTTGATGTTGATGTTTGTAGTTACTTGAGGCATCCTTTCATGAAGTTGGCCCAGTGAAGAGAAGCACATCGGCCCAGTCAATAAGAAAGCAAGTTGGCCCAATTAAGAAGAAAGACCAGTTGGAACCAATGAAAAAGTCATCCAAAAATCAAGTATAAATAAAGGAGACGCCCTCTTCATTTGACACACTTAACCAAGTTCACTCAAGTCAGCTGAAGATGTGCATAAGAGAGTGCGAAGACTAATTATTGGGTTGTATAAGACTAATAGTGAGCCATTCTTTATTTCAATGTCCAAGTGCCAAGACCTTTTGGGAATGGTTTCAAGCATAATACAATTACTTGTTCACAACTCCTAGCTTGCTCCTATCAATGTTTGGATTATTTGGGACAGTTGCAAAATGTTTTGTCATATGATGTGACTGTCTTTTGTAGCACTCCCACACCTAAATATCTGTACTCCCGCACCTAAATATCCATGTTTCTTAAAACTAGCATCTTCACATTTTGTTGAAACATATGTTTTTGGTTCCTGGCACTCCAAGTATTTGGTAGGTTTAAGTCTTAATGTATATCTTTTGTTTCTTTTAAAACTACAGGCTCGAGAAAGAAGCTCCTGGACAAGGTTTTCTTGCAAGAGAGCAATTAAAATTTCTTGTTATAAACATATTAGCTCATAGAATATCATATTCCTCAGTACTATTAATCCACTACAAGAATGACAGATCTGTGAAAGAGAACTATGAAAATAGAACATGTACCTGTGATTTGTAGAGAACAATACACCAATTTGGTATCCAGAAATACCATAGTCTAACATCATTTTGATCAATTCACAAGCCATTTCTGCTTCATATAGATTGTTTTAACTCTTTAAAGAGTCAGTTACCTCACTGCCATGGGCGCATGTATCCCAAAAAAACACAGGTGGCATTCCTGACAAAAGATGAGGTCAGTGAATCTCCCGGCAAAACAATGACTACAAGGTCTTAACATATGTGATCTGATTTGTTGGATTTATAATACATTTTCCTAAAAATTGAATTAATGCCAATATATACTATAATTAGTGAATAATTATGAGCAAGAAAATAAGAAAACAATAGGAAGATGATTTGATCCAAAACTTTCAAAATTTATACTATTGAATTTTTCCATAATTCTACCTTCATTTCCATTGTCTGCACTTGAGAAGGTGTGATTATTTTTCCAAACATCCTACATGATTACCCCTCCTAATGTTAGCACACAACTAGGCAACCCCAAAAAGGTTAAATGTAAAATTCATTAACTAATAACTCATATTTCAATTCTTAAAATTGTGGATAAGATTTTGTAGTGTAAAGAGGAGACTCATACATTGTTTTGGGTCCAATCTTTTGTTTGAAAGAAACAAAACATAGTACATTGTAGTTTTGTGTCATTCATCATGTCACATTCCTTCCAAAATCTCTGTGCACCTGTTTTGAACATTTGACAACTGTAGGTAAGCCACCATTTTAGTTTGGTTTTTTTTAGACTCATGCAAGATGGAGTTATCGGCTTGAACGTCATGGGAGTAATATGGCCAGTTTAGATTATGATAGATGGACCAAGCCAGGGGATGCTCATGTTGTTGGTCATGATGCTCGGATGGATGTGGGTCCTCATGGTTCCTCTTCTGGGTTTTGAACTGGCCAAGGTTATAATACTGGTTTTGGAAGGGTTACCCGTGGAGCACCGATGAATATGACTAGCATCCTCCATGTAGGCCTTATGTGCAAACAACATCTCAACAAGTTGGATTTGTGAGGAATAATTCTAATGGAGATAGATGGAAGCATGCTTCTGGTCTGCAGAAGGGTTTGATTCCTCAAACACACCAAATCCCTCTTATATTGGCGAAATCATTTGCATGCCAAGGGGAGCAAAATTAATGGAGTACATGACAATGGGTTGGCATCTTAACAGGATAAACATGACAATGGCACAACGGTGGTTGATCAAAGTCTGTTTAAAGAGAAAAATAGTGAAGTGATAGCTGCATCTTTGAATGTAATAGCAAATTCAGGCAAAGTGGCATAACAAGAATAGGAATCAGAAGCTCCAACAGTGCTCCCCAACCTGATATACCTATTTTGGAGGAAAAATCAGTTTTTTTTTCATATGGTAAAAAATTTGTATCCCCAATAGAGCCCACAATTCACAACCAAACATAGCTTATGGGAAAATAAAAAAACAATTCTATAACGATGCAAATTGGACATCTAGGTGAAAGTCAGATTCAATGCCTTGTGGTCTCTATTTCATTAGTCACATGCTCCTTCGAGGATTAACTGAAAGTGTTACTATAGATTCCACACTTTATGAGTTATGCAAGGTCCATGGTTCGTGGGAGGTGCAGAGTTCTTCGTGAAGTCATGGCCTTGTAACTTCAACCTGTGTATTGAAGCATATTGTGCAGCGTCTCACTCGATGTTTGTTTATTGAATCTATTGTTAGCGTTTTGGAATGCAAAAATCCTTGGTAACTATTAATAATACTCATAAATTTCCCTGAAGAAGCCTGCTTCACGAAAAATGTTTGAAAACGTGACTTTAATTGGAGGATTCGAAATCTAAACCTCTGCGGCGAGTGGAGGTACAACAACTCCATTCGAATTGGTGTTCAAGGACTCGCATATCTCATGGCAATGGGGCAATGCAGATGATAACGCAAAGTAAACCATTGTTGATTTGTTTTAGTGTACTTTGGCTTAGGGATTTTGTCAAACACTCTATTACTACTGCTCAGGAATCACTAAATGTCTCCCCACTAGCCTTTGTTGTGTGTTATGTTAACTATGTGTATGTTAGTGTAACATTTGGTTTAAATGTTTTGTCAAACACTTAACACCGTTAACAAAGTTTGGCATACAATATGAGAATTCAATGAATTAACATCAAAAAGAAACTCTGATATCTTTATTTAATACTAGAAATATTGCCTAACACAATAAGAAATGGAATTACTTCCTAGGCAGATACAACAAGATCACAATGTGAGTCAAATAAGCATATTTGTAAAAGACTTTAGACCTATAGGTGTATGTGGACTCACAGACCTCTGGTACAGTTGAAATGACTTCCTGGAGTCCTCCAAACAACCACGACTTGCTTTCCTTTTATGTTGTAGGCAACAATTAACTGTAGTGTTTTCTTTCTATGCTAGGAATGGTAGCGTATAGTCACAAAAAGAGGGCACGCTGCCCATAATATGCCCAATAGTGCTGGGATGACCAAATCTTCACAAATCGACCTGGATATGTGTGATACACCATATGTCTTCCTTCTTTTCTCTTCCCTTGTGGTTCTGTTCTCCCCACAACAAAAAATGACCCCAAATATGCAGACCCAGCCCACAAATGAGCTCTCAGCCTATAGTGATGGATGTGGTATCATATGGGCAACTTGGTATGGCATTGTAACTTGGTCTCTTCTGTCCACACATTGTCCTCCCAAAATTGAACCCTTCAGCTCAGATTTGTAACACTACTCAGATTGGATACTCAGATTGTCCTACTCAGTTGTTGTGCTATTTGACTAGACAACTCAATTGGTGGAATACACTTGGATACTTGGTTTTGCTACCGGTTTGCTCCCACCTTCAGACCTCTTAGCTCCTATACCACTTTATTTAGTGGATGAAGGGCATCCAAGCAAAAGGGAAAGGGACAATTAAGGCATGAATTAAATTACCTATGGGTCCCTGGAAGAGAGGAAGCGCCCAACAGAACTGTTCAGTGGGATTTAAATTGGGAAAGGGAAATTGGCATTTCTCTCCTAAGCCTCAAATTTGAGCAAATTTGCACTTACCACTTTACATAGCTTATCAAGTTTTTAATTTACACTAGATTAGTTGACATTGCAAGCTGATAGGGAAATCATTAGTATTAAATTATTAGTATTTCTCTAATATAACATGAGCATTATCTTCGCTAACATTTTAGCTAATTTTAACAATGATTTGAGGAGTTGGCTAATTATTCGAAGATTTTGTCTAGATTTTAGCTAATTTTAACAATGATTTGAGGAGTTTGCTAATTATTTGACAATTTCTCCTAGATTTTGCCTTCTTCAGCAATCATCTGTAAGATCACTCCTCCCTCCCATTCATAGGTTCCAATGGTTGTATTCCCCGACAACAACACCACACCAAACGTTGTAAATTAGCACTATAGTAAAACTCCTCCTCGGTCGATGGCATGTCTTTCGTACATGACCCTCCTCCTGAAACTCGTACAAGTACCAGAGTACGATGTCCCTAGCCTTTTTAGAATTCATATGTATTTGTTTATGCTACTATCATACAAATTTGTGTTACAACCTAGTCTAGGACTTATGTTGCAAAATCTTAAGGGAAGCAAAGATTGAGTAGGATTTGTGTTGGTGGTACTCAATAATTTGGAAATTCAAGTGCCCGATGAAGACCGGGATTTTCATGTGTCTAATGCTCAATAATATAGTTCTTATTTGGGATTATATGTAGAGAATAATCTAGAAGGTGTCCAATATGTAAGGTAAGCAAAGAAATCACATGTCGTTTGTATATTGAGTGGATTTTGTTATTGTTGTATGGGTATAATTAGAAAGAGGTATTGGTATCGAAGGCTTATGAGTTGGGGTATTTATCAATGTTTGCTTAAAATTTGTGTGTGAGAACATAAAATTGAAAAAGTATAGAGATTTACCTTTACTATGTATCTATGGGGTGTGGATGAAAAAGAATGGTGACCTATTTGATGGTAAGTTTAATGTCTCGTGGTAGACTATGGCCCTCCTCACTCAGGATCAAACCTACCCAAGGCATGCTATATATCTTGTATTGTCCATCGTGACATGACACCCCAGTGGGTGTCAATACTAATAAAATTGAGAAAAAAAATTTGACGTCTCACAATTGATAGTAACACAAAGCCTAAGCATCATAGAAATCTTTAAACACAATTCAATAGTGAAAGGAAAGAGATTGTCCCATAAATTATTGAAAAATTTGTGCCATGCGCTTATCTCGATGGTACATCCCAAGGGGAGAATTTTTTGGGAGGCACAAGTGGTATTCTAAACTTCTTAAACTCACATTTTATAAAGTTAATGGCACGGATTGGGAGGGTACCAACAACAAATCAAAATTGCTGGCTCTATATTTTTCAAGTAGTCTATATTTGCTATGAATTTGAAGACCTGTTTGAGGGTAGGAGAACCTATTTGACTTTGTTCATGTAAGGTTGTTACTAGCCGAGGAGGTTGGTTTTTAAGCACCGAAAGTTGAAACCTAGTCAACAACATTTCGATTTAGTAAAACCATGGTCAACAAAAGATTTTTTTTTGTAATTGAGTCTTATTAATAGATAGATAATTGTAATAAAGTCTAGCCACTTAATAATGTCCTAATCTAGTTGAGTTGAGTCATGATTACAAATCAAAATCCTAGAATTGAGTCATATTTAAAGTCGTCCTTCATGTATACACATTTTAAAATCTAGAAAATTGAGCCTGGGGTGAAACTGTAAGCTCCAATTGCTCGAGTTGCAGTGGAAGGTAATGGACATTGTGTCCCTGGTCCAAGACCAGAATACCCTAGAGACATATAGGATTTTCCATGGCATCAACCTTCTTGTTCCTAGACCAAGAACCCCAGGAGACTACTAGGGGCCCTAGGGTACCTTCTATGGTCTTACTCTGTCCTAGTCAACTGACTAGGATACCATTCTTTGAATGGGTCTTGCAGCTGCACTAACTTTAACACTTCCTCTCACCAATAGGGACATTCTCAACACATCGATAACATACTACACCCTTAAGTGGTGATAACTCATCTCAATGTCTTACAACCTGTCGTCAAATACAGGGTTTCTTGAGAACTTCAAACAGCTCTCCATCTTAGCATGAAGCATGATCTCATAGATCCTTTCTGTAAACCCACTTGGTTGGGGACTAGAGAGTACAAATTGCTCCCTCTTGATCTCTGAATATATCAGCTGTTTCAATAACAAATGCTTGGTAACATCTCACATGACGGGTCCTGTAATTTGTGGAGCCTCTTGCTCCCTTTGTACATGAGTACTCAACTCCCTCTTGATCTCTGCAGATAACTTTAAGCATAAACATAATGGTAAGCATGCACTACTTGTCACATCCTCCTCCTTTATAAGTTAAGATTGAATGTCATCAATTTCACATACTAACATGCTTGTATCATTCATATACATAGACTGTAGTTATCTTAAAGTTGTCAAGAGAAAATCCACATGATATGACAATGTTAAGGGTTAACAATAAGTGGGATAGGAAGTACTCACTATATCTTCCCTTATGCATAAATCACATTGTGCATCACATTGAATATGTACCCATAGAAGCATCAACATTATAACAATATACATGCATTGGCACAAATTTAAATCATAATCCTAAGAGATTAAGCTCTAGGCTTCACTGCATTGATTTATGCATCATAAACAATGGTTAAGAATTCGATGCCACTGTCCTTTAAGCATGAGTATGCACTTCTTAAACATAATCATAAATTCTAACTTCCTTGTGTCAACAATCCTTGATCGCATCCATTAATGAGTCCTAAGACTCTTTTGCACAAAACAATGATTAACTATAAGGCATCATAATTAAGTGGGATTTCTTACTTGTCATTAATATACCTCTTTAATGGGCCATCATGTTCATAATCTATCAAATTCATTTTCTGATAACACTTGTTAGCACTAAAACACATCTCTTTGTTCAATTGTTATTGATCTAATTAACCAGGTATGTCGGTATCAGATCTCTTACCATCTTTAGCACTTTGATGGCTAATTAATTCCTTCAGCCGAGATATGTAAAGCTCAGATCCAATAATTCAAGTCCTCGTTGTTACTTTGGCAACCCTTACCTTAGGATCATGTAGACTCTGTTAACCTCAAGACAGGGTTAGCTACAATATCCTAATCTCTGATACCAAATCTCCCAACCACCTGAGGCATAAGAAAATTGACCAAAAGAAGCCAATGAGAAGGCATTTTTTTTTCAGAAGAAAAAAAGAGTTCCTTGATGTTCCATGGAATCAAAGGTAACATATACAAATCCAGGATACATCGTATCCATGGGTATCATGAAGCTACAAAAAGCATATCAGGACAATATCTCAGTCATACAAGCTGTGTAGAGCATCCAAAGCACCAAAAGGTGATATAAGACCCCCAAGTAGTCAAAGAGAGCCAAACATCTCTCTCAGAGAACAATCTGCGCCATATAGAACAACTCACAATATCTTATGTCATCTAATTCATTTGTGGGATTAGGTGTTCATCCCAAATAACACAAAATTATTGGATAAAACTCATACATGGGAAAGAGGGTCCATTGATTCCTTACAAAAAAATACACTCACACAACCACTGTAACAGGCCTTACATAATTCATAAAACACAGATAAACAAGAAAGAGGGGCAACAACATATGGGGCCACTTCATCAAACATTGAAGTGCCTTGCTTTGTAAGGGTCATAAGGCCAATCATACCTTCAATTTGGACACAAATAAGGGTTGTTCTAATCTCCCAATAAGTAGTTTACATCATATAAATTATGAATTTTGGGTGTTTTGTCCACGAAAGGATGTAAACAGACCTAAAAAGGCAGGTTTGAGTTAAATACAAGGAGAAAACTGGGTGTTTTTGCTATCTATATCATTATATTATTAGCTAAAATGTGAAGTGACAAACAAAGTTAAGGGTCTCATGGTATTATAGGGTGATTGTTGAATCCCTAAGCAGAAGGAGAAAAGAAGAGGAGAAAAATGAAGCATTTTTTTTGTTTATATCATTACAATATTAACCAAAATGTGAAGTGAGAAATAGAGGTAAGAGTAAAGGGTGACAGTTTAAAGTAACTTGAAACCCTGGGTGGAAGGAGAAAATAAAAGAAGAGAAAAATGGGGTGTATTTTGTCTATATCATTATAATATTAGCCAAAATGTGAAGTGAGTAGCAACGATGAAGGATATTATTGTGTCATTGTTTAAAACCTATATCGAAGAAGAATAAAAAAAAAGTGAAGCCTTTGGAGGCAAAGAATGACACCATTGTTAACAATGGGAATTTTCCACAAAATAGGAAAGAGGGCCCTCAAATGGGTGGCCACCAAATGTTGCACAGTCTTGGACAATTTCCTTAGAAAATACAGGACATACCTTCACCTTGTTTGTTAGCTGAATCACTTTCTTTGATGTTTGTAGCTTATTTTCTTCTCCCATTGATTTTGGGAGTTCTTCACTGGCGCATTATGTAATCTAGAAGATGCTTTGTGGAGCTTCATTCCTTGGCATAAGGATGACATTGAACTATGTAACTAGTGGTTATACTATGTGACTAGTGATTTCAGTGATGTTGTATCAACTGAGAATAATTGATTTATTGAATATTTATACTTAGATCATGACATAGTTTATAAAAAAAACAGTTCGGGATTAATGTTTGTATTTACTTAAAATTTTGGGCACAAGTTGCCATTATATGCCATGGGCACAATTTCTAATTTTGTAATACATGAATATTATATAATCTTTGTTGCATGTGAAATGAGATGTTGTGTTGTGAATATGTGGAATGAGTAGCCTGTCTATCATATTTTCATTAAGTTCAAAACCTTGGTTGAGCTTAGAGGTCTAAATATTTTGGGCATGTTGGGTATTTTTTATTTTGTGCCTTTGACGTCTACTTAGCATTAAAATTAGACTGGTGTTCTAGGAACTCAAAATTATATCTTAAATGCCTAATCTAATATATAAATGGTACTTCCCACAAACATGGATAACGACCGAGAATGTATAACTCATTTTGCATACATGTATATACTTATTTAGGACACACATGCACATGACAAAGATAGAGTGAGTACTTGATGTTGTTTACCTATGAAGTTCCTTGGAGTTATATTCGTATATTTCTTAGGAGTTGCGATACAATTCAATCATATTTATACTTTGGAGCTCGAGTCCTCATACTGTATGTGGTGAATTCGGTTTTTCTATGGGTTATCTAGGGTAAGTCGGTTCCTTCCATTCACCCTTGTTAGCATAGCCTATACGAAGTTGCTTCTAAAAGAAGTGGCATATACTGTGGACCAAACTAATGATTTTTAAATTTGTTGAAGACGACAATGTTTCCCGAAATGGTTAACCCCTACATTTGTCTTTTTTTCCCTTCGAAAAAGACAACTCTGTAGCACATGATAAACTTTAGCACAACCCAAGGAAATCTGAATGCATCACAAAAATAATTTACAAATCAAGCCCTAACCAACCCCACAATCGCACTACTGAATCAAGAGATGAATCATAAGAATGCAATGATTTTGATTAGTACAAAATATAAACCCCAAAGCATACTCACCAGCAATCTATCAACAACAAAGTCAATGTACTTACTCATAAGCTTGGAATTCATCCCCACAAGATCACATGGGAGAGTGTCCTATGCCAACGTTATCAAAACTAGAAACATTCAAAGTCCATCTAGGATAGAATTAGAACTAGACTGAGAATCAGTTTATGAACTGGTCTATTATAAAAAAGATAACATATGCAAAAATCAATACACACACACACACACACACACACACATCAATGCAATCCAAATGAGTAGACACCAAATATGTAGAGTTTACTCATGTAAATAGAATGTAAGTATTGAAGGTGAATATAGAAACACATCACCCAATGCAAATTGCGGTACATATCGTCGAAACCAAAATACATAGATATCAAGGTTCTAAATAGGCTTTAGAGTCCAAAATGCATTATGCTACAAAAAGTAACTACATATCATCTCAATCATCACCTATATTTGGATCCTCGTCATCAGTAACACCCTCTGCATCCTCCTCTAGCCTTTGCCTCTATCTTCATTTTCCAGGGACATCAATCAACACCATCTAATTTTGGAGAAACTACCAAATCCAAGCCTTAAAATATGGTAGAAAAAGCTTAGCATGTCTAATTAGTGACTTTTGATTGTACATTTTTACTAAGCTCATGCATAAACGCCAATTGGGTTACAAATAAGGCTTGGTCCTCTTGACTAAATCCCAATCCCATACACTCATACATGATAGAATCTAGTGGAAATGTTGTACTCCTACCAATCCTGAAATTCTGAAAACAATAAGTATATTGAATTTTGAATGGGGTATGAAATCCTACTTTTCTCATATGAAGTTTGATGAGGTTGGAACCACTCAAACATTTTGGAACAAATAATGGTAATGTTAAAAATTTAAGTAAAAGTTGACATTCTCATTTATCTTTCCTTTTTAATATTACCAGTAATGGTCAAATTCCGGTAGAGAAAATGGTCAAGAGGGGTTTCGTTTGCTTAGCGGCCCAATATTAAAACCCACTACTTCTGGGAGGCGACATTTTAATCCAACCATGCTAAGGGTTGGTGTGGTCCAGGGCGGGTGCGATCCCTGGGTGATTTTGACGGCTTAGATGCCCCTGGCTTGTGGTTTCTCAGACCAAAGGTTTGCCCAACAAGTCACAGGGCACTTGAACATATAAAAATAATAATTACCAGTAATTACCAACTTACCATGGATGGGGGGTTTCTTCCCCCCCCCCCTTTAATTTTCATTTAATTCCTGGAAATTTCATTGGTTCCATAGATCAGTTCATAGTGCAAACTAGTTTGAATTGGCTACTGGATCAATTCAAATACTGATTTAGGGGCTTAGGGGTATGGCAGAAAAAAAGAGCATTCTCTTTTCCCAAGACTAATAAGTATTTCCACCACAGGCTTAGTTCAAGAATGGTTTTTGCAAAAAAGCATCATGCTCTAATATTTGATCAACAAAATGGGCAGTTCATCATGGACAACAAGTTTAGTGACACCCTTATGTACGTGAGCCATCTCATCACCAAAACACTATTATCCTATGAATTGTCCTAGATATCCTTCAAATTCTTCATTATGAACCAAGCATACACCAAAGTCCTTTGCAACTCAAGCCAATGAAAAATATGAATGAATCCAAAAACAAATTGAAAAGAAGAATCCTTGAAGAAAGGCTGCAGTGCTTTGATAGTGTGTGTTAAAGATATTGCATCTAAAACATTTGTTGTCACATGGTCCAAATCATGACAAATATACATTGGTGTGAGCAACAACAAGATCTCCTGTGTCAAGCACTTTGCTACCACCATCCATGTGTCTATACCATTGATAATTGATGTTTGTTATTGAGCTTTGTTGCCTTCCATATGATCTGTTATGGTACTATAAATGTAGCTGCATTTGCACAAGTTAATGCAGATTCTATTAGTTGTATTAGTTTGAATGAATTTGATGTCTTGTTAACACTACCTTGATTTTGTCGGAGAAATATTAAAAAAATTTCATATGGACCGTAGGTTGCTATAGCTTGAAAAGCAAAAGAAATAACTGACGTATTTGTAAGTTATTTTCAATTGCATGTTAGTTCTCTTGAAGCTTTGTGGTCAAATGAGATTTGCAAATTGACAAAAAGGTACTCCAGTGGGACCCAAAAGTAAAATCAATAGCGACAAACTGTGGAATTTCCAGAGAAACTAGTGAATTATGTTTGATTGTAATTCTTTCAGAAACTGGTGAAACTTAACAATGAACATGTCAAACTTCTAATTTCATTATTACTGGTGGCATTGTTGAACAAATGCCTTTGATTCAGGTCCTTGTACCTTGTGCCATGGAACTCAGGCCACGTTTCATGGTTTCATTGAAGAGTTCCCAAATAAGGATATTCTCGTGATGAAGGAACCGGTGATCGATGCAGGAAGCAGGGCGATCGATGAAATTAAGATTTGCAACGAAATTCATCCAGGAGACTCATCAATCATCCAATCTTGTAATCAATGGTACAAATTGAGTCAGTGTTTGGGATTTTTCCCACATTGATAGAGAAGTTGATTTATTTAGTGTTTATAAACCCCATCCTTATCATTGTTAATCAATGCGTAGTGCAAAGGGTATGTGGGGGATCTGGGTGCTTGGACTCCACGAGAAGCCCACCATCCTGGAGCTTGGGACGACGTGTTAGGCCCCTACCCTTTTGGAAAAAATGATAACATTTGTCAATGATCTCATCCGTTGGTCTATATTCAATTTGTGGGAAAATGACAACATTCGTCAATGATCTCGTTCGTTGGTCCATATTCAATTTGTGAGAGGTATTTACAAATTTTTAATGACTTTCCATCCACTCCTTCCTCTAAACATTGAAAAGCAATATGGAGTAAGGATGGATTGCTAAAGATAAATGTCTTTTACTAGATATTGACACACAATAGAATTATAACATTGGAAAATATCACAAAATAAAATAGACAAGGACCCTCTCACGAAGGATGAGACTACAAAACCTCTTTTTTCTAAAATGTGATTATGCTCAATCAATTTGGGATGATGCTACAAATGAAATAGGGAAAATTAAAACACTTTCTTATGGTTGGTGCAATTTGTTCTTGCATTTGAAAAATTACTACCTAGGATCCTTGCATCTCAAACCTAACCTAGCCATAATATGGATGGACCTTCCCAAATAAGTTTATTGGAAATTTTGGCTAACTTGAAACAAGATGATACTTAATGCAAAGATCGCTCATCCTAGGCATCCAACCATCAAAGCTATATGTTTTTTGTTTGAATCTCTTTCTTCTCATGAGATGCAAGTATTTAAACATGAATCTATTATTATCCTGCATGAAATATCTTGGGTAAGAGATCTTATATTTGAGACCCACCCACCCTTAGTCCAAATCTATCTTCCATAAACTAGTAGAAATTAGCTTAGAGACCAGATTTACAATAGTATGACTTTTGGGGCTTGTTAAACTATCACAAGTTCTTTAAACTCTTCTTTGATGGACCCTCCGAAGTCAATTTAAGGATGGAAGGAGCATGGGGGAAAGGAGGTGGGGGGGGGGGGGGATTTGCATAGACCTTGACAGACACATATGATTAACTTATTTCTAGAGACTCTAAATGACCACCAACAATCACGATGAAGACTATGCCTTCTACATAGGAACATATATATTAAAATCACATCGAATTGAAAATGTAATGTTGATGTAGTAGCTGTGTGAGGAATTGTCACCAAGTTGGCCTAAAAAAATCTAATAATAAACAATGATTATTATGCATAAAAGACAAGTTGGCCTAGATTAAGTGTGCAAGTCGGCCCTAGATTAAAGAAAATAAGAAAACATAGATTCAACTATAAATAAGAAGGAACCTCACTCATTTTTACCTAGGCAAGTTCACTCCACTCAAGGAAGAAGTTCGCTACAAGCTAGAAGAAGTCTTTTATGGGGTTCACTATATGTGGAGGAGTTTCTCCTTTGTTCTTGGGGTTGATCTTATGATATAAATGATTACTATGTATCTGGATGTATATTCATGTACTTTTAACTGAGATCTATATCGGAAGGTTTCTGGGTATTCTCTCTTGTGGTTTCCTAGGTAAAAATATTGTGTCTATTTTTTATGTGCTTGGTTGTTCTTTTAGTGATCATACTATATGTTCTGCTGCATATAATATTGGAATTATACTACTATTTTTAAAAACTATCATGGTATCAAAGTAGTTCTAAAAGAGACCATTGCAAAAAACTAGGGCTCCATACTTCGGAGCTTTACAACCTCAATTTTGTCTTGAAAAGTGCATAGTGGAATTCGCCCTAGGAGGGTGCACCCTTATATGGAGGAAAATTATGGATCGATGATCTTTCAACTTTTGACCTAATTCTATCGGGGCAATATATAGGGTTTCTTGATTCAATCCCTTCTATCCACTTATTTGGTTTAGTCTTGACATTCTCCAACTCACCTCGGTGCGACACATCTTTCCGTGGAAGCAAATCCTCGTTTCAAGAACTTTCATTTTTGACCTAAATTTGGTCGGTATTAGAAACTAGGGATTCCATTTCGTTACTACTCTGTCCATAGGTCTAGGAGAAAACAAGTTCTATTCAACTCGCCTTAGGAGGACACATTTATCTATTGAATCAGATTCGCAAGAATCTAAACTTCAATTTTGACCCTCTCCTCCAAGGGTTTCTTGGTCAGTCTTTAGATCTCAATTGTCTAGTCTAGATGAATAATGTGAATGTGGAAGATAAACTTGATGGGGATTCCAAATTCAACTCATGGAAGTCTATGATAGTCATTATCCTAGAGGAGAATGATCTTCTAAAGTTTGTAAATGAAAAGGTACCATAACCAAACGAAGAAGCAGAGAAGACTAAATTGAGGAAGAATGATGTGAAGGAAACAAGGATCCTGATAGATGCAGTAAAATACCACTTGGTACCTCATATTTCTGAGAAGAAGAAAACCAAAAATATGTTTGGAGTCTTGAAGAAATTGTTTGAAATAACAACATAAGTAGAGCTCTTTCCCTAAGACAACAATTCTCTGATATCAATAGAGCTCTTTCCTTATTATTATTATTATGATGATGCTCATATGTAGAGGGAGAAAGGTTCTCTAGTACAGAGGGAGATGTGATGAGCTTGAAGATGGATGTATACTGCATCAAGCAGACATTCTCCTAGTATTAGTCACATGACTTGGCTAAGGGAAGATGAGTCAGAATGGGGCAGTGAATACTTCCAAATACTCTATGATAGAGTGGGGAAAATAGTACCTAGATGACTAAAAATGGGACTGTACCTTCTCCTAGTAACTCTATGGTGGAGTGGGGATATTAGTCCCATGTTGACTCCCTCGTTGAGAGGGAAGGATGATTTTATAATGAAATTCTCTCAGACACTTTGTGACCGAGTGGGGAGGTCTCTTGGACACCTTGTGAAGGGGTGGAGAGACCACTACATTGTCTCATACACTCTATGATGTTGTGGGGAGATCTCTCAGACACCCTGTGAAGGGGTGGAGAGGACATTGCATTCTCCCAAACACTTTGTGATGGAGTGAGGATATCTCTAAAACACCCTATGAAGGGGTGGATAGGACACAACATTCTCTCAAACACTCTATGATAGAGTGGGGATATCTCTTGGACACCTTGTGAAGGGGTGGAGAGGCCACTGCATTCTCCCAAACACTATGTGATGGAGTGGGAGATATCTCGAACATCCTGTGAAGGGATGGAGAGACCAACACATGTTCTTGGATACTCTATGATCGAGTGGGGATATATCTTGGACATCATGTGATGTGATGGAGAAATTTAGTGCATTCTCTAAGACACTCTTAGACGGAGTGGGGAGATCTCTAAGACACCCTGTGATGGGGTGGAGAAACTAGTGCATACCAATGCATATTACATGTAGGCTCTCCAATGGAATGGATTGAGCTGGTGTATGTGAACCCACAAATGTACTAGGTTGAGTTATTGACTCCTTGATAGAATAAGTTGAGTTGTTACATGTAGGTTCCCCAATGGACAGGGTTGAGTTGGTGCATATTGACTCCCCGATGGGCTGGGTTGAGTTGTTGACACTTCTTGATGGACTGAGATTGTGTTGGAAGAACTTGCTTATGATATAGAGATGTTAGAGACAATTTTGATTTACAAATGATATCCATACATGTTCTAGTATGATGATTCTTCCCTAGCTAAGAGGGAGTGTTGATGTAGCAGTTGTGTGAGGCATCCTCACCAAGTCGGCCTTAGAAAATATAGTAATAAACAATGATTGTTATGCATAAAAGATAAGTCAGACCAAATTAAGTCTGCAAGTTGGCCTTAGTTAAAGTGAATAAGCAAACATAAAGTCAACTATAAATAACAATGTGCCTCACTCATTTTCACCCAACCAAGTTCACTCCACTCAAGGAAGAAGTTTGCTACCATCTAGAAGAAGTATTTTTCGCGGTTCCCTATCTTTGGAGGAGTTTCTCCTTTGTTCTTGGGGTTTATCTTATGCTAAATGTGATTACTATGTATTTGGATGTATGTTGTACTTTGAACTAAGATCTCTATCACAAGTTTGTTGTGTTTTATCCCTTGTGGTTTTCCAGGTCAAAATATTGTGTTTATTATTTCTATACTTGGTTGTTCTTTTAGTGTTCCTACTATAGCTTATACTACATATAATATTTGCATTATAATGCTACCTTTAAAAACTACCAGGTAAACCTTTAAGGGGGGTCTTTCAACACCCCCCCCCCAAAAAAAAAAATAAAAAAATTCCAACATGACTTTTAGGGTAGGGGCAGGGGGGTCTTTCCAACCCCCCCCTGCCAAATGTCCAATAAGACTTTGTGGGGGGGGGGGGGGTTTTTCCAACCCCCCCCCCCCCCAAATGTCCAACGAGACTTTGGGGGGAGTGGGGGGTGGGGATGTTTCAAAACCGTCCCCAAATGTCAAATTCTCAGGACTTTTGAGGGGGGTTTTAAGGACTCTTTTTTTGTTTTTGCGGGGGTGGGTTAGCAAAACCACCCTCGAAAGTCTAATTCTCATGACTTTTGGGGGGGGTTCTAAAAACCACCTTTAGGGGGGGTCTTTCTACCCCCGCCCCCCCACCAAAAAAAAAGTCCCAAGAATTAGACTTGGGGGGGGGGGGTTTAAAAACCGCCCCCAAAAGTCCTGAGAATTGGACTTTTGGGTTTTTTTTTTTTAAACCGCCCCCAAAGACCTAAAAAAACTTTTTGTGTGGGGGTGGGGGGAGGGGTTTAACAAAACCACCCCCAAAAGGGTATTTTGTTGTAGTGGTTTCCTGCTTGTTATCCCTATCTTGCTCTCTGGTCTGAGAATCCGTAATCCGTAATGGAATGGAGCTACCAGATAGGATGCAAAGGATAACATGTTGCCAAAACCAAATCTGTGCAAGCCCATCATGCGATGTGACTTGGTAGTTGGGCTCATCCCTGGTGTCCATTAATCATCTGTTGTGGGAGGAGTGAGCAATAATACCAAGCACCTATGCGGGGGGATCAATATACATAATCAAGTGCCTTCCAAACTAGAATACCTTCGCCGGGAGGAGGGATGCGTAAATACCCAAGAGGCAGTAACAGATGTCGCGAGTGGGGGGGAATTCAATGCATTGTCCTGCCTCCTGCCACGTCCCTCCTCGAAACACCCACATCCATGGGATCCTTTGGTTTTTACTTGGCCAAATAAGATGTCAATAAAAAATAGTGTGCATTGTGAAAACTATCTACCCTGAAATAACTTTTCCATCTTGCAATTTTTTTAATCATCCATCGACGATATATAAAGTTTTATCCTTCCCAAAATTAGATCCAACGGCAACAGACACCGAAAGACAAATTGAAATTGAACAATAAACATGGACACTAGAGATATACCTGTACCCGATCATTAATTTGACTTGCAAGATCAAAATCTGTAGCAGTCGCGCGTCTTCCCCTTAGATTCCTATGAAGAAGTTAAGTAGTGGTTTTTCTGGAAATTCATTTTGTGACACTTTGCACAATCTTTCCCACTCTTTTTCCAATTAAAAAAAATAGTTTTTTTAAAAGACTGCTAATATTAAATATCACTTTAAATATAATAAAAGATACAACATTAAAATAATAGAAATTAAAAAAGTTTACCAACATTAAAATAATATTAAAAAGATTAGAAATGAGAAAAATTAAAATTAAAATTAAAATATATTATAAGCTAAGATATAATATTAAAAGATTAAAAGTTTATAACATTAAAATAATATAAAAATATTAATAACTAAAAAGTTAAAATATTACAAGTTTTAAAACATTAAATTATCACATTAGAAAATGAAAAGTAAAAAATAAAATGTTAAAATTGAGTTAAAAATATTAGATTCAACTTTGGGTAAGCCGACATAAATATTATTTAGCATAAATTAATAATGAAATGCATTAGGCAATGGTGGGTGATCATCGAAAAGACATGGGCGATGGATAATATTGCAGTAGCTTATGACATCGGACACATGACATAATGTATGTAATCTAGGTGTTGCAACCTAGTATTGGGTGATGGTAGATGCAATAAATACTCTGGTGAAGGTTTCTCAGTGGCCTTGTCATACATAAAGGGGTTTCTTTGAGCTCAAAGGTTTATGTGGAGTCCTCGTAGATCAGATGATGATCATGAAAATGATGATGATGATGATGATGACGATCTTCATCATTGTCATCATTGTCATGGTGATCACTATAGTCAGGATCATTGTCATCGTTGTCAAGATGGCCACTATAGTCATCGATGTCGTTGTCATCATTGTCATCATCACTATGATCATTCACATCATCATTGTCGTTGTCATCCTCATCTTCATCAACAACATCATCATCATTGACATTGTCATCACAATTATCACATAATCATATCATCATCATTGGTGTCAATGTCATCATCATTGGTGTCAACACCATCATCATTGCCAATGGAAACAAGCTTAATTCTTAGGGATTTTAAGATGCCTTTATAGCTCTTGGACCTCACATGAGGTGTGAAATTACCATCTGAACCCTCTAGAATGAATCTTAAACATCATTTTGGATACTAAAGCATGATGGGCCAACACATCACTAGAGGATAACGTAAAACTAAATTCAACATTAAAAACACTAGTCACGCACATGAAAAATTAATTATCATGCTAAAATGACTACATTAAAACTCAATTTGTACATTTAAGTGAGAAATACTACTAATTTGTAGTCACATAGTTGTTATCTAGTCGTATTTATTTATCCCTTGACTAGATTATTAGTTTAGGTTAGTCATTTTTAGCTATGTCACTTGAAATTGGTCGAATTTGGTAGTATTTAGTTTATAAACACTACGTTGACTAACTTTTTGGGTCACATAGTCATTTATATGCCAAATTGTACTAGTGATACATTTCCCTTGCTCCAAAAATGTATGGACTATTAAATAAAATAATATATTGGTCTTCTTTGGCTTCAAAAAAGAAAGTATTATGAAGACATTTTTGGAAATACATCGTGTTGATAGTTTATAATTTTCCCATCTATTTCTAGAAATTTCTTCTTAATGATTACTCACTATGAAAACATCCATAATCAAATTAAAAAAAAGGTCATAGAAACCTCTTACTCGCTATGAAAACATCCATAATCAAATTAAAAAAAAGGAAGTCATAAAAACCTCTTACTCACTATGAAAACATCCATAATCAAATTTAAAAAAGGAAGTCATAGAAACCTCTTGCACATAAGTAATAAGTCAACTTCATTTTGATCATGGCTATCCATTTTTTTTGCATCCAAATATCCATAGATCTAGGCCAAGGCCAAATGCTACTAAATTTCCCTAAGGGCACTTTTTCAGCCAATGCTAGAGTTGCATGCTGAGAAGAAGCAACATGAGGATTTACTTCAAGAATTTGATCTATCTTCTTCACAAAACTAAAGGGTTGATATTTTTTATTCAATTTCCTTAGAGATTAGACAAGGGCATGAAAGGCAGTCATGTTTGGATCAGGAGGGGGAGGAAAACCCCTTCGTGGATCCAGATCCATGGCTAAAAATCGTGAACACTCAATGGCGGCAAAAACTAGGGTTTGGCCAGAGTTTGACTCCCATCTAACTCCCAAACTAAACACAATTCTTTGTATTTACTATTCATATAAGTGTGTCAATTATCATCAATCATACGACCAATGTGATTAGTCAACATGTTAACACCTTGACATCAAAATGTTAAAACCTTTAATTCATTCATCACGACCAATGTGATTAGTCTAATAGGCTAAAACTCTCACATCAAAATGTTAACACCTTTGCTTCATTCAATATCTTGAGCTTACTTATAATTATAATCTTGGTGTTTTCTTAAGAGTAAGTTTTCTTCCATTTTAATCTTTTTTTTCCCTTGGAAAAAAAGCATAATTTTATATCATTCGAAGAGAGACAAAATTACATTTTGTAGATATACATTTATGTATATATGAGTAAAAAAATAAAAGTGTCAACATAGTATGAGCTGATGATCAGTCCCATAACATACAACATCAAAAGAACAGTAAACTATCAGCAAACCAAGGCCACCCATAGCACTGTCAAAATAGTAAAAATATGTCCACTTGAACACTCTCCAGTATTCCCAAACCATAAGATCTCCAAAAAAATATATTCTTTCCATAAAGACAGACCACAAAGCTGTCTTTGCAAGCAAATATGCTCGCGGCAACGAATAAGAAATCACCGAAACAAAAAATCCGGCCTTTCCCATAAAACTGTCAAGTAAAAATTGATGAATAATAGAAACGCCTGAAAAGTAATGTTTTTTGAACGTTTATATTGGAGCTTCCACCTCTATAAAAGGCCACTGAAAATATTCATAAACGGTATTTTCTAACTGTTCTTTAATCTTCCACATGCCCGTATCCAACTGGAGCCCCTCCTTCGAGGCTGAGTCCGCTTGGCAGTTATTTTCCCTGTAAACATGTTCACAAGAAACCATTTCAAATGAATCTATGACTGCCCAGATAGATAGCAAAATGTTTTCAAGTCATAAATCTATACAAAGTTGAATCCTCTTAGTCCAATTTATCACATTCAACGAATCTCCAAAAACCTTTAATGTTCTACACCCCTTCTTTGTTGCAAAAATGAGTAGTAATTTTACGCTTAAGAGTTCTGCAAAATCGTTGCTACCCTCTCCCAAACCTGCTATCAACTCAAATGAGTGATTTTCAACAAGAAAAAGGATCGCCCCCCCCCCCACATAAGTTGTTATGAGATGCTCCATCAAAAAACCCCGAGGAGCGGTCCTGTCAATGTTAAGTGCCAAAACCTCCCTTTGCTTTGAAACCCTGATGTGTGGTGGAAAAGCTTGAAGAATCACACAAGCCAAACTTGCAGTAATGACCGATGTGCATAATTTTCCATTAAATACATTGTTGTTCCTGGCCATCCAAATGCCCTAGGTCACCAACAAAGGAAGGGCTGTCATAAATTCCATGTTTTCAGACCTCCTCCAGCTTTCCCAGGCTAAAAGAACTGAAGCCCCTTCCCACCTGCAATCCGGTCCCAAACCCAAAATATTCACACATTCTTTCCACGCCTCCAAATAGTATGGGCATTTAAAAAAAAGATGAGTCATAGATTCCTTGTCGGCCCTGCATAGAGCACACCACCCAAGTCCATAAAAGCTTCTCTTTTGAAGATTATCCCAAATAGGGACCTTATTTTCTAATACACACCACTAGAAAATTCTTTTTTTGGAGGGCTATGAATCCTCCACAGCTTCTTCCACCACTAAACAATCCCCTGCTCAAATCCAAGAACACTAAGCTTTAAATCTCCCTCCTTTGGACTATATTTCCCACCCGGGGCCGAGTCCCAAATGAGCTCATCCTCTCTATCCCGCAGCTCAACTTGAGAAAGGTTGAGTAAACCAATAGAACGAGTCAGTTCCTCCTCCTGTTGTTTGGATAACTCAAAAGAGTTTGCCGGTAGCCAAGACTGAGTCCACCTATTTTCCTGTACCGATGCAACAAGTTGGGAAAGGTAATAAATTTCTCTTTGTCTTAAGGATTCCACTAGATTTTCTGAGAGTCTATGTTGTTGATTACAACCTACCCACGAGTCCTCCACAACCCTCAACTTCCTCCCATTTTTGATATTCCATGCCACACTGTATTCAATAACATCAAAAGTTTTTATAACCGCCTTCCAAATGATTGAGCCACTCGAATGAACTTTATTGTTCTTTCTAATCCAATCCTCCACAGAGTCTAGAGCAATGTACTTCTCCACCACAACCCTAGTCCACAAATTTTTCGCTTTCACTAATCGCCACCCTCCCTTTGCAGCTAGGGATTTGGCAAAAAGGAAGATATTTTTGAGGCCCCACCCCCCCAGTGCTTTGAGCACCGCAATCTTCTCCCACCTGACCCAAGGGGTCACCTGTACCTCCTTATTCCTGCTCCAAAGAACCGAAAGTAGATCCTACGAGCCTCCTCCAGTATGCCCATAGGTATCCAAGAGAGCGACATCCAACAAACTAGAATTGCTTCAAGGACAGCTTTTACCAAAACCAATCTACTTGCTCTGGAGAAGGCATTTGTGACTCGATGATTTTAGTCGTTTCTCTAGTTTTTCCAACAACCATTTTTAATCCTTCTTCAGGTAGTCATTTGGTTTCGAGAAAAAACCAAGATATTTGAGTCCTCCATCCAAAACCTCCCATCGAAAAGGGAAAGTGACTGAAAAGTATCGTGATTCTTCAGCACCAAGCTTATGTGTAGACAAAGTAGATTTTCCCACATTGATTTCCATACCAGTTACAGTTGTAAAAAGGGCCAAAATTTTCGAGATTCTATCCACATCTCGAAGTGTTCCAAAGCAGAAAATTAGAACATCATCCACAAATAATAAATGCGTTGTCTGCAAGTGTTGAGAGATCTGAATTCCATTCAAGTTTCCCACCCAGCAAGCCTCCCTTAGTAACCTACTTAGTCCTTCAGCCACTAGGAGAAAGAGTAAGGGTGACAAGGGGCATCCCTAGCGAAGACCTCTTTTCGCATGAAAAAAAGGTGAGGCAGCTCCATTAATGAGTATTGAAAAAGAGACAGTTGTGATACACCTCATGATCCACCTGATAAAAGAAATACCAAACCCAAGGTGAATTAGTAGCATACGAATGTATAACCAACTTACCTTATCATAGGCTTTTGAGAGATCGATCTTGAGAATAGCCCCCTTTATGTTTTTGGTTTTCATAATATGCAGACCTTCGTGAGCAACCCCAATGGCCTCATGAATATGTCTTCCCTTAAGAAAACCAAATTGTTCGGCCGATATATGTTCTGACAAGATACCCTTCAAGCTACGGGCAATGAATTTCGAGACCACTTTGTAGATATAGTTACAAAGTGAGATGGGCCTAAAATCATTCAAGGACATAGGATTATCAACCTTTGGAATCAGGGCTAAGAAAGTCGAGTTAAAAATAGCTAGGATCCTTCCAGATAGTCGAGTATCCTCCACCAACTTTAGCATATCACCCCCTAGGAGATCAAATAGGTCAATGAAAAATTCAATGGTCCACCCATTTGGGCCTGGAATTTTGTCCTTCTGAAAACTGTGTAATGTTACCTTGAGTTCTTCTTCAGTGACTTCTTCCATCAAAGCTAAGTTTTCCTCCTCCTCCACAAATCAAGGGAATAACTGAGCAATACACATGATCTCTACAATAGATGCCCGAGCAGGGGCTCGAAATAAATTATGAACATGTTCTACCCCTGTCCTTGCCATACCTTCAAAGGATTCTTGTCGCACACCCTGTTCATTCTCCAAGCACCAGATGGTATTAATTGATTTCCTTCCCTTGGCATAAGCATGAAAAAACTTTGTATTGTCATCCCTGCATTCCAACTAGATGGCCCTGCTCTTAGTCTCCAAGTATCCTCCCTTTTTATCATAATAGTGTTCCTTCTCCCCTCCAACCTAGTTAGTGATTCTATATCATCTTGGGTCAACATGCCCCCTCCATCCAACTCCAGAGTCTCAGAAATTTCATGTTCAATCAACTTTAGTTCACAATCTTCTCTGCATCTCTTATCAGTTGCCCAACCTTTTATATGTGCCTTGATATTATGAAAATTTGCAACAAACTGAAAAGCTGCAGAGAGCCTACTGTCCAGATCAAAAGGGACCCAGTGAGAAAAGATCAGCTGCCGAAAAGTGTCATCTTTAAGGCAAGCCTTGTTAAATTTCAAAGGGTTGGGCGGTTTTACATGCCCATTCCTATATTCCAGAAAATGGGAAGATGGTCAGAGTGTCCCCCGCTCCCCACCCACTGACAAATGAAATGATATATGTCCACCATTTTTTCAGTGACCAGAAATCGATCCAGTCTCTTGTCAACTTGCCCCTCCCCACATCTATTATTTTTCCAAGTGGGTTTAATCTTTATAGGTTCAATATACAGCCAGTTTCTCTCAACTAGCTTATGAGTGAAATACTCTTTCAGCAAATCAGAGCGGGCATTTGGCCCCCACACCTCGCCCTGCCCTAGAGAGAAATGTATATCCCCCCTTATGACCACCAAATCGCCCCTCAAAATAGAATTGTGAAACATACTATCCCAAAAAGGGATTTTGTTCAGGTACAGTCCATAAACATTAAAAACATTTACAAGCTCCCCCTGATCCAAGGCCTTAAAAGTCATCCCAATTACAGATTCCATACCCCATATATTTAGGACCTTAACCATGCGAGTATTCCACCCCATGGCAAGCCACCCAGAGCGGCCATGCACATCCAAAGTCTCGAACTGCCAACACGAGAACCAACTTTCCAACTTGCTTTTAACCACATCACCTAACCCTAAAGTTTCTTGAAGCATAATAACATCTGGGTGTTCCAGATCCACCACCCTCTTGAGCACTGATCTTTTATGGGGACCAGCCAAACCCTTGCAATTAAAGGACATAATCTTCATCAACGACCCTTCTTCTATGCATGTGTTGCTCTAAGTGCCCATTCAATTGACTATTGTTTACCCTCTTGTAGATCCTTCTGAGCTTTGGATTGAGCTTTTGCCAGGAAGGATGTTCTGCCTCTCCCACAGGATGATGGGTAGGATAATTTGCCCAAACCCCCCGAGGCTGCCTTCGAGCAAGACCTAAGAAAATACCCTGAGTATGAGGACCCCTATGGAGAAGGAGTTGACCTAGACCCTTCCTCACCAGATTATAGTACCATAGGAGAAACGTGTTCCTCAATCTTTACAGCAGGGATAGGGGTGGAAACCACTAAGGGTTGTTGAGAAATGGACAATTTTTTAATTTGTTCCCCATCCAATCCATCCTATACAAACTTAAATAATTAGCAAATATGTTAATGGGTGGAGAAAGGGTGAAAGAAGAGGTACCCGAAGGGGAAACCCCTTGAACAGTAGCACCCACTGCGTTGTTCCCTTCAACCACGGGTAAATAAATCGACAATTCCCCCGCTACTTCACTGGCCAGTACATTAGTACCCTCGAGTACCACATCTGGCCCAGGATACGACGATACATGCCCCCCTCGCCAAACCATCTAATTCCCCTCTGTTTACCACGACCATTTATTGTGCGCACCCCTAAACTGCAATCAACCGCCAGATGTCCATATGCATGACACCACCGACATCTAAAATGAACATTCTTGTAATCCAATCTCTGATGGAAATGTGTCTCGCCCCATGATAAATGGATATCCTCAAACAAACCCTCCCGAATATTGATATTCACCAAGATCCGAGCCACTCGACGTTGTTTTGTAATCTTGAAGGATAAGTTTGCTTCCAGAAAGGACTCGAAGATGTTACCAATGCTAATGAAATGTTCCTCAGTCCAATGTTGCTGTGGTAGTCTCGAGAGTCTAACCCAAATAGGCACCACATCCACCCTTTCCCGACTGGCATCGAAAGATGGGATCCAAGGTTTTAACAACACAGGGTTTTTTTCCAAGGACCAAATTCTTTCCAGAACCCATTTCACATGTTCAGGCTGTGAGAAGTTAAGAGCAAACCACTCACGGGTGAGTCCTTCTAGCTTAGGAACCTCTCCTAGGGCTTCCAACTAGCACACCTTCACCCATTTTTCAATCTTCTATAGTGAGCAATTTTCCCTATAATCCACCCCACCACAAAGTACTTTGCCATATGTTCGATTTGTGCCCACCTTATGTCCTCCCCAAGGGCATATGTGCAGGTCAACCGCCTTTTTTTCACAAAAGCCTTCCTCCGTCTAGCTGTGCCCTTGCTATCGTTCCTGCTCTCTGACGAGTCTTGTCTAGCCCGTGATCCTTCCTGCCGAGGATATTTCGAGCCACCCGAAATGTTCTACGAACCTGAGAGCCCTGTCGCTACCATTGACACTTCATTTCTCAACAACCTTCGCCCTGATAAATCCGTCGATAAACCCTCCAAACTGTTGACACCTTCAGAAAGAGTATGTGCCAAGAGCTTCTTCCCCACTTGAAAGCCTCCCAATCCCTCGAAAGATGCCGAAACTCCATCCGCCCCACAAACCTCCATAAAATCCTTCGAGTTCACGAATGTGTCCTCCAGCAGAGTAACCGATGGTAGCGAAGAAAACAAGGAAGACGACGAGAAAACTTCCACCGACACTGTAGGCATAGAGGCAGCAAAAAAACCCTCTTCCCAGTAAGATGGAACCTCCACATCATCCTGAGGAAAACCATTGGTCGCAAGGCTAAAAATGCCCTCCATTGTAGGGTTGATGGTGTAGTCCACCAGATCCTCATCCCCTATTGATCCACCATTGGTAAAAAAACAACAGTAAATCAGCCAAAAACAGGAAGGGTAAAAAGAGGAAAATGGTTTAACCTGCGAGCAAACAGGCCGCCACCAACCTCCATCATAAAAGACGCCATCATCTTACCCCACACGTACACCAATCTACGAGCCGGTTGACACGTTGATCAATAGTCTACCCTCATGTCCCATCCCCTGACAGTTAGCAGGGAGGGGCTTGCACAAACTGCACACCAACCGAAGCTAGGCCCAACCGATCTCAACTCTCCATCGCCTCTCGCTCTACAAACCCTAGCTGCCTCTAATGCCCATCAACATCAAAAAATTCATTCATGAAATTTTTACTTCCATTTTAATCTTAGTAAAGCACAAGCATAATTTATTGTACCTTGAGGGATTACATTGGATTTGAACTTATGACCTATAGACTTCCCATCAACTACATGCCTTAGGTTGATGGTTCTATCAATTGAGTTGATCCTTGGAACTTGAAAATGTCTAGAAACACTTAGTTGTGCCCTCAACCACTAAAGTGAGTGTGAGATCATCAGTAAGTTGCAAGCCCCAATCAACCCAAAATCTTATAAACATATCACAAGTCAAAATTAAACCTAAAAAAAAAATATAACAAGTTTAATTCTTATAGTCTAAACCCCAATCAACCCAAAATCTTATAAACATATCACAAGTCAAAATTAAACCTAAAGAGAAAATATAACAAGTTTAATTCTTATAGTCTAAATTAAACTTAATTGACAAACAATTAAGCTCAACTAACCAACAACTATTTTATAAACCTATACAATACATTAATCTCCATATCATAATTCTAAAAGAAAAACCCATTCATAATGTAATAATGGTGTCCATTTCCCATTAATTTGGAAAGAAAATTCTATTGTAAAATGTTTTTTTCTTAATAAAAATATTTATAAGGTAAAAACATTTCCAAATTTAATTTGCAATAAAGTTGACAATTTGTTTGTCCATTGAATGTAGCTTGGATGGTTGGGAGAATGATTGCTACCCTCTTAACCCAGGTTACAATTCTTGTAAAAGACATCAAAGCTAAAAAGCTTAAAGCCAATCAAATATCATAATAATAAAAATTAATTTAATGATTAAACATAAAACACTTGGTAACTCTATACTATATTTTTTTTGAAAATTATAAATTCAAAGTCATTTTGACGTCGAAGCAAAACTTGTAATCCGTGCTTTTGGCAGCGACTAATAATTGGGTATTGAAATAGGATTTCGACCGGCGATATGGAAAATCTTCGAGGTATTCATGATTTTTGGCAAGGCATTCATGATTCATCGAATCATTTGGATCCCGGCAAGGCGGAATGGTGGGAGTGACAGTTATGAAATGCTGCAGCAGTTGTAAGGCAAACCTGTAAGGCGGCGAAAATCTTCGAGGTGTTTATAGATTTAAGGGTGGCTTTTATTTATGGCAAGGCATTCATCGAATCACTTGGATGCCGGCAAGGCGGAATGGAGCGAGTCACAGTTATGAAATGCTGCAGCAGTTGTAAGGCAAATCTATAAGGCGGCGGCTGGCCCGGGCACGATTCCCCTCCGGTGTTTGGGGAAAATTGATGGTTTGGCATAGAAGTGTTCAATCATGACTACCCCACAACATCGCTGTGTCTTCGGTTAGTTACACCCTTCTACTTCAGCGAAAAACATTTTTCTTTTGTTTGCTGTAGCAGCAAATTAGATTTCCATTCTTGAAATGGTATTCCTCGCTTCTCATAAACTTCAATGTATAATCCCCAATTGCGAGTAAGTATTTGCTTTCATGGTCATATTTTGTGAAATCAGAGAAACTACAAAGATTCAATTGTGTATTGGGAAAAAACATTAAATTTTCAAAAGTGGGTAGACAACACTAGGGAAAGAGAATCCTTCCATATCTTTCAGGATTCTACCCTTTTGCACTAGGACACACCTAACAATTTTCTCTCGCTTTCATGTTAGTGACTACTCTGCCATATCACAATTACCAGTGCAAGCCTATGATCGCTACCTCTGATTAAGATTTTATATTTTATGTTGTTTCGGGACTTGCATCAGGCATCATCCCTTTGAAGCTCATGCCATTCAGGTGGGAAATGACGACAGCGATGTTGGAAACAATGTTGGCCGCCGGCCCGATATTCAAATCAATCTAACGAATGAATCAATGCCCTGTTGGCATGCTGCCACATAATTTGATGATTATTAGCTCTAAGTATAGTTGAACAAAGTCACATCTTTTAACCATAGACACAATGTGAGCAGTACTCCTAAATGGATTTCAACCGTCTTACACCACACCATAGCCAGCAACTTAGGGTTTGACATGGTATTAGTGCACACTCGTCCGCAACCTAGGGCTTGACACGGTGTTAGGGTACACTTGCCATGTATGACATATAGTAGTTATCTATCATGTTATTTTCTTTGAAGGAGAAACTGCGAGTAATTCAAATTTCCTCTTTCCATAAATCCTTGCTTCTAGAACTTCTATTGTCTCCCCTCCCTGCTACTTATGGGTAACTTTTATGCTTAAATATCAAAATCATTACTAAAATCCCATTGTGTATGCATAATTAGGCCATATGATATCCTGAGATTTAGCTCATTAGGTCAATATGAATGTTCCATAGGGTCGCTGCAGGCTTGTGGACATGTACCTATGCTCCTCGGATGTGGGGAATTGGTATACCCCAATGCTTAGGGATTACCCAAGGATACTATGTATTGGAGCATCTGCATAGAAACACACAAAACAAATAAAAGAACATCAATATTTTTTAAAAAACAAGGTGAGGGTTCCACCATCTTCAGATTGCTTGTTATTCTATATATAACCCTCACAGACCTACCCTCACAAATCTAAACTTTTGTTGTCTCTTACCTATAACACACTTGTTTGAGTGTATTAAGGAGGTTGGAGTCGGGGTTTTGTGTACAACAGGATTTTAAAAGATGACAACTGTGGGCAATAGGGGTTTTGTACCGTATTCCAAATTTTCAGGTTCAACTAGCATTCTTTTAGTGAAAACTTAGAAAAACTCAAAAACATCAATCTTTTATCACGTCTTTAGCTGAAAAAATAAAACATCATTAGATTTGAACTAATGACCAAGTATCTTCCCATTCCCATGGATGATGTTGATAATTTCCCCGATTTCTAAATCGTAGAATTTCCAATTTCCCTATGCTCCCTTGTGACTCCCCTTTAAATTTAGGAGATTGCTTCATGCATCTCCAAGATGTGCTTCTGTATCCTTGAAATTTGTTGTAACATTGCCAAAAAATCACATGCATTCTCATATGAAGGAAATTGGTCATAAAGATCTGAACATGCTTCAAATTAACACTAGAGGAGGCATAACTAACAAGGAGTAACTGAAGTGAAATTTGGGTATTTTGATTGAAGCTCTTGTTTCTAAAGTAATATTCTATCTTTGTAATCAACTTAAACTTGGCCCAACGTCGAATCTATAGTGGTATGCTTTGATGCAATACCCTGAAAATTACAATGATGGCATGAAGTAGAACATTCTTTACTTAGAAGCTTAGTGAGTTACTCTCAAGAATAGGAATGACTTTTTAATGCTAAGACACAATATTTTTACCTTGTAGCCAAGTAAACCCCTTCAATTGCGGCTCTAACAACAACCAATACTGTGTAAGGACAAGGTTTTAGCATTAATGACCAACGACAAGGTATCCCACATGAAAAATTTGACATCTATAGATAGTTCATTTTGGGTGCCAATTTCCCCAATAGGTTGACAATTATCGACTCCCCTTTTCTCATGCCAACCTACCTACAAGCTTGTGCCATGTATTGTTTTCCAATTTGGATCACATTGAAGCTTTTTCGTTGGCCCTTTTTGACTAGTTTGTATGGTTCCTGAAGTTGCCACAAACAAATCATTATTAAGTGTCAAATCAGCTAAATTTTCTTAGGGTTCTTATCTTCATTTTGGTCATGACTGACGTTATTTTGTATCATTATATCGTTATTATGTGTAGGCTTGGCCAGGGCTGACCTTAAATACTTAGTGTCAAAAACCCCATTGGGAAAGTGCCCACTCTTGAGTTGTGTTTAAATATCCAACTTTCATTTGTATTTTATCATATTAAGTGATTCATTTCATTCTTAATAATTGGTTTGCCGAAGGTCACCATCAAGTGTTGCACTCTCTCTTGTGCTTGGGTTTCTTTTTCTCTCTAGTGCACTTTCTCTTCAATTGTTTGTTCAAGAATGTAGCTTGGACAAGAACTTCTGCACAACTTCAATATGAACATAGTGGAAGTAGTTCGAGATAATTCTATTTTGTAACTCACTTTAGGAAAAACTGAAAGTCTAATATTTATCTCTTGAGTCTAAGAAAGTGTATTTAATATATGAGTGATTTAGATTAATCTTAAACATTCATCTCAGTAAGAGATTAAGGTTTCAGTAAATTAGTGGGTTTCATTACAAGTATAAAGGCAGGTCAAGATAGAGAGTTCATATAGGTTGGACAAACACAACTACCGGGAGAAAGGAGAGAAAACAACGATGGGAGGAAGAGAATCAACCAATAGTAATTGTAGGTTGAAGATAGTATAATGCCTAAGCAAGTTTGTAAAGTCATATCATGGACAATGTACAATACAATTTGGATAGATATATTCGTATAGGGTTGTACAATAACCATATAATAGTTCCTTGATTTTCATTCAAGCATTCTTCTCTTTAGCAAGTCGTACACCTTAGATTGAGGTGATTTTGTTTAGCGTGAAGCTATTTGTTTTAGCAATTGTGGAGGTTGCTTTGCAAGCTTTGATTAGATGATTTTAAAGAGAAATTTCATTTGTATTTGTATAATTGTTTTATGCATCCGCTATTTATTTTCTAGGTATTGTGTGATTGTTGCTATGTGAAGAAATTATATTTCTTCAATTAAATAACATGTTTGATTGATAACATAAGTACTACACGTACTTAGGGTTTAGAATTTACATAGTGTTGTGTTGCTCCAATGTTGGTTTATCTTTCTCTTTATTGCATAATTAGGGTTTATGTTGAATTTATTCAATTCTCTTCTGAATCTCAACATGGTATAGAGCGGTTGAGATTCTAACTTACTCAATTCAATAGTTGATTGAAAGATTTTTTATTAGTGGCATCACTTTAGGCTTTTTTGTGACCATGAAACTAGGGTTTTGTAGGGTTTAAATTCTCCTTGAAGGTCAACACACTCTTTTTTGTTTTCTAGTAAGAAGTAGTGCAATAGGGATTTGTTTTTGGAACATACCGGTAACAATCTTTCCCTCTCTAGTCTCTTAAGTTGAACTTTTAAAGACTTCATATTTCTTCATATGGAGGTTTCCTCCTTGTGTTGAAGTTGAATCTAATGGACTCAAAGTGGATGCTTGCATAATTAAATGGAGCTAATTATAATGTTTGTGTAAATCAAATCATTTTCTTTTTTGAAGGAATGGTTTGGGGATGTACTTGGAGAAACCCATTTCCTCCAACCATCGATGCCACCTATGACCTCATAAATCTCAAGAAGGTGTTACGTGGTACCTGTACTAGCCCACCTTTAGATGTGTCCCCAGGGAGAGAGGGTCATTTTTTTTAGAACAGGAGGGGTGTTATCCAACATTTTCTTAGTGCAGGTTATGGCTGGACCCTTTGGTCCTTCCTTTAAGAGTACTATGGCTTAATGGCATTGTTGATTGCCCTTTGTTGGGGTTTTTTAACCTTGGGGTTGGTGTCCAGGGATCCTAGGGGTCGGTCACTGGGTCACATGACCCCCCACTTGTTTCATGACTCCAGGTGATAGTTCCTTTAGCTATGAGGCTCTTGCCTCTCTTTCAGGTCACCTTAGGCACCCTCTTGGTCCCTCTACATCCCAACGCTCTCTCTCCTTTGGCCTCGTCCAGAAGATGACGTCATCTCCTCACTAGGCTGTATTGCTAGTTTGGGGGGGGGGGGCATTGGGGTTAGATGGGGCATGACGCTTTGCCCCCTGCTCACTCCCGCCTTTAGTTCAGATTGATTTGCTCATTTTTTAGCTATTTTAGTCATTTTGGGGTAAACTTTTGGGAAAATGCCCCAAGTTACCCACAAACACGATTATAATTTATTTTATATTATTTTTGTTATAATTTTAAGTTGACATTTTATAATTTCAAATTGACATTTTAAAGACATATCAGCCTGGTTATTTTTGTAAAGTGACTGTGAGAAGGCTATAAATAAGCCTCTCCTCACTTCATTTCATACGTAAGGCAATTGGGATAAAACATTATGTTACCTTTTACCCTGACTAGGGCTCTTGGAGTGTTGCGCACCTCTTGAGGAGACTCTTTTTTTGGTTTGAAGGCAATTTCTTGAAGTATCTCTGGTTCATGCTCTTTGCTAAGGTGATGCTAAGATTTGTTTGTCAAACACATGCACAAGGAGGTTTCTAGGGTTTGTTTCTTGATCTCTCTTTGTTAAAATTTGATGGATGACGCTTGTTTGTGGATCGAATGGTAGCCATTATTGCTGCATTTTGTCTGAATTAGGTCATTTATTAGCCTTTTGTCACTTTGGTTCTTGTAAGAACGTCCCTTGGAAGGAGTCCTTCTAGGCTTGGCCCGTGGATCTTTAGGTTTTGTTGACAAAACTTGGAAGAGATCTCTTAAGGGGAAGCCTTGTCACCTTCCTTGATGCCCTAGGGTTTACGGTAAAATCTTGAAAACCTTCTTGGCTTGTCTACATCCATTTCATGCATTATCATTCGTCCATACTTGCACTTCATAGTAGGATAGAAGTAGGCTATTTTTGCATTTTCTTTCTGTAATTAGGTTTGATTTTCTGTTTGTACATAATTTAAAACCCTAGGAAACCTAAAATCAGACCTAACATAGCCCTAAAACAACTCTCACGACACCCTCTTCTCCTTCATAGCAACCTCGGCCTATCCTTCTTCCACCTCGTCCCTCCTCCTTGGCCTCCTTCAAACCCTCGACCACTCCCTTTACACCCTCGGCCAACTCTTTTAGAGCTCGACGTCCCTTCTTCTCTCTTTTCCCAGCCTCAGCCACTCCTTTTTTACCCTCGGCTTGCTCCCTTTAAACCTCGGCCCTTGCTTAAGGCTTGGTGCAGACCTCAGCCTACCTTTCCTCAGCCTCACCCTCCCTTCTTGAGGCTCGACTAGGCCTTTCCTAGCCTCAACTACCTCCCTTTGGGGCTCCTCTACACCTGCCTCTTTCCCAATAGGGCCTCGAGCCTCTATTTCATAGTTACATATATCGGCGATATATCGGCGATATCGCGATATATCGCGAGTCATTCCCCTTGGCGATATATCGCCACTAAAAAATCGCGATATTTTCGATATTTTGAATATATCGCGATATATTCAATATGTCGCGATATACTGGGAATATATCGGGACATTTTGGAAAATATCGCCCTGCTAAAAAAATTTGCAAAAAATTTGAAAAAGATATTTTGAATATATCGCGATATATTCAATATGTCGGGATATATCGGGAATATATCGGGAGATTTTGGAAAATATCGCCCTGCTAAAAAAATTTACAAGAAATTTGAAAAAAAATTCATGGGTTAAGTTTTTGGCAGTGTTATTAAAACTAAATATATTAAATTCTTAAAGTAATAAATGGTAATATTAAATTCTTAAAGTAAAAGTGACATTCTCCTTTACTTTCATTTTCTATCCTTTTACAGTCGAACTCGATATTTGATCATGATCCACCATTTGACATATTATGCATCTTATATATGAGTTGTATTTTAATATTTATGTGAAAATGTGTTTATTTGATGTTGTAGTTGCTTTAGATGTCAAAAAAATTGAAAAAAAATGTTTATTTTTGTATTTTTTAATGCAAAACGACATTTGCCGATATTTTCCGATATTTTCGCCGTTGCTGCCGATAAGTTTCATTCCGGACCCCCGGCGATATATTCGCCGACACGATATATGTAACTATGCTCTATTTCAACCCATATATGGGCCTTCTTAGACCTTAAAGACCTTGCTCCTAAAGTCTTATGTAATTTGCAGATTGTCCATTTATGACGACGGTCCATAACCTTTTGCAACAAAGTCTAGACCAAAGGCTGAAAGGTAGCATGTGAAGGTTGCATTATTTGTCCATGAAATATACTGATATTTTGCAAGTGTTTGGTGCTACATATGGATGCATGACAGACATGGATGGATGATCTATTTCAAATACATTATATCTGATACATTTTCTTATCCTTTATTTTGCTATTGCTATGCTTTTCCTTACTTTTAATGAACGACATCACTCATTATTGAGTGATATAAGCATATTGAGTTGGAATTGGTTACTTACTTATCATAAGTGGATGTATTAATGAATGAAATTGATATATTGATTTGCGTTTACAAGATTCATATTTTATAGTATATTTTCTTCATTCCTCAAATTGACTCCATAAAGACATTGGTCAATAACTTTTTGCATAGAAGATATAGTTGTGTTTCCAAGGGCCTTGCAGAAGGGCTCTCTCCTTGGAGGTTACGACACTCCGAAGTAGTTTTGGAGGAGTGACTAAGGTGACAGTGGTCACTTCCTCTCGCATTTGCTTATTAGTGACTAGCCTGGTAGTTCATCCGGTAACAAAAGGAAGTTCATCCGGTAACAAAAGGATAAAGATTTGGGGCTAAATCCCCTATATGTTGAGCTAGAGCTATTTCATCACGCCAAGGACATCAAAAGTGCGAAAGAAATCTGGGATACCTTTGATACTCTCTTTGGAACAATGAATACCACTCAAGTAAACACACTCAAAATCAAGATTTTTAATCTCGAAATAGGTGACTTTGACAATGTTGACTTTGCTTACGTCCTTGATATACACCCTCAAATCCAAGGACAAAGATTTTGGGAAATTCAAGGAATTCAAATCATTAGTGGAAAATCAAAGCAAGAAAAGGGTTAAAGTGTATTAGGATTGATGGTGGAGGATAATATACCAACAATAATTTCAAAATGTTTCTCAATTCTCATGGCATCTATTGGTAGAAGATTGTTCCCTACACTTCTTTAGAATGGCATAACTAAATGGAATAATAGAGGCTATTATGGAGATGGCTTGATGCATGCTTTACTCCCAATGAATGGAGCTTCAATTTTGAATTGAACCTTTTTTTAATGCGACCCACATCATCAATTGGATGCCTACTTATTGTTCAAGGTATGATTGTATGTGAGAAATGGTATGGAAACAAATTGATAGTTTTACATTTCAAAAATTTTGGATGCAATGCATGAACCCATATTTCCTAGAAAAAGTGAAACAAATTAGAATTGAAAATCATTGTAACATTCTAGTGGGCTACAATGAAGTTTCCAAGGCATATTGTCTATACGATGCTTCCACTCACAAGGTGTTTGAACAAAGAGATGCCATCTTTGAAGAAGTCCCTTTTTATGGTCCACATAATCTTTCCGATTGATTCTTATCAATTTTGTTAGACTTGGACTCCCCAAAGACTTCGTTGGCTTGGGACATGGTAGACTCGACGACTCGGATATAAGACTCGGCAAAGACTCGACAAATACAAAAAAAATTCTAATTGTAGTAAATTTTGTTGATGCATTTGTAACTTCGGAAGATATCCTGATGTATATTATCATTGTATGTTGTTGTGCCCCCTTTGGAGATGTGTTTACCTCCTTTCGGGATGTCATTATTGTGTATAGACCTTGAGGTACAACCTATGTTGTAAGTCGGGGCAATATTCCCTAGTGTAACATCATGTAATGTGTATTTGGAGTCTCTCTAGGGGAAATCGACCTTGTTAGGGTAACAGGTTGGCCCCAGTCATGTAATAGGTTAGTCACTTGATTAGTATAAATAGGGAGGCCCTCCCTCATTTATACAAACCTTACACTCTCTCAAGTTCGCATGAGAGAGAGAGAGAGAGACAAGCACGAGAGATACATAGTTGCTAGAGACTTCTTAATACTGGGTTTGATCATCTTATGACACAATCTTTGTGACTGTACTATTCTGAGGAAGTTTGGGGGGTTTTCTCCTTTATGGTTTCCTCGGTGAAAATCTTTGTGTCTCGTGTATTTATTCTATCTTATGCATATTGATGTACTTGTTATTCTTTCAGATGAAGATCCTAACTAAGCTAACAAGATCCAAGAAAAAACTAACATGGTATCAGAGCCTCTCTGAAAGAAGGCACTGTCCAACAGCGGAAATTAGGGCTTCTTAAGGTCTTCTCTCCACAGATCATCAAGAAAAGAGGGCTAGGCTAACTTGCCTCAGTAGGGCGCATCTTTTGGTGGAAGCATTTTTTGATTCTGAAGAAGTTTCAATTTTGACCCTATCACTAGTGTTGGGAGTAACTAAGGCATCAAGTTTCAGAGGCTTCCCACCTTAGTCTTCAGGAAAGGACCCTGTTGAGCAACTCGCCTCAAGGAGGCACATCTTTCTGTCCAAACAGAATTCCCAAACTCCAAGTTTGGAAAATTAGGGTTTCTCTGGCAAGCCCTAGGTCAGCTAGCTCTGGAACTAGGTCAGACACCTCAAATCGGTAAGATCTAACTCTTTGCTATTTCCATTTGAGGTTCTCATTTGAAAAGATGACTCACCATACTCAGCTTGAGGACAAGCTTGGAGGGGTTGATAACTTTCGAGCATGGAAGTACAAAATCTCCCTGATCCTTGAGGAGAATGATTTGGATCAGTACATCACTGGAAAAGTTTCAGAACCAGAGGGAGATGAGGCTAAGGCTACTCATAAGAAGAACTTGGCTAAGTCCAAGAGAATCAGTGCAGATTCTATTAAGGATCACCTCATCCCCCATGTGTCTTCCTTCAAGACACCGAAGGAAGTATATGATGCTTTGACAAAGATGTTCGAAGGAAAGAACATCAACCGAAAGATGACTTTGAGGAACTAGTTGAAGAATGTGAAGATACAGAACTTAGAGACTATACAGTCTTACTTCACAAGGGTTACTCAAATCAAAGAACAACTTGAAGCAATTGAGGAGAATGTCGAAGGAGAAATTGTGATGACTACCTTGAATGGTCTCCCTATACCATGGGACTCATTCATTCAAGGAATCTGTGCAAGAAGGAGGCTGATTTTCAGCAGACTCTGAGAAGAATGCACATAAGAAGAAGCTCGACTCGTAACAAGAGAAGAGAAGATGGGAGCAACTGAAGATCAAGCTCTCACAGTTCACACTAGGAAGAACTACAAGAAGAAGGAGAAGAAGGAGAACCGCCATCACAACAGGAAGAAGGACAAGAGACAAAAGAAGATCAAGAGAGATCCTTTCAATGTTCGATGCTATACTTGTGATGAAAAGGGACATTTTGTAAGAGACTGTCCATCAGAAAAAAGAGACACCATGCTCATATTGCCGAAGGCGATGAACTAACAAACGAAAGATTTAGAAGAGAGAAGGATGATTCAGATGAAGAGTATGTGCTAACCGCAACACTTACGGGCACTAGCTCACATGAAGAGCAGTGATTGGCTAGAAAGAATCATTTGTCAATATGTCTGAGCATGAGTCACCTCACAAGGTGAAACTTGGGGATGATTATCAATACCCCATAAAAGGGAATGGAGTAGCTTTATACAAGCTAGACTCCAGGAAATCCTTAAAGATGAAGGATGTGCTGTATGTTCCTGGATGCAAAGGGAATGAGAGTTGCATTTGTCGATGGCCAAGTTCTAATGTGGCATAAAGGAAAGACAATAGATGATGCAACAATGATTGGAGAAGAAGATGGTGGCTTGTACAAACTAAAAGGACAACCTGAACAAGCATTGGTTCATGAGTCAATAGAACCAAGTGAACTATGGCATCGAAGGCTTGCACATGTGCACTACAAAGCACTACCGATGGAAAGCAAAGCAGTCTTCGGACTTCTAGAGATCCAGGCAAAGCATGAAGGCATTTGCAAAGGATGTGCACAAGGAAAGAATGCGAAGAAGACATTTCCCAGCATTGTAAGCAAGGATAAATGAATACTGGAGATAGTACACTCGAATGTATGTGGACCCATGTCTTCTAGCTCATTAAGCGGGTATGTGTACTATGTTTCCTTTATAGATGATTTCTCACGTAAAACTTGGATATATTTCTTAAAAGGGAAAAATGAAGTATTCAGTAAGTTCAAGGAATATAAAGCCTTGGTCGAGAACCAAATTGGCGGATCAAGACTCTACAGTCAGATAATGGCAGAGATATCACCTTGGAAGAATTCAAGGAACTTTGCAGAGAGTTTGGGATTAAGAGGGAGTTGAGCACCCCATATAATCCTCAGTAGAATGGGGTTGCGAAACGTAAGAACCGAACCATAATGGAAGTAGCGAAAGCAATGCTACATGACCAAGATCTTCCTATGTACCTTTGTGCGGAAGTAACAAGAACAACTGTGTATGTACAAAATCGTACTCATCGAGTACTTGATAACAAAACTTTAGAAGAGGCTTTATCAAGAGAGAAACCAAAAGTCAGCCATCTTAAAATATTTGGCTGCCCGGTGTACATACATATCCCAAAGGAGAAGAGGACCAAGCTCGATCCTTCTGGGAGGAAGGCTATATTCGTAGGATACAATGATACATCAAAGGTTTGTCGAATATGCTTCCCAGGATTCATGAAGATCGACATCAGCAGAGATGTAACCTTTGATGAAGACTCGGCATACTTCAGATCTAGGAGGCTACCTATTCAAGAGGTCGAGGAACCTAAAGAAACGAGAGTCCTATTGTCGCCTTCCAGACACCTGGGGGGGGGGACGTGGCATAATTCTTCAAGCCACTCTGTGTGTCTTTGGGGGCAAGTCTCGAGTCAAGGCTATCACCTTGTTCTTGACTCCTTCGTTTAGGCCAACTCCTAATCGAACCCAAGGGGGGTAGACCCTATTAATTTCTAAGGTTGTTAAAGCTTCGTGTGATGATGATTAAGTTACTTAGGAGTTTGATGAAAAAGAAATACTAGAACAAGATATTTGCAATGATAGTTAAACACAACAGCTTATAGAATCACTTAACACATGATATATAAAGCATATAGAAGCAAATGATTGTATAATGATAATACCAGTGCCAAGAATGAAGTCCAAAAAATAAGAAAGTGTTGTTGTAATGCTGGGATGTGTTGCAAATGCTCTTGGTTAGTTTTAGATTAATATGGAAGATGAGTGATTAGATTAGGGGGAAGGGAACTCCAAATATACCTGAAAGTACGAGGAGTGTGTCCAATGCTGATGAAATTGTCATTGATGCCAACATGGACTTGCAGTGGCCCCACAGGTAGTCATTGATGCCACCAAGTCCCTCTTGCAGTGCACAGGTATGGATGATCCCAGTACCCTCACATCCAGTGCCTTGGAGCCCTTACAGAGATGGTTTGTGCTTTGGAGCACCTTGTATCCAGTTGACAAGGTCCTTGTGCCCACAAGGTTGGATCTTGGAGCCACCACCTTGTTGACGATGCTGAAGACCCTGCTGGCGATGCTGAAGACCCTGGAGATGGTGTTGAAGCCCTTGATTGGTTGAAGAAGCATTAATGACCCATTCTGTGGTCATTCATGCTTTGATGGTGTCTTGGTACCCTAGGAGAAGGTTTGGCAACCCCACATGGGATGTCATGATGGATCTTGACCCTTGGAAGTCCCCTTGCATGGTTAAGATGGTTGAAGAAGCCCATGAAGCCCCTTGCTTTATGAAGAAGCCATGAAGAAGTCCTTGGACCCACACTTGATGGTTTAATGGTCCTTAAACACTTGAAAGAGATGATGTGGTCATGTGTGGGTTGATGGGGTCTTGGAACCCTTGGAGATGATCCTAGGGCATGAGAAAGACTTAGCACCCCCACAAATGGTGGTTTGATGGTCCTTGCACCCTTGAAGGAATGGTGAAGGCATTGTGGGACTTCTTGTGTGGTTGAGATGATGATAACCTTGTTGAAGAAGCCCTCTTGTTGACTAATGGGATCACTTGGCCATCATGTGGTACTATTGCCTTCTATTGGGATCTTCAATGGTTGGTGATTGGTAGTAGGGTCCATGGTACCCCTTTGAAGGTAAGTCATGATATGATGATGCCCTTATCACTTGTGGTGAACTTGAATATATGATGACCTTGATGGCTTGAAGACAAGTCCTCTTGTACTTGTTGACTATTATGTGGTGACCTAAGGTTGACTTTGAAGGATGTTTTGTGACAATAAAAACAAAATACATACAACAAACCCTAAATTATGACAAAACAAAATTAACATGGTACTCACCTCACATGATGGTGTTGCAAGTAAACAAAGGATGAGGTGGCATACAAGTCGACTCAGTCAAACAAGATTTAATAAATAAAAATATATAAAAGCATATACAAGTCGACTCCATAAAATTAGTGAAAAATGTGTATAAATAGGACATAACACATCCTCATTTTAGCATGAAAAAATTCGGTGGAATGCTCTGAGATTTTTTGGGTGTTTGTGGATTGAGGTAAGCTCTCCTGTACTGTTGAACTGAGGCAAAATCCGTGGGTTGTAGAATGAGAAAATCCGGGTGATTTTCGGTGGAGGTGTGGTTGAGGTTTTTCATATGGATCAAGGGCTGCCTCAGTAATACTTTTTACTGTTTTCTCATGTCAGATTCGGGCTTGACTTTAGCAGCAACAACATGCACTTTGATTGAGTTAATTCGTGAAGTACAGTAAGTAGCAGTCTCTGTTTTTCTTCTTAACATCTTCCGCAAATTGCAGTCCATTCTTGGACTTCCTTGGGGTAAAGTGTTGGAGGCTTTTCACACTTAACAAAGTCCTAAGTGTGACTTGCTTGGGGTTATACCAACACATTACAATCACAAAATTTGTTTTTACCAGTTGTTGTAGAAACAACAATAAAAAGAAGTGTGCCCTAACTCGTGGATTAAAACTCGGATAGTAGCAACAAAGAACAATTCCAATTCTTGTGGTTGATGCAACCCTTTTTGGGGACTTGCTGGGGTAAACAACTCATAGCCAGTGCACAAATCCAAGTAGCAACAGTGTCTTGGAGGGGTCTCTTTCTCAGCACACAGTCCCGAATCTTGTAAATGATGAAACAATGATATATAATGACTTGTACACTTTGATGCATACTCCAAGGATGATGTCACATGCATGATGATGCTACCCTATACACTTGTTTACACTACTATATACTTGCTAAGGATGATGATATGATGTTGATGATACCTTGTACACCGTGGTGATGCCTTGTACCTTATGAAAGTTGTATGATGACATGCGATGGCAAGTATGATGATGATGATGTACAAGGTATGTATGATAATGTATGAGTGAATGTACAGTATACAGTGATGAATGTATTGATGATGAACATGCATGATATGATGAAGATGCATGCTACTGTATGATGAAGATGCATGCTACTGTATGATGATGCTCTCCTATGTACAATGATGTATTAAGTAGTACATTTACAGTGATGTACAATGTAGGTACAATGATGAATGTTCAGTGATGTACAATGTATGTATAGTGATGTGTGAACAGTACTATGATGTGTGAGCAAGTGATGAACAATGTATACAATGAACAATATTGACTACAGTGATATATTGATGTGTGAAGACTTGCAATCTATGATGATGAAGTTGATACTCAATACACATACCCTATGATGATGTTGCATACCATGATGATGATGACTATGCATAACTCCACATTGATTGCGATGCTTACGCTATGATGTTGATGATGTGTTGATGATGCCTTGTACCCTATGATGATATTGCATACCATGATGATGCATACTCTACAGTGTTGATGAACAACATTGATGTCCAAAGAGTGATGAGCAGAGAGGCATGACCAACAATGTTGATGAAGCAGATTTGTCATGGTTAATGAGCAGAGATTGACCAGCTTGACCAACAGTGTTATTAAGCAGACCTTGATGACTTGGCAATGTTGCAGCAGTATTGATGAGCAAAGAGTTGTGAGCAGATTGACCAACAATGATCGATGTGCAGAGGTAAATGAACAGAGATTGTTGCAAGTTAAGTCTTGTACTAGAGGATTGGACGACTCAACCCTTTCTTAGTTGGCTAAGAAACCCAGGTTGAGTCCTGTTACAAGAGTTGATGCTCTTTTTATCAGTTGGTTTTGATTGTAATCGCGAAGATTGAAGTTTTCCATTTCCATAAATAAAAGCTTAAATTACATATATTCTTATGTCTCTTTTGATGTGATCATTGTGCTTATGACTCATTGTTGATGTAGCTGATGAATATGATGATATGATTGGTAATATAATGCTTGATTAATTGAAGGTTGAAAAAGGTTTAAATTGCTCACACACTGATTCACCCTCCCCTCTTAGTGTGGCCATTGTGTCCAACATCCAAAACCCTTATCCGATGCGGTTCCATGCGAGGAATATGTGGGCTGGGTCTGAGTCTCTGAGACATGTCCAACACTACACCAACAAGAGTGTAGCCTAACGGTGTCTCGATGTCACTACCCAGTTGTTCCCGCTTCCTTCGTGAACCTTCCCCGCAATGGATTAAATCGAGGTGTTGGATTTTTGCCTTAGGAGGTTAATTGAAATGTGAAACTAGTTAAACTAGTCACCCACGTTGCTTTTGATGCAACCAACTGATCGATTAAGCCACAACGGTGCAACGCATACACAATGAAGCCTCGGTAAATTTTAATGATTTTAAAATTGTAGTGTGTTTGTTTATTAAATCCTCAAGAATCTCTTTCAGGCTAAAGCCCTAGTCGGGAGAGCAAGGGGTGTAAATTTTCGGAAAATAAAGAACAAAAGCAAAAAGGAAATAAGCAAATGTTTTCTAATTAGTCCTACCACGCATCTCTTCTCCCTTTCGGGTAACTCGGGAAGTCATGGGATTAGTAGTTGTATTACTTTAACAAAATAGATGTGAATGAATAACAAAATGCAACATCTATCAAAGTATACTAGCCTGCACAAAGAAATCAAACTAAAAACAAGAAAATCACAAAAAAATGACAAAGACGCGGATCCCTTCTAAGGGGATGGGGAGTGGGCTTTGAAGGGCCTACTCAAGATAATTTTATTGATCTCGGTTACAATGCTTGATGAGAGATGCTCTTTGGTCCTTGTTATCTGAGATCCAAAGGCTTACAAAATCTCGAGAAGGAACCACGGAATTAGGGGGAACTCCTGGGAAGCTCTGGATGGCCCAAAAATCAAAATTTGGGCAGCGTTTCCTTCTCTTTTTTGGTGGACCTGCTTAAAACCAGCAAGCATATGTTAGTCAAATGTGCCCAAAAACACTTTGGAAGTGTCTTTGGACAACCCACACAAAATTAGTAAAAAAGTACTAAGTTAAACTGCGAATATAGATCTATGCATGTAACTTCAGAGAGTAACATGTTTAGGAATGATGTTCGTGTTGGATGGCTTCTCCAGATATAACCAAGTGTTAGTAAATAAGGAAGATCAACATAAAACAACATTCACCACACCTTGGGGCACTTATAAGTTTTCAAGAATGCCTTTTGGCTTATTAAATACAGGGGCCACTTTCTAGAGAGCCATGGAGTTTGCCTTTAAGGAACTCATAGGTAAGGTGATTGAAATTTATCAAGATGACTTAACTGTTTTTTCAAAAGAAAGATCTGACCACATAAGTCATCTTAAGCAAGTGTTCATAAGATGTCGTAAATACGACATTTTCTTAAATCCTGCGAAGTCAATCTTTGGGGTTGGCGAGGGCAAGTTGTTGGGACACGTTATCTCAAAGGATGGGGTCAAGATCGATCCTGAACGAGTAGAAGCCATTAAGAAGGTCCCCTTGCCTCATAATTTAAAAGCTCTCCAATCTTTCAATGGTCAGATCAACTTCATAAGGAGATTCATCCCTAATTTAGCAGAACTAATGAAACCCTTACAAAAATTGTTAAAGAAGGATGCTAAATTTGTGTGGACGGATGAAGGGAAGGATGCTTTCAAAAATATCAAAGATGCTATATCTAAATCACCCATCTTAATTGTTAGGATTATTAATCCTCCCTTGTCCAAATTTGGTCATATGTCTAAATCGGGAGTCATGTCTAAATCAGGAGTCCATCCAGTCTATTTATAGTCATTAGCACCATTGGTTAAACTTGACCTAATTGGGGCACATGTTTCAGTTACCAAAATATGGGGAACACTAATTGAGGCTCACTGCCACTTATTGCACTTGATTGCATAAGTTTAGGAGTCTCCTAGATCAATCCCTACAATTTAGGAAGCAACTGGGAGTGCCGAAACCAACCAAGGTCAATTCACTTCAGTTAATGACTAGTCAAGCCAAGCTAGGAGTCAGTTACATTCAGTTCTAGCTCTCTACATTCAGTTAAATAATGGTTTAATTAATTGCACACATGTGGGTCATTTTTCTCACCTACCACAGTCAGTTAACCATTATTTAATACTAAATGTAACACTTGGTTGTGTTTTAGAACTCCGGTTATGATTTAGACAAGGACAGTTAACTACTGGGTCCTCCAATAGTGATTTAGACAAGTCTTGGTTACCTACAGTCAAGTAGAGTCATCAATTCGAACTTCCTCATGTGGATTCGAATTGCTTGTGGCTATTAAAGCCATTTTACATCATTGTAATTATTATCTGGATTACTTTTTTGATTAATGAAAGCATTCACAGCTGCAAGCCTTTTGCACTGTTTCATTCTTCAATGGCTGAGTAAATTGTGAGATCTTCTTTGTGAGTTGTGTGTTTGTCTACAGATCTATATGCTCAAATTTACATTAATAAGTCCAGATTATTTCAAAGAGTTTCAAATATTCTCTTTCGCCTCAAAAGACAGCATGTAACTTATAAACGAGTTTTATAAAGTATGCTTTGAGAACAAAGCATCATGAACTGAAAGACAATGTTATATAAAAATATAACATAATAAGATATATAAATATATATAAACATTAAATATCAATATTAATTATTAATATTAATATATATTAATATTAATAATTAATAATTAATAAGTAGTTTTTTTTTCCATTGGAAAAAAAGCTTTTTATATTGATCAAATAAAAATTTACATACAAGTATGTTCTCTTTGTTGCTGCTTAGCAGCCTTACATCAAAAATAGGGGCAATGTTCTATGTAGAACATTTGTATCAAAACTGTTCTTTGACCTACTGTCACTTGAGGTGCGCAAAAACCATCTTTGCTTTTGTTGCTTGTGGAAGAAAAACATTCAAAAAAGATCTTGATAATCTGTTGTGAGTCAAAATCAATGCCAACTAGTTATGCTTTGTCATCTCAAAACCATTGTGTGTGATTTATGTGCTTCCCATCTTTGGTTGTGGATTAATGAAAGGTCTATGATAGTATTCATATACCTCCCGCATCTCTTAGTTCCAAAAATTTCCACGTGCCAACCTCCAGATTTAGCCCTTCTTTGGAAAGGCTGTCTGCTCGGCATTCCTTTTCCTGTAAACATGACGGCATGTGATGACATCAAAATTTGTTAGGAGTCTGTTAACTTCTTCATATAGAGCGACGAGTGCTATGTTCCGGCATTTTGAACTTTGTTTATCCAGTTTATTACTACTAAAGAGTCTCCAAAAATATGAATTCTTCTACAACCTCTTTCAATAGCAAAACAAAGGAGCAGCTTCAGGGCCATTAGTTCTGCAAAATTATTTGTCCCATTTCCCAGGCCCATCTGAATCTGAAAATGATGAGAATGATTGATGAAAAGGGTTGCCCCTCCCCCACTTTTATTATCTTGTGAGGCCCCATCAAAATAAGCCCAAGGATAAGATTGGTCAATCAGTTCTTCTGTGATGATCCTTGGAGTTGGTTGGTCTTTGGTTTGCGGAAAAAGGAAAGAATTTCCAGGCCCTGTTTTGCTACTGTTTCAGGGGAGGAAGCCTTTTCTAAGAAAGTGGCATTGTTTCGATCTAGCCAAATTCCCCATATATGGAGAAGTGGAAGGGATTTTATTTGAGCATTTAGGGGGTTGGAGGACCAAGTTTTCCAAGCTTCTTCTACCGAGGGTCTTGCCTAGTTAAATCTGAGATTTGACAGAGTTTGTGAGTGCTGCCAAACCTGAGTAGAGAAAGTGCAGGTTAAGAAGAGGTGGTTTGTGCTCTCTTCACTGCCCTTGTATAGTGAACACCAACCAGGCCCTGCCAAGGATATTTTTTGTAGCCTATCCCAGGTTGGGATTCTATTTGCTAGTGTGCACCACATGAAGATTCTTGCCTTCAGAGGGCATTTTAACTTCCATATACCCGATTGCCAACACTTTGGTTCCTCTTGAAAGTGATTTGAACAGATCCGCTGGTATCTTGTTTTTGGGGTGTACTGTCCATGCTTTGCATGTTCCCAAACCAATTCATCTTGTGAGTTTGAGAGTCGTATGTGGGAGGAGAGCAAAGCTGTGACATATCTATTCCAATCCTGGTCTGGTATCTCTAGAGACTGACTTCCCATCCATCCTTGATGCCAGATGTTTGTCGAGGCTAGGTCCGCCACTTGATTGAGATGGAAGAAACCTTTTTGCTGTAATAGAAGGACAAGTTGTCCTGGAAGAAGATGGGTTTGTTGATTTCCTGGCCAAGGATCTGCCCCTATTAAGTAGTTATTAGTAAACTATTTTAAAATGCCACATCCTTTCATGGATAGTATCCAAATTGCCTTTATGATTAATATATATATATGGGACTCACTTTGTAATCTTTCATCTTCAATATTCATTTTATATTTTCAATATGGAGTTATTTTCCATTGGTTGATTATTCAATTGAGTAATCATTGAGAATATCCGGATACAGATATTACACACATTTTCCTTTTTGACTTGATTCAACTTTACTTAGCCATTTTTGGCTTTAAATTCCACTTTCTTTGGATATAGCATGATACACATAGACAATGTAATGATGGCAATAATGAGGACTAATGGGATAACACCCGGTGGAAAGCACAACTCTACCCACCGGTACAACATCAGGGGAAACTGACAAGGAAGTAGATCCACAGTTGAAGCTATAGTCCCGCACGCTCTAGAGCCAAGACACAAATAACATGGGGTCCAACATGCATAGGGGTCAAAGGGGGAGGTCCTCTAGATCACATATCTCGGTCCAAGTCAAGGTAAGATTCAATATGAATGGGTTGGATGGGTGGAGATGGTGTAAAGTGATGCCAGAGCTAGCTCACCAATTAAAGATAACCAAGTCTATACGAGGAGTGGGGAAGGAACCAATGTGCATATAGAAGAGCCCTGCAATCAAGGCATAATGACCACAAAGAATGTCAGCCTGTGATGATAACCTAGAAACGAAGGATCATATAACATATCACCAAAGTCTAGTTAGGTTACTAATATAAATAAAAGAGACAAAAACATGACATCAAATGTGCAAATACCATATACCTGCTATGCTGCCTGAATCCAGATGATGGTCTCTGACACTAATGGGTAAGGGAAGAACCAACAATGACCTCTGCTGATGTCTCATGGGACCATGACCTAGCAACCTCATCTCCATGGGATAAGTGTGGGAACAACTGTGCCAAGAGAGCATGGAGGACTGAGAGATCTTTGCATTTGGGGTACACTGCTGATGATGGATGTCTCATGGCTTTACTTATGTAATGATTGACTCTATGCTCTGGTACTGGATATACATCATGGTGGCTCCAGCCAACATGGATGTGATAACAAAGACCAAAAAAGGTCGTTTCGTACGACATCGACCTTAAATCAAACTGGTTGGTTCTGTATGATGCGGCTAGGGACCACTAAAACTCAATTAAAAAAAGATTACTTAACTACAAACACAATACCCAACCCTAGGGCCCTGCTAAAGCTATTTTAAGAGGTCCCTCCCTCCATTCAGTCACACTATTCATTTGAACTATTTGAAATTCTTGAGCAGTTTTACAGAGCTGTTTGTTGAAACACACAGTGATATTGAGACTCGAGAGAGGGCGGCGGGGTGAATCGGTATCGCACACTTTTAACAACTTTAACTTCATTAATTATTTACCATTTTCAATCATAAACATCACTGTGTGTTCCAACAAACATAAATGATAGAGCAGAAAGTCTTTATATGGAAACTCAATTTTAATAAATTCATAAAACCATATATTACAATGAATTGTAGGAGACATCAATCTGTAATGATAGTGTGAGTACCCACTCACAGATTTAGCAAACACCGATCTGATAGGGACACCAATCCCATGTGCATGCACCAACCTGTCCAAGAGATGATGACACCGATTGTCTTGAGCACCACCTCAAATCTGCAGGCATCAACCTGTTAAGTGGTTGAGGACACCAATCCTCTTTAGCACCAACTCAAATCTGCAGGCACCAACCTGTTAAGTGGACGAGGACTATTTTCCTGGCCTGCTAGCCTGCTGCAGGCGTTTTCTTGGCTTGTTGTGGCCATTTTCTTAGCCTGTTGCGGTCATTTTTTGGGCACCTGCGGGCATTTCAATAATTAGGCAGACATTTCCCTTGTGTGGGAACCTTTCAAGATGTTGACATCACTTTATCTTTGACACTTCAAACGTTCTCATCAAGACTTTACTGCACTTTTTTATTTCATCAATGTTGCTACTTCATGACAAGGTTTGCTTCTAGAGACTTCAAATATTTTCTTTACTTCAAGGATTTCCTGGGAACATCATCAAACCTAGTGATCTCTTCATCCATCCTCTTCCAAGTACATCATCAAGCATCTTCTTGGACTTCCAAGGACTTCATCAAGCCTCGTACATCATCGACCATTAATGACAACATTGTCATTCTCTTGACATCAATGACAACACATTCAACACTGTTTGCAGGGATGTTTAGAAGAAGTTCTTGGGTTTATTTGTAGAGTTGGTTGAAGGGTTGAGCTGGAGAGTTTTGGGATGATTTTCTTGGGCAGATTTGAAGCTGTTTCAAGGGACTTTTTAAAATTACTTGGGCTGTTTTTGGAGCTGATTCAAAGGTTCATGGTCAGAATTTCTTTTATAGAGCTGTTTTTTTTGCTGTTAGGAGCTGTTCATCTTTTCTAAATTTGGAAGGCTTGAGAAAGTATCTCAAGGCTATCTTCTTTTTCTCTTCTTCTCTTTACAATTGTTGTTTTTTTCTTGGTAATTTAGAGTTCCTAGGTTTTTATTTGCATTTTTTTGTTTGTTGCTGCAAAAATTGACAAACATGTGTTCATTGCCAATTGAATGCCGAGGGGAAAATGATGTACATACAATTGTTGCAGCCTATTTATGGGGACAATTTTGAAAAAGTTTGCATTTCAAATATTGAGCCAGACATGCACTGGTTTCAGGTGTAAATGCAATTGGAGCGTTTTTGAGTATATACTATATACACACCAAGAAACATAACTGTTTAGAACAAAAACGGTTGAATGATATGCTTTATGTGCAATGCAACCTTAGGTTGACCATTGAGGTGCAACTAGTTGTTGAACAAGACCTCTTATTCAAGTAACATAGTCTTGGATGATTTTGAATCCTTGTTAGAGTGGGTTGTTGAGAGTCAGGCACCATCATTTGACAATAAAGACCTTTCTTGGATGGACTTGGATGCATTTCCACAGCCAAAGGATTTGAATGATGGACTGTTACCATTACCTTCAGGGCTAGGGGAATCAAGTCAGAGTCACTTTGTAGAGTCTAGTCATGTTGAGGATGAAGAAGATGAGAATTCTAGTGATTTTAATATATGATCAGATTGTAAATTTGTATCATTGTAGAGTCTAGAGTCTAGACTTTAGTTATTTATTAGTACTATGCTTACTTTTGGACTTTAGAGGCCATTTAGAGCTCCTTTGTTGATGTATTTTGGTTCAAAGATGTATTGGACTCTGTGCTATTTTGTTTATATGCACCCTTACTGGCTATATACATGAGAAACTTTGCAGATTTGTGTATAATGGTTTGGACTCATATGGATGGACATGAATATATACATTTTTTCTCAACATTTGAGTATTTTATATATTTTTTGATCGAGGATTTTTTGGTCTGTTTTCTTCGGTCTCGGTCTAGTTTAGATTTTTGGGTTGACCAGTTCGATCATTGGTTTGGATTTGATAACATTGGGTCAAACCATAGTTTTAAAAATCGGAATCGGTCGAGGGTCAACTCGAAATCGGAATCGAAATCGGTTATAAATCGACTGATTTGAATTTAATGAATCGGTTTGCTAAAAAATACATAAAATATTTGCATTATAAAGAAAAACAACATTTTCAAGATTATAATCCATGATTCCAAGGCATTGAAGACAAAATAACCAAAATCTGCTTATGTATATACCATATAAGAGTCAATATATCAAAATGGCACAGAGTGTACTGTAATCTGGAGTATGTGACTGTACTCTGTGCAATATATAAATGATAATACATGTAGCATATCTAGGATACTAGAACAAAATACATAATCCATGAGGCCTAGGCGGCTAGACCGTAGTGAGTGAGTGTCTTTTTGTAGTTGGGTTGGGTGGGGACTAGTTTAGGTTAGGGATAGGTCAGGTAGAAGAAAAAATAAAATAAAAAACATATGTTAAAGTAAAAAAAAAAGAAAAAAAAAGAAAAATGGAAACTTGCCGTAACTGGTCGGTCAGGTTCAAAAATCGGCCGGTCAGGCCGGTTCGTTACCGAACCGGTCATCGATCCTGTTTACCTGTTGGTTTGAACCGGTTTGGTACCGAACCGGTGAACCGGCAGGTTCCGAAACCGGTTAGACCGTTTTTCAAAACACTAGGTCAAACAAGGATAGCGCTAGGCTAGGAGAGTGTCCAAGTGGCTCTTGCATGGATAACTGTGAGTGCATAAAAATATGGTGAGGGTGTAACATGATGAAAGGGTGATTGGGTTGACAAAAAGGACATTAAAACCAAAGTTTGAGCAATGGAAAGGCACCTCTAACCATCCAATTTATGTTAAACCATCAACACACCTTAGTAATTATGACCATGTGCAAGAGGGACTCGTAAAAGGCTTTAGACTAACTAAGACTGACTGGACACATGTTCATGGTGAATCATTGTGAGATAAACGACAATACCCTAGGGCTAAAAAGCTCAATGACTAATAACATGCTCATGACTTTGGGAGAATTTTGCTGCATGATTTGTTTTGAAAGATTCAAACTACAAGGATCTAAATCTTTCTTAGTAAAACAACACACACTCATGAGTCACTTCCCTAGTACAAGTCCTAGGTCACCGTATTCGGCGTTTTTTTGCCTTCACATTCGAAATTCGTCGGATTTTTTGGACGCACGATTTTATTGGTTGAAATTCGCCAATTGTCAAGCTTCAACCACAGGACGGCTGCGCGAAGAGGAACCTGGACGTGTAAATTGGCCGCGGGAAGAGGAACTTGGACGCTTAAATTGGCCGCAGGAAGAGGAACCTAGACGCATAAAGCCCACCGTGAACACTGTCGTGAGTAAAGCTTACCGTGAGTGTGAGGCTGCTATCGTGGGGGCTATGACTCATGAGCAGACTATACAGGCCATCATCGTTTGAGGCTCTCAGCAATGTTAGTGGGAAGTAGCAGGCGACAGTCTCAACCACGGGCCACAGGATAGCCACAAGACGGCGACGGCGTTCAATGTTCACGAGGATAGCCGCGTTCAATGTTCACAAGGATAGCCGTGTTCAATGTTCAATGACGGAAAAAAAACCAACTAGCTTTTTAGAAAAACATAAATTAAAAGGGATGGCATCACATATAAGTATATTACTAAGTTATATAGAATAATGATATAAGCTGTTATCGTATTTAAAGAAATAAAAAATCGATTTAATTAGTTAAAGAACTATAAAATGTAATTAATAATAAGTTAATCTAATTAATAATAAGTTAGTTTATTTCAAAAACTTAAATATAATTATATTTATTAAAAAAAAATTATACATTTTTTAATTTTCAAATTTTATAGTATATCGAACTTAATGTTGAATTTTATGGCCAAATTTTTTATTGTCGATTTTTTGTCGATTTTCAAGGTCTCCGAATTTGAACACGAACTCGAGCCAGGTGACTTAGAGTACAACTGTCCTAGTCAGGCGATAGATATACATTATATACTGTTCCTTCACATTTGATTACAAGTGCTATATCACATTTTACAACATTTTACATATGACCATTGACAAAACAGATACGTTGATGACTAGAAGATTTAAAATTTGCTTGTAGAAGCCTTACAACTGTAACTCCTTTGGTGCATCAATGTCTTCAATCGTCGAACTAGTCCTTGTGCAAACTGAGGGGTAACAAGAAGCAACATTTTATTAAAAAAACCTTTGTGGTTCAAATAATTTTATAGAAAATCTAAAAATAATCATATGCAAGCCAGACTTTAGTTCAGAAATGGAATATGGGGTTGGGTGTTAGAAATGATCATAATAATAACGAGGTTACTTTATTTGTACATTTGGATTTTGATATAGACAACATCCAGTAAGAATGCAACTGTTTAGTTTTTTTTCTTTTTCTTTTTATGTTTGTATAATTACAGCAACTGTTAGGCAGGGTTTGTGTGAATAAATTTTTAAATGTTCCAGAGATTTTAAATATTTAGTGTCAACTTGTTGATATAGTCAAATATGGCTTTAAATATTTCAGGGGGTTTTAGAATATTTGGTAGTGTATTCTCAGGGTCTAACTTCCTTTTACTGATTGTTGCAGTGGGAAATATACCATATGATGCGACAGAAGAACAACTGGTACAGATATGTGAAGAAGTAGGGCCTGTTGTATCATTTCGGTACGTTGAATTGCATTATCCAGGATAACTTGTTTTCAGTTTACTTTTTGCTCATCACTCAAAAGATGGATTCCTTGTCCACTTTCTAATAAAATGGCCATCAGTTTATTAACAAGATAAGGGTGCCTTTGTGTGATGTTGTCCAATTTATTTGCACATGCCTTGTGCATTCTAAATATATAGATGCGCTGAAAATGTATTTTTTTGTCCTTGAATTACTTTTGCCAGTGACAGCACCCTGTATTTCAAGTTAACATTTAGTTGTTTATCAGAAATCTTGTTGATACATGTTGAGGATAGTATCTAATACTGTAAGCATTGTCTAATTTATGTAGTACTGAAGTCTCTATTGATTATTTATTGCTGGAGTGTTTCACTACAATGATGTCAAAACTTTTTTAGACAAATTCTTGAAAGATAAGAAGTGAGAACTAAGGTATCTTTTGAAGCTGCACGAGCGGAGTTATTGATTCTTGTGCTATAAGTTTATATAATAAGGTTATAAACTGTTCCCAATTAGGGTTTGCTAACTTTGGCTTCACCCGATACAATTTAATGCACAACCTGAACTAGGTGGCTGGATGATGAAATGTGGCAGTAATTATATCAATGTTAGAATGTGATATGTAATTTCTTTCTTTGAAAGAATTTTTCAAAACCCTAAATCTATCTTCTGTCCCTAGGTTGATATCTACAATGACAAGGTGACTCGACAACTAGGTTCACTTTAACTGAACTTGGTGAGTTCAATACCTATGTTGACTTTGACTCAACTTAGTTCCTTTAATATCCATGTTGAGTTGGACTCTACTTTGTGACTGAACAATTCCACTTGACACTTGACAAGTTGACTTCATCAAGGCAAGCTTTGATAATTGAGAAGCCCAATTGTCATGACAATTACTGTTTTTAGTTACAGAAGTTGTTAGAATTGTTGTTATTTGCTACTGAAATAATTTTTTTGTGATAGAAAGGATTTTTAAGTGATTGATAACCTTGCATAAATGTTATCCTTGACCTCTAAGGAAGGGGATGTTGATGTTTGTAGCTCAGACAGGAACTTCTGCACATGTTTTAGTGTCAAATGTGCATGGAGTTGCCCAGGTCAAATCTCTTTTGTAATTCACTTAATTTTTAAAGTGAGTCTTTTAATTAGCTGTTGAGACTAATAAAGTGTAATTTTAATATGCTAGTGATTTAGACTAATGTCAACTGTATTAGGGTTTCAGCTAAAGTATAAAGGCAGGTCGAGGTAGAGGGTCAAGACACATTCATTTTTCACTCTGTTACCCCCATTTTGCATGGGTGTCCAACCGTAAATTTTGTTACTTGTTCATTGAGGGATTGCTTCTCGTTGAGGAAGTTTTGGGTGACCGATGGTTATTTAAAAGCAGTTTTTAAAGTGTGCCAGGTCAAATATATGTGTTGTGAACACCATAATGAGATGTCACTTATCTCAGTATGACAAGCAGACCTTCTGTGAACAATTGCATGAAATTTTTTTGTTACCCCAACCCGGTTTCAGTTTCAGTCACTGCATATGGTTTAATGCCCAAACCCCATCATGCATGTTCATATAAAAATTAAAAATTTTACTGTAAACTTGAAACACATGAGACATTTCATCAACTTTTTCAACTCAGAAATTTTTATGACAACCCTAATTTTCTTCATCCTAACATGACCAGCCCCTTTACCTCCTTGGCCATCCTTTTAGGGTTCGGCCTTGCCTTTTTACAGTCCCTTGTGGACCGTGGGTTGCCTTTAGGGCAGTTTCGATGGCCCCTTTTAAAGGCTGCAATAAAGTGGAGCCTGTTTAAACCTAAAATCACCACATTCCTAGGCCTGTAAAGTGCATTAAACATCTTGCAAACAGTCTTCATATTGCAAACATAAAGGGTCTTAATTCTTTTGGATGAACTGTTTGATAACTGCTCTCAATAGTGATTAATATTTACAGTATTTGGGTAATTTATACTGCTGATGTCTATGCTTTAATGACAATCATGTATGGTTAGCAGATGATAAATGCTTATAGTAAATACCATCAGAGGATGCATGAAAGCTAGGGCTGTCATATCATTGTTACTGCTGTCATAATACTTTTTACATCTTACTGTTCAATTTATATACTGCTGCAACAAGTGATTATGCTTACTTTCAAAGTGGTAAATGCTAGAGAATAATTACATTGCTAATGGTTTTTATTTCACTTAGCTATTCGAACAATCTTATTCATAACACTGTATGTTATTCCTATCGATCATCTTCTTCATCTCTAAAGGCACTGGTCTCTAACCCACCTTTGCATAGAAAACATTTTCCTCTCCAAGTGTGCTTACAAATTTGCAATTAGGGCTCTCCCCTAGGAGGTTCCGACTTCCAAAGAAGTTGGGGAAGTGACTAAGGTGATAGTGGTCACTTTCTCTTATATTTGCTTGTCGGTGACTAGCCTGCTAGTTCATCCGGTAACACTAGCAAAGCAATATGTGGTTCAGGCCAGCATCTTGGAGGATGTCCCCTGATATTTTAAAAGCCAAAGCGTCTGTCATTTCAATGTTTGAGATTCTGGACCAGAAATCCAAAGTTGATTTGTTTTTTTTTAAGGAGCAGCTTAGAATATGTAAAAGGGATTGAAATTGTGCATGCAAATGGCACTGTGGTTGATATGCTTGGGACCTTAAGAAAAGGCAATAAAGGATATGATTTGAAGCAGTTGTTCATAGGTTGTGAAGGCACCCTTGGCATAGTCACAAAGGTTTCAATACTTACATCACCAAGGCTTCCATCAATAAATCGTGCCTTTCTTGCATATGGAGATTACTTGAGATGCTTAAAGCTAAGAGACAATTGGCAGAAATGATTGCAGCATTCAAATTTCTAGATCTTACTTTTTTGGACTTGGATTTAAATCACTTGGAAGGTGTCAGAACATTGCTAAAATGGCACAAGCTGTTACGCTGCACCTGTACCCAACAAACCTTCAGTTGTACCCCAGGGAGAGGGTAAAGTTTTTCGAGAAAGAGGGGTGTTATCAAGCAATGGTGGTCATGGCTGGGCCCTTTGGTCCTCCTTTAGGGGTACTATGGCTTAATGGCTTAGAAGCAAGATGTAAGGGAGCTCTGAATTTCGGGTGGAATATAGATTGAGGCAGCAACTGGAGCGTCTTTTAGTGCAAGAGCTGAGCCTTCTTCTTCTTTGCTGGTCTGAGGAAGATTGACTGAGAGAACCCTATCCGAGTTTCCACAGTTCAATGCTTGAGAGCTTTAACACATACACTTGGGGTATAAAACAATAAACAAATCCGAGCCCTCTATTTCTTGTGGTTAAGAACAGTTTGTATGAAAGGTCAAGTTCAGAATTTTTAAAGTCATCTGCAGCACATACAATATACAGTCCAAGTTTGTGTGAAATTGACTGCTGACCAGTCTGAGGTTGGAAATCATCCACAATTTTACTGCTGCTTCTTTTACAGTAAGAAGTCGCGGTCTTCTAATAACAAGGTATGTATCAATGAATAATGTGAAGGAGTGCACTAGTACAGTAATATGTCAAAGTGGATGAACAAGTAAAATGTGATTTATGCTTGTATAGTGTACAGTGGTATGTAGTATGAAGTAAAACAGTGATTAGTTTGTACAGTGTACATATGATATAGTGTACAGTGGTATGTAGTATGAAGTAAAACAGTGATTAGTTTGTACAGTGTACATATGATATCAGTGTACAGCTGTTTATGAAGAGGTCAGTGATTGGTATGTACAGAGATCAGTGAGTGTACAATAGTGTACAAGTATACAAGTACACATGGTATGATCAGTGATATTAGTGTACAAATTGTGATTCATTATATAATGATGTATGCCTTGATGTAATACACGATGATGATGATGTGATGATACATGCTACCTATGCACTCCTACACCTTATAATACCTGATTGATGATGCATTTCTATATGATGAATACTTGGTGACGACAATGATGATGAAGCATACCCTATAATGACGATGCTATCTACACTATGATGATGCATGTTTGATGTTCAGATTTACTTGATCAGAGAGTGTGGTGTACTTGATGTACATGAGCAGTATATGGCATTAAAATACTAAAATAACTTATAGGGAAGACTTGGCAGTGATTAGAGTGCAAAGGTTATCAACAGCAGAATCAGAGTTTGGTACGTGATAGGTCCACAGGTTCGACAATCTTTTTCTTATTTGGGCGGCAGGATGGGGCAAGGAAAGGAGGTTGTAGCCTCCTTCCGGTTGTAGCCAAAGAACTAGGGAGTTGGAGCTTCCTTCAGGTTGTAGCCTCCTTCTAGTTGCAGCTGGAAATTGAAGTCTTTGTAATAAGGGGGTTGTTGCCTCCTTCCAGTTATTTTTGTAAAACTAATTTTAAAAAGGCTTCTGTGGTTTTACCCCCAGGACTTGGGTTTCCACGTTAAAAATATTGTGTACTGTGCAGCTTGTTATTTTTATACACATTGATGATGTGTTGTGATTGGTGATCATCAACATGCTTTTGATTAAAAAATTAAATAATTCAAATACTGATTCACCCCTCTCTCGGTATTTCAACAATTGGTATCAGAGCGGGCTCCTTCAGAGCAGACTAACCGCTGGAAGGTAATCATGGGGAAGGTTGCTAAACAAAGCAAAACTGGAACACCCTTGTTTGATGGGAGCAACTATGCTTTCTGGAGCATGAGGATGAAATTCTTCATAGAAGCTCAAGGAATTGAAATATGGCAGAGTATTGAGAATGGGTACAAAGTACCAAAGACCGTGCCAACAATTGCAGACGAGCTGGTTCATAACAACAACTCCTCAAAGGGTAGGAATCATCTCTTAGGTGCCATAGACGGATTCATCTTCAACAAAGTGATGCACTGCCCCTCTGCAAAGGAAATGTGGGACAAACTCCAAACCACATATGAAGAAGATAGCAAAGACAAGGAAGCCAAACTTCAAACATACAGAGGACAATTCAAACAGCTAAGGATGAATGAAGACAAAGACATAGCAGCCTATATTCTTCGAGTTGATCAACTAGTGAATACCGTCAGGGGTTTGGGAGAAGAGGTTGAGGAGGCTATAGTTGTTCGAAAAGTTCTTAGAACCCTTCCTAAAAGGTTCAACCCCAAGACCTCTACTCTAGAAGAAAGAATAGATTCGAAGACTATGACAGTAAATCAACTGCATGGGACTCTAGTGGCTTACGAAATGAGAATTGAAGATGAAGACACATCAAGAAAGGAAGCAACATTCAAGGTCTCCTCCAAACAAGCTGGGAAGAACAAATCAACAAAGGACAAGCCAACAAGTGATGAATCTGATGATGAAGAAATAACTAACTTCGTTCGGAAATTGAAGAGAGGCACTGGGAAATACAAAGGTAAGCTACCTCTTAAATGTTTTTCATGTGGAAAGATAGGTCACTTTGCTTCTAAATGTCCGTATGCAAAGAATTCAGATAGTGATGAAGATGACAATTTCAAACCCTACAAGAAGTACAATAATTACAAGAACAAGAACAGAGGGAAGTTTGCAAAGAAGAAAAGTCTTTATATAGAAAGGGACAACAACTCATCCAATGGTGACTTCGACAATGACAGTGTCAGGGGACTCTGATGATGATGGCGAACCAAACAAGGTCCTTTTTATGGCAATTGACTGAAATGAGGATCTGAATGGTAATGAAGAATTCGAAGATGAAGGTGAAGTAGATCTTCAAGCAGAACTTATCAGCGCTTTGAAAGAGTTGAAGAAAGTCGGGAAGGAGAACAAGATACTTAAGGAAGAAGCACAAAGGTCTGAACAAATCATTGCTGACTTAAAGGTCAAACTGGAAGAAGCCAAAAGAATCGAAGACTCTCTTACTGAACAACTGATGGTAAGTATGAAAGAAAAAAAATCGTGAGGCTGAGATAGTATGTTCGAAGACAAAATTATAGACAAAAGAAATTGACAAGAGTTATGAGAACAACTACAAGATTTTAGAACAAATCATCAGCAATCAGAAGCCATTCTTCGACAAGACCAGTATAGGATACAAGCAGAATACTGATGAGGCCTCAAGCTCAATGATGACAAGTAATGAAGAGAAGCCAAGAGGCTATGCAGAAGTTGTCAAGGACTCCACAAATGAAGAAGAGTTCGAATGTTAGCCAAAACAACCCTTGTCAAAAGTGGGGCCAACAGAAAGACCAAATCTCAGAAAAAGCACCTCCTTCATATGTTGTCATGATCAACTTTTGAAACAAAAATGTAATGTAATTGGCACAAAGTGGGTTTTTAGAAACAAAAATGAATGAAGACGGCCAAGTGATCAGAAACAAGGCTCGATTGGTTTGTAAAGGATATGCTCAGATTGAAACAATAGAGTTTGAAGAAACATATGCACCAGTAGCCAGAATGGAAGCTATCAGAATGATATTAGCTTACGCTTGCTCCAAAGACATCAAAGTGTATCAAATGGACACAAAATCAGCTTTTCTAGATGGGGAAGAAGTCTACATCGAACAACCAGAAGGATTTCAACTATCATAAAACAAGGACTATGTATGCAGACTCAGAAGGGTCTTATATGGGCTAAATAAAGCAAGCTCCTAGAGCTTGGTACTCCAGATTGGATAGGTACTTACTACAACAAAACTTTAAGAGGGGAAGTGTAGATAGAAATTGTACATCAAGCAGGACAATGGCAACATAACAATAATAATAATAATAATCTATTTTTAAGGTCATCGCCAAGCGAGACACCAAATTGGTGTATGAGATCCCCTTGTTTGTGGGACAAGGGACCCCCCTCTGTGCAATGATTTGACTGCTAAAGTCTACAGAGGTGTACATACACTACCCCCCTCTGGATTTGAACCAGTGACCTCCTAAGAGGAAACACATGCTTTTAACCATTAGGCCCACTCATGTTGTACATACTCATCATTGAAGTTTACGTGGATGATATCATCTTTGGAAGTGATGATGATTCACTGAGTCAACAATTTGCTAAGGACATGCATAAAGAGTTTGAAATGTCATTACTCGGTGGATTGAATTTCGTCCTGGGACTTTCATTACCCCTAAGTTGTCTTATTGTTCCCTAGTTGTTCCTTAGGGTTCCCCAGTACCTCAACAATGCCCTTTTACCATAGAATGTGTACTTGATGGGTTGAAGAAGTTGCAAGAGTCCAAATGACCCTTTCAGTGGTCATTTGTGTTATTTTGAGGTCATGATACCCTACGAGAAGCCTAAGCACCCCTTCACCTTGGTGGTTATGTTTATGAAGCATGTGGTAACTTAGTTGACCTAACTAAAGTCCCTAAAACTCTTACACCTGGTCCCTAAGCCTACATCTACCCTATTATTACACAATGGTGACCCTTAAAGCCCACAGGGTTCATTAAACCCTTTACCCTAAAAACAATAAGACCACTAACTAAATATTATATTAAAATATTCGAATAATTAAAACATGTTTTTATAATTACATTAAAAGTGTTTAAAACAATTTAAATTACCACCTAAAGAAATAAAATGTTAAACTTTAATAATAAAAAATGTGGTTTTTAATTTATCAAAATATAAATATTAAAAAAAAGGAGAAACTTATTCTCCAACGTTGACACCATAATGACGAGATTTTTTTTTCAAATAAAATATTAATTACAATTTGGAAAACATCTCCTCTCCAACGTTGAACAATTAAAGTAGAAACATGATTAAACAATTATATATTTAATAATTAAACCCTTCAAAGTCGGCTCCTTTTTAAGTGACATGTGATAACAATTTTTAATTTATTAAAACCTCTTATTCTTACCTAGAAGTCGACCCTAGTTAGTGGTTAAACATTAATTTTTTTTTTAAATTAATAAAAGGACTTGATTTGTCATAGAAGTCGGCCCCATCCTCTTCTGCAACGTGTATTTATACACCAAGACTTTGACCATAACAAATATATAACAAAAACAACAATTGGACTGAGGTTCTTTCATGACTGAAGTAAGTAACAGCTTGCAGCAGCAGAGAAGTTCTGGGGAAATTGGGTGACTCCTCTGAGATTTTTTTTGGGTACATAAACAGGTCGTGAGAGAAGTCCACCATGAAAAAAACGTAGAAAACACATCTCTGATGTCTCTGGTAAAAATTCGGTGGTAGCAGCAAGATGTAAGGGAGCTCTGAATTTCGGGTAGAATATAGATTGAGGCAGCAGCTGGAGTCTTCTTCTAGTGCAAGAGTTGAGCCTTCTTCTTCTTCGTTGGTCTGAGGAAGATTGACTAAGACAGCCCTATCTGAGTTTCCACAGTTCAACGCTTGAGAGCCCTCTATTTCTTGTGGTTAAGAACAACTTGTATGATAGGTCAAGTTCAGAATTTTTAAAGTTATCTACAACACATACAATATACAGTCCAAGTTTGTGTGAAATTAACTGCTGACCAGTCCGAGGTTGGAAATCATCCACAGTTTTACTCCTGCTTCTTTTACAGTCAGAAGTTGGGGTCTTCTAATAACAATGTATGTATCAATGAATAGTGTGAAGGAGTGCACTAGTACAGTAATATGTCAAAGTGGATGAACAAGTAAAATGTGATTTATGCTTGTATAGTGTACAGTGGAATGTAGTATGAAGTAAAACAGTGATTAGCTTGTACAGTGTACATATGATATATATATATATGTTTAGTACATATGTGTGTATGAAGATCAATGTACAGTTGTTTATGAAGAGGTCAATGATTTGTATGTACAGAGATCAATGAGTGTATAGCAGTGTACAAGTATACAAGTACATGTGGTATGATCAGTGATATAAGTGTACAAATTGTGATTCATTATATAATGATGTATGCCTTGATGTAATACATGATGATGATACATGCTACCTATGCACTCCTACACCTTATGATACCTGATTGGTGAAGCATTTCTATATGATGAATACTTGGTGACGACAATGATGATGAATCATACCCTTTAATGACGATGCTATCTACACTATGATGATGCATGTTTGACGTTCAGATTTACTTGATCAGAGAGTGTGGTGTACTTGATGTACTTGAGCAGTATATGGCAGTAAAATAACTTACAGGGAAGACTTGGCAGTGATTAGAGTGCAGAGGTTATCAACAACAGATTCAAAGTTTGGTATGTGACAGGTCCGCAAGTTTGACAATCTTTTTCTTATCTGAGTGGCAGGACGGGGCAAGGAAAGGAGGTTGTAGCCTCCTTTTGGTTGTAGCCAGAGAAACTAGGTAGTTGGAGCTTCCTTTAGGTTGTAGCCTGTAAATCAGGGGGTTGTAGCCTCCTTCCAGTTGCAACTGAAAATTGAAGTCTTTGTAATAAGGGGGTTGTTGCCTCCTCCCAGTTATTTCTGGAAAACTATTTTTAAAAAGGCTTCTATGGTTTTACCCCCAGTACTTGGGGTTTCCACGTCAAAAATAGTGTACCGTGCAGCTTGTTATTTTTATACACATTGATGATGTGTTGTGATTGGTGAACATCAACCTGGTTTTGATTAAAAATTTAAATAATACAAACACTGATTCACCCCCCTCTCAGTATTTCAACATTTTTAACCTCAGGGTTGGTGTCTGGGGTCTTGAGGGTTCATCACTGGGTCACATGGCCCCATCTCTTGTTTACATGCTTAGGTGGCCTTTGCTTCAGCAGATTGCTGGCGCCTACTCTCCTTGGCCTTATCTCCTCAGAGGAAGACATCCTCCATGCCAGGCCTTTTTGATGCTATAAGGAGGGCGTTGAGGGATTTTAGAACATTTTAGGGGTTAGATGGGGTATAACGACCTCCCTCCAGCTCACTCCAGCCATTCGTTTGGGTTGATTTGCTTATTTGAGCGTATTTTGGCACCTGGGGGCACATATACCCCAGGTAGCTTACCTTGGGCCTACGCTAGGCTATATTTTATTATTATTTTCCTTTAATTTTAAGTTGACATTTTATAATTTCAAGTTGACATGTTTTAAGGCATGTAGGCCCGGATATTTTGTAAAAAGTGAGTGTGAGATCATATAAATAGATCTCCTCACTTTTATTTTAAAGACAGAACTTATGGGATAATACACTATGCATTTGTTTCACCCTTGCTAGGCCTCTTTGGAGATATGCGCCCCTCTTGAGGAGGTTTTTCTGGGTTAATGCAAGCCTTTTCTGGCAATTTTTTGGTGAAATTCTTTGCTAGGTGATGTTTTGCTTTGTTGGCTAAACACGAGCACAAGGAGGTCAGAGTTCTTATCTCTTTGTTTGAATGGTGGTTGATGATGCATGTTCGAGTCTAAGTGGTAGCCCTAGTGCTGCATTTTTTCCTAGAATAGGCCATTGCCATCCTTCTTGTCACCGGTTGAGGCACGTCTCCTTGTGAGGGTCCTCTAGGGTTTTTACCTTAGTTTTTTAGGCAAGTTGTTTGACTTAGGAACTCTTTCTCTAGGTTAGCCATCCTCTCTAGATGTCCTAGGTTGTGGTAGGGCTTTTTGCTAGGGTTAGTTCCCTTGGTTTTCACACCTTTTCTCTTCTAAAAAAAACCTAGTTCTAGGGTTAGTTTAGGATTAGTTTAAGGTTAAATTTAGGTCTGCAATTTTATGTTAGAAACCCTAAAAATCAAAAAAATATTTTTTTTACACTTTTGGGCCTCCTTAAAATTTCGGCCACCTTTCCTACAAATTCGACTTGGCCTCTAAAGCCCTAAAAACCCTAATGCGGAATTATAGGAAACCTTAAAAATACAAAAATCGCAAAAATATCAAAATTTGCCCTAAAAGGCCCTAAAATAGTCCTAATTCTGCCCTAAAAGCCCTAGCTGCCTTTTCCCCAAGCTACCCTTCGCAACCTTCTTACCAGCCTCTCTTTCACTCTCAGGTGTGTTTAAAAGGGAGACTAGGGCTACTACTTCACGGGTCTGCTGTTATAGCAGCCCTACCCTTCTTCCCCTCTCGGGTCTGCTTCTTTTGTTGCTGCCCCTTTGTAACAGCCCAAACCCCTACCTTTATGGCTTCCCTTTACAGTGGCAACCCTCCCATACTTGGCTGCTACGGGACCTACACAGTGACAAGAAGGGTTAGTAAAGAGGCTGCCCACACAACACAGTCTGCACACAAATGTTACGTAGTTGCAATCGTTTGGGTTAATCCCTTGTCACATGCACTATAATGAATACTTATTCTTGCTATTGTTGTTCAATGTTTATGCTTAGTTTGTGTTAACACTTAGAATGTACCCAGGTTGCAAAGGTAAATTCCAAAGGTAACAGCAAAAACCACTTCAGAAAGAAACTGGCTTTCCTTTCCAGAGAGGGATTTCTCAAATATAAATTTAGCAAGGCCAGATATAAAATCAACACTTGAAAATCATATAGACGGTTGAAATGATACACATAATCATTGGGCAATGGAGTCACATATACATAAAGGTATCACAAAATCGCATGCATGAGATTTCATCAAAGGCAAGATAACCACTTAATTACAGTCATTCATTGAGTTCAGGTGGAAAGGAGGAAATAATGAACAGTCCATCAATATAGAGCACCAGAAGATGAGTTCCATATTAACTTTAGCAGAAACATTTATGAAATATCCGAAACAATAGTCAGAGCATAACAAGTATGAATTCCAACGATTCAATACTACGCTTCAGATACGAGGAAAACAAAATGGAATGTAACACTGGAAAAACGATCATGAAGGAAAGAAAATACAGACTGTAATGCAAATAGCACAAGAATCTCTGATAACCCACACGCATTCAACTTTGTTATTTCAAAAATTATATGTCTTAAAAAACATTCATCAACAAATGGGTTCCAACCCCCATTACATAAAGTAAATGCAAATATATACATAAATGATTTCTTCTCCCAAGAAGATTTAATAACTGAATATTCTGCTTAATCAAAGTCTTTGTAACTATATCCCTAATAACTAGGAATAAACTACTTGCTTTGATCCTGATAACAAATCATATAATTAAAATCAACTTGGTAACAACAAGGCTCGAACAAGCAGCTCCATAGCGCGCAACACCTGTTTTCACGGATGAAGAATATACTTTGTTTTTCCAAATATTTCCACGGCTCTCCATTGTTCTGCGCTTGGGATATCGTACTCAATCATTCCCTGAATAGACACTTCCAGATCCATATAGGTTTCATAAGACATAGTAGGCAACCCTCCTCTGACGATTAGAAATTTCTGCAATATCTCGAAGTCTTCTGTTAATTTGTCCACGATGACCTTTCCCATTAGCCCCTTTACCAAATCATCAAACTTAGAGTGATCCATACGGCTTTGCACTAGCAGGCTATGATAATGTTCTTGAGAAAATGGTCGCCCTTCTTCGTCCCAGAAAGAAGGAAGGCCATCTTCAAACAATTCTTTAAAAGCATGCCTGAAATCATTTATACGCGAGGTCATCTCATCAGCCTTATCTTGTACTGTCTTCATAAGATGATGTTTGTGAATAAACCTTTTTGACCACAGTACCATTGCCACTCTGTCTTTGATTCCTATATCTTGTAATTTTTGATAAGTTAATGAATTTAAGAAATTCAATGCATTCTGAGCTGTGCTTAGGGGTTTCCTCTCCATGGTCTCATTTACTAGTTTCAATCTTTGATTGGTTAAATTAACCAATGTACTTTGATCATCAATGAAATTCAAATAATGTCTGAACTTAGTAATTTCCACAGACAATGTATCCCAGATTATGTGTTTAGCTCTCTGAAGAGGACCCTTTCCTGTATTCCTTTCTTTTAATTCATTAAGCTTCTTTTGTAATTGACCTTTATCTTGTAATATCTTATTCTTGCTTTCAGCCATTTTGGTCCGCTCAGATTTGATTTTTTCATTTTCTTCTTTTAATTCCCTTATCTCTACATCCTTCAAGCTGACTTGGGACATGGGCACTAGTAAATCATCAGCAGAAAAATCATTTAAAGGCTTTTCAATATTCACAATAGTCAAATCTTCATCAGTAGGAGTCTGGCTCATTAGTTCTTCCATAATCTCATTTTCATCATTTTGGTCTTTTTTCAGCCGTGAAATTTGTGCTATTAACTCATTTCGCTCTGTTTTCCATTTGTTCTTTTCTTCTTGCAATTTCACAGTCTTGCCTTTGTACTCCATCATCTCCTGATGAATCTTATCCTTCTCCTCCTGCAATGCTATAATAGCTCTGACGACTGAACATGTTCTGAACTCAGGATTTTCAACTTCTTCTTTAGTACTTGGAGGGCATTATCTTTTTCTTCTAAAAGTCTTCTGATGGCTTGGGTGTTCCCTGTTTCATCCCCTGAGCTTATGATATCTGCTTGCAATTTCTTTATTTGAATAGAATTAGCTTTGTTCTCAACTTTCTCGTGTTTTAATTGGACTTCTAATTTGTCAACCAAAACTTGCAACTTGTTAATTTTCACCATAGCATGCAATAAATCTGAATAAATAATATCTCGTGTTTGTTTATGCAACTGTATTTTATCGGGTACACTGATTTTGTCTAATCTTACTTCCATTTCGGCTACTTTCTTGTCACTTACCATAGCTAATTTTAAAGTATTTCTTTCTACGTCTCGAGTGGAAATCAGGGAAGTCTTTGGATTATTCAGACGTCTCATTCGTGGGAGTAGATTTCTGGTTTCTTCTAGGGGCTGTCTCTGCTTTTCTACATAGGTAGTCATGAATTCTTTTTTAGATTTAAAAACTGAACTTGATTCTGCATTATTTACACTTTCAAAAGAAAATTGATTCATCTGCACAGATTTCTTAGGAATCAAAGCAACCCTTTTCAATTCATCCGAAGCTACTTCACTTGAAATTTTATCATCTTGAGATGTTTTGGTCTTCTTATGTGAACTGTCTTCATCTATTTCCATACTTTCAATCTCAGAAAAACTTCTTTTAATCAAAATATTAGAACTATCTGGCATTTAAGACACTGCAACTGATCCACTGCTTGTATTCTCATCGGATCCTGAAATTTCCACAAAGTAAAACAAATTGGCTACTTCCTTCAAACCTTCAACAACCTGGTGATCAAATGGTTTATTTTTATTTGCTTGTTTTCTTAGAGAAATTATATGATAAGGATCATAATTGACTCTTTGTTTCCTTTGAAAATCCATGCTTTCCAATAATTTCTCTACAAACACCAGTGCACCCTTGTTTCTAAAAATGAAGGAACCAACTTTAAGAGGGAACTTGATATTGGAGGATTTTTTGAAAGCCTCGAAATGTTCCTCTTCTGAATGTAATCTCTGTCTCATGTATTCCAATGCAAAGATCCTAGGGGTAAGGAAAGTAGGCAGCCTGTAAGGCTCTCCAGTGAAACCGTATACTCTCAAAACTGTAAAGTCTTTATACAAGAACCAATCTCCAATCCTATTTTCAGGTGACGATTGCATCATACTCTTCATTTCTTCCAACACTCTGGGCAATACTTCATCAAACAACAACTTATATATTTCTGACTTAATGGAATTTACAAATTCGAACATATTGATTTGCTTGGGCAAATCTGAAGAGAATATAGTACTCAAGAACTGCAATTCAGTTACATTCGAACATAATAACATGTTCAGCAAATATGATTGATACTTGAAAAATATGACTTTTGAGAACTCGACCAATTGGATATGGATAGCCTCTGCTAGATATTCATACAAACTGAAAACATGGACCGGCTGGGACTCAGACCCAAGACTAATTGAACTCATTTTTAATAAGAAACCCAAGACAACTTCACTAACATGACAGTCATCATCTAGACCTAAAACCTGACAGACCAAAGACACAACCAATTGAACCTCCTCCTTGAAGATGTGAATACGATATGGCAAAAAGAGACCTTCTAGTGATTGACCTTCATTAAGAAGGCTAGACAAGAATTTACATCGAACTTCAGTTTTACAACTTCTGTACACTTCAGCCAAAACAGACTCGTTTATAGACTCACGACTATCAGGGTAATTATCGGGCAAATTCAGGAATCCACGGATAGCTTTTGCATCAATTCTACACAATATTCTGGACATGGAACGACTCACAATGACTCTCTCAGAAGACGAATAATTACTTGCACACCACTCGGCGAATTCAGGAAAGTGTAGGGTCTGCTCAATGGCAAAATAATACAGAAACGACTTACAGGCATTTTAAATGTCATTTCCCTGCGAATTATATTGCCACAATCTTTCTTTAATAACCGATACATTTCCCACAGACAGGAATGGGTCATATACTCCTCTATCTCTATCAACCAGGAATTCTTCTCTTTCATCTAGAATTCGGTTAAGACCTTCTAACCCTTTCTCTTTATCCATAATAGAAAAACGACGGTAATTCTGTGAATAAAGCTCGAGTATTTGAGACTTACCTGTGACTGTAATTGCATATACCTGAAGTTGACTGTGAAGGGGTGGTGGGCGGTCCTTTTCATTCGTCCCGGCATGTACAATAAAAAATGATTCTTCAAATAAGTCAACCTCACTTTATATAGAAGTCCATTCCGGAGACTCCTTTTAGTGGTTTTGCTTAAACCATTTTTCTCCGCGGAATGTACCACAAGCTGCCACGTGTATCACGGTTTTAATTCCGCTACCGCTTTTCTACTCCAACCGTCGTGCAACTCTATCCTCCGGATCCGATGATGACCGTTGATGCATTTTCACTTTATTTTCAAGCCGTTGGATTAACCTACACGTACACATTCCGCTGGGCCTTTTTGTTTTCAACAACATGCAACTTTATGGAGCGGACTTCTTATCAACTGTAGATTTTGCCGACCCAGTTTCATGACCGTCGATCTTCGCACCCTGTTAATTATCTCCACATGCCCTTATCTTCCGTGCATCTCCACATAGCGGATCTATTACAAACCATCGATTTTCACCTCTTCATTTTATACCATTGGATTATGCGATAATTTCATTGTTTATGTGCCCTTTTATCATACATTCACATTGTTATATTTAACCAAAGTTCAAACAACCATCATTTCTCCTCACCATGCTTCTTTCGATACTCTGCTAGTTAGAGGTTGTTAACAGTTTGTAACAAGGGTTAAACTATATTGCCGTCACGATGTTAGTATAACTGGAATATTACTGTGATGCTGCACTTACACATACAGTTTGCTAATAATCACAGATATCCACATTTACCTCATACTTTAGTGTTGGTTAGTTAATGCACATATTTGTATGCAATATGAAATTATGTTGACTTTCTAATGCTGCTATATTGATACTTACAGCTGGTGCATACAATACTTTTGCAATTTCAGACCTTATGTTAGCTATTTCAACTATGTGCATATCCCTTCATAAATGTGAATTGCACAACTGACATATTGGTTATACTGCTGTTCATTGTTTTGTTTCAAATGTTCAATGCTGCTACAAATAAAGTCTGAGACTATAGTAATAATGATAAGGACTTATATATTATACTTGGTGATGATATTATGCTTTATGACATTTTTCATAACAAGTGGTTGGCTGCTAATTTGTTCATCCTGCACCTTTGTATGACCTTACCTAATGGTGACCACCTTTGCCACTGAATGCATACATGTCATGACTATTTATTCCATGCTTGTACAGCTGTACTTATGTTTTTAGGCAATGATAAATGCTTATACTTGAATGACATTTGCCTATGTGTTTGTTGTTTACATAGTGGGATAAGAGGCTAACCTTTGGGCTGGTATACTGCTGCAATAATGACCATACAAATCATACGACTCCTTTTACTCACATTCTAGACTCCATTAGGCACTGGTCACTGACAACCTCGAAAGAGAATATTTTGGTGTTTAGTGTCTTTGCAGAGTCAAAATAGGGCTCTCCCCTAGGAGGCTTTGGTTTCCGAAGCAGTTGGGAGAAGTTGACTAAGGTGACAGTGGTCACTTCATCCTCACATGCTTGCCGGTGGCTTGGACTGCCATTTCATCTGGTAACACAAGCAAATGTATAATGAAATCCTGTGTTGGACACTGCAAACTGTTCTACTGATTAGCAGTCGGAGCCACTGTTAAGAGCATCCTGATTCAACTGCAGCTGATGGCAATGGACTTGTAGGAGATTCTCCATTATATGGTCACCTAGAAATTTGTAGTGTGCACAACAGTAATTGATGGGGAGAGATCTTGTAGTTTGAAGCAATCTACCTACTGTATAATCCAAGATCTATTCTGGATTAATGTGATGATTGCCATGACTCAAAACAGAGAGTTTTCTGCATTCTGGAGCCATCTCTATTTACAGTATCCCAGATTTAAATAAAATGCAGTGGTCTGAATGTAGTGCACCATTCCTGATCTGAAAGCATGTTCATGAGCCTATTCTCAGTGCTATCTCTGTAACATTTAAGGACCGATCCTGGCAGTAACATGCACAACTGGGTACATGGATGGTACTATTGGTACTATCCTTGCAACCCTTGCTGACAATTTTGTTTCATGCTTGTATAGCAAAAGGCAGATACAATTATGCAGGCTGTAAAGAACATTGGTGCAGTTATTTTGTTCACCAGCAGTCTCACAATCCGTATTTACCTTTGTAGGGTCTGTTATTACAGTGCAATGGTTTTCCTCTGTCACAATAAAGGTTGTAACTGGATTGCCAACAAGCAGAGGCATTGACTACTTTAGTGAATAACCCTAGCCATTTTACTCTTTCCTGAGGAGATCGTCTCATCTGTTTAATCACTACGACAAAGCTGCCTCTACTTGGCGGTGGATTACTCAACAATGAAACTTATCTCAGTGCATCAGTCTTGAATGATCAGTAGTTTTGTTTCAGATGGCTATGCAAAACACTGGGGATCGAGCTCATTAATGCAAAGACAAATGGACCAGGCTTTACCTTCAGTGTGCTCATGAATTTGGAGGAGAAAGGCTGCCGTGTTGCATGGCATGCTGTTCTCATTTACAATGCCAAAATTATGGAATTGTCAGTTGAAGAAGATCTGACGACTTGCATTATAGAAGTGGTCACGATGGTGGGTTGACCTTGCAAATTATTCATGAAAGTTTATGGATCGAGTTGGGCATGCCATCGAATCCGTGGAACATGTTTTCATTGTGTTATGTGCTGAGTAGAGGAGGTTACGGGTGGTCGACCAGGCAAGTGAAAGAGCCAAATATAGCATGGATTTATTTATAAAGGATCGTGGGCCATCTTGTTTAGGTTGTTCAGCTTAGCATTTACCTTGGAGACATCTTTCAAGAGAATTCACTGCACCCATCATGAAGGATCGTTGGCATTTGAACCCTTTACCATATTTTATTACTTTCCCTTTTGTTTTAATTGGACAAAACTTGGAGCTTTATTGGAGGTGCACCTTTATCCATATGATTATGTGGTCATTAAGGACGATGGGTTTTGGTCAAAGGCTTGGTTAAAAGTTCCTTTGGGGATAACAAATATCTTATAATTGTTGATCTTATTGATTGAAGTGGTTAGGAGGAAGCATTACTTTATTATTATTTTCCTTGAGAGATAAAGTGGACCTAGCCACTTTTGGGAGTACTACTTATGGTGAATGGAGCACTTTTGGGAAGCTTTGTTGAAGAGATAAAATGGGGTATACATTTATTTAATCTTCATGAAAACCAAAAGAGGATCTCATATTTTTTTGACGTAACTATGGCCTTCATCACCTTTTAAAGATTTGGTTTGGAGTTTGTTAGGGATTTATTAGAAGTTAGTGGAGTTGGTTATGTTATCATGATTCTTGTAGTTGCCCTGTAGAGTAATCCTATACAGGATAACAGAGGGTAAAGGAAACTAAAGTCACGACCTACGATATCCAAGACCTCTGAAAGAACTCAGATGCCACGCCAGTCAAGGATACCGACACTTTAGAATCATAGTGGATTTTAAGCATAGGGGGCGTCCCTATGACCAAGATGACCCTAAAAACAAGGAATGCCGGTGAATAACCTAGGGAAACAAGTGTTTATGTGAAAAGCCTCAATTTACCCTAGGGTTTTAAGCATGGAAATTGGATCTATGGATAAATGGCGAAATTAAGCAAAATTAAACACTCATATTGATTGCTAGGTGTAAGATTAGACGATTTGAGATGAAACTAGCAATACCCAGTTTGCGGATCCGAAAATACCCAGTCCTCCCAAGGAGGGCGTCTTCACTTAAGAAGTAGAGCAGTGCATTGGATGGGCAAATGGAGTTCGATGATGATGAAATTTTAAACTTAGGGGTTTTAGAGTTATTCCAAAGTGGGTTTTAAGTTTTATACATCGCCCCAATCCAGAACCTACAGATCTAAAAAGTTAGGGTTTTAGATGAGGGTTTGATGTGAAAGGAAAATGTAGCCCCAATCAGATACAGAGAATAAAGATAGATCTTACCTGGGAGAAACTTACCTGGTGTTTTTGAGGACGAATGTCGAAGTGACAAAGACTATTCCTGCATAGATCAAGTGGAACGATGGTGAAAATCCAATTCTATCCAAATTGCCTAGGAACCCACAGGTGCGCCCTCTCTCCTGCCAAGCCATATAAACCAACAATGAGATCGACAAGAAAAAGGACAAATGCAAGGAAGAAGACGAGAGATAAGAGTAAATGATTGATCGTAGATAAAACCACTTTCTGTTAACACAACGATTTGAAAGATACGAAGAGGGTTTCCCCTTGCCAGTGCGCCCCTGTCAAACCGCCTTCTTCCTTGCAAGTAAAAATAATGGATCCAAAATATACTAGAGATCTTCACCACGATATTCCAATGCAAGCGAAAAATAGCATCAATCAATCACAAAGAACATTCTTCAATCATCCACATAAGACAAGAGATCCCCGAAAAATTTCTCTATTATTCTTCAAGAGCCAATGGTGCCAAATTTCCCGATGGGATACAATGGGGGGGGGGTCTTGTCTTTATATAGCTTTTGAGAGACACAAACCCTATAACTTACTTTCACATTCGACGGTGGAGATCAACTTTACATGGATCAAGTTGACTAGATTAAAGGGGGCACACTTTTTGCCCAATAATGCCTTGTCTAAGTCAAAACATAGGATAACATAAGATATAGCATGGTAATACATCAAAGGGGGGTCACTAGGGGCTTAATTCACCCTGTGCCCCATTACAACCTCAAATCATAAGATATAACAATGTAATACATCAAGTGGCCAAGTTGAGGGGCGCTACTTGGGGGATGTACTCATTGGCTAAGCCAAAATAAAATAATACCGGACCGAATGTTGATTGAAACTGATGAAGAAGTGTCCGAAGAACAATAACACATAAACTGGATGAATTTCCTGCCATTTCCTTGACTTCCCTAGCCAAAACAATTTTTTTAGTAATTTCCTAGTTCTTTTTTTTCGATGGTACAACCTCTGAAAATCATAAAAATCATCATATCTTCCTTCAGGCTGAGAATTGGGGCAAATTGACTACACCGAAGTATCAGGAGACATAGAAGAATGGTACAAGTGACTACTCATACCCCCTGGAACATTGTGGTGCTCTAGAAGAACCAACATCACTGCAATAATAATATAATCTAGCCAATAATAAAGTGATAATAATCACTGATCCAGCAATTTGAGGCCAAACTTTGAAAACTGGAACCGCAGTATTGGTCTCGTGTATGTCTGGAGTAAATATAGGCAATGTAGTTTTTTGAGCCACTACATTGGGAACCGTGTTTGACTTGGTAAACTGGGTTGACTAGGTCAAAGTACCCAAACTATAGGTGAGATGCTGAACTAAGATGATCTTGCATGCATCCAGGGTAAGAACTATTCCAAGCTGTATATTAAAACCCAACTTTAATCATGCTATTCAGAATCATGGTGACAATAATGATATAATATAACAACCAATAAGATATACCTGTGGACTTAGAAGAATCATTTAATCTTATGGAAGTCCCTTGTGTATGCCATACTTACAAAGCTTATAATCACAAAGGTGATTTGAAGAGAAAGCCTTAGCAAAACTTATAAGCCAAGGGAAGTCCCTCTCGGGTTGAAGAAGAGCCAATTGAAAGTGCAAAGTAGTTATTGCAGCTGGGCTAGCCTATTCTTTGGGGATTTAATCACACATGCCAGTTCAAGTCGTAACACAACTAGGACATAACCACATAGGATATTTGTAGCAAGTTAGGATTGATTTAGCTTATGAAAGCAAATTGAAATTTTCAGATTTAATAGCATAAAATTTAAAGTAGATTCAAAGTTTTTAATGGCATATAATTTATGACTAGTGCCTCATCATTTGGAATGGACATACGACGTCCAAAGGAGATCTAAGAAAAGTTGAAGTGCTCAAACTCTACTCTAGTATTTACTATTTAATAGCAAGATCAGCTTCTACAATCTTCGAAAAGGGGAATCCAAGAGTAGAGGTTTCCAATGATCCCACAAGAAATAAAGCTGCTAAGAGAAACTAGAAGTAACACGCCATAAGAGTAGATAGCATGCTAATTAATAACAATCAAATGCCAATATTTCAAAATTAAAAGAGAAAGAGCTTACTCAATGTTAGATTTTTATCATTTAAGCAATATGATCTAGGATCTTATCTGAGAGAATAACATGCACAGCAAAAATCACAAGAGACAAGGGACACAAAGAATTTTCCTCGGGGAAACCATAAAGGAGAAAACCCCGCAACTTCCTCAAAGATAGAATGAGCACCAATGGCAGTAGTAAAACCCGAAAACATAAAAGATGATCTCCACAGCTGTTCTCTCTCTCTCTCTCACTTGAGAGAGCTTCTCCTCTCTCACTCATGCGCCCCGGTGAGTGAGTGTGTGTGTGATAAATAGAGAGGCTCACTCTCTATTTATATTCTTTCGTTCACTTAATGTCCACTTCAACATGTCGACCCCACTTAACAATTACGTACTAGGTCCGACATCTCTAGGAGAGTCTAATACCCCTAGTGCCCCACAAATGTGGGGACTTTGCCCTCCGATCAACAAGGAGGGTTAACCTTGACACAATTGTGGGGACTATTGCCCTGAATTACAATGGAGGGTTAACCTTATTGACTTTACATGACTTGTTTACATTATTGAATCTCCCGATCGGAACATCGAGGCATGACATGACTCAATTACATTATAGATACTTCTCGGAATAAACATCGAGGTACAATACATAAGATATACAAGTGAATACATTCCGAAGTTACAAGTACATCAACACTCCCTCTTAACTAGGAAGGTATTCTCTCGACACAATTTATCAGCACAAGTCTTCTTCTCTGTATCATCTGGATCATCATTAAGTCATCTTCATCTTCAAGTCATCTTCATTGTCAAGTCATCTTCATCAAGTCTGGATCATCACTTGATCTGGAGCATCATTGGATCATCATCAAGTTTGGATCATCACTTGATCTGGATCCTCACTGGATCATCATCAAGTCTGGATCATCACTTGATCTAGATCTTCACTGGATCATCATCATCATCATTGCTTCCGTTATCTGAATCAAATGGTGCTATCTCTTCATTCTTCTTGTCACAGGAAGTTCTACAAAGCCAGCCCTTTTTCATGCTGGTTGTAGGCCTAGCCTCCATGTAGGTCTTCATCTTCTTTAGCACTTATATTTGACTCAGTCAGAAAGGCCTGCCCAACACTTACATCTGACCATGAGAGGAACACATCCACCATCATGTCAGAAAGGCCCAGCACTCACATCCGACCATGGGAGGAACACATCCAAGAACCATGTCAGAAAGGCCCAACACTTACATCCGACCATGGGAGGAACATATCCAAGAACCATGTCGGAAAGGCCCAGCACTTACATTCACCAGCATGATAGGACATACCTACTATCATCTGTGAAAAAGGCCCAACACTTACAACTGACCATGCGAGGAACCAATCCAACATACATGTCAGAAGGGCTCTCAGCTCTAGGCCGAGTATTCCTGGTAACTGACCAGGTGCCTCCATTCTCCCAGAGAATGGCCTCTCAGCACTAAGCTGAGTATTCCTGGTAACTGACCAGGTACCTCCATTCTCTTAGAGAATGGCCTCTCAGCACTAAGCTGAGTATTCCTGGTAACTGACCAGGTGCCTCCATTCTCCCAAAGAATGGCCTTCAACACTTATATCTGATCATGTTGGAACACATCCCTCATTCACATCAGAATGGCTTTGCACTGATCATGTGGTAACACAACCCACAATCACATCAGAGCATCTCTGCACTGATATCTGACCATGTGAAGCTCAGGCTTCCACCATGCGAGAAAGGCCACAACACTTACATCTGACCATGGAAGGAACCAATCCTCTCACCATGTCAGAAGGGCTCACGGACTCATCACTTCCCCTTGGAAGGAACCTAGATCTGGAGAACACCAAGCTTCTCCCTGAAGTAATCAAACTTCACTCTGTCCATTTCTAGCATAGAATCACATCAGGGCTGATTACGTCCAAGGATAACCTGCAAGATTCACCAGGGCCTATTACTTCCGGGGACAACCTACAGGACTGATTACATCTGAGCAACCTACGAGCTTCGCCAAGATTTATGCTCAGACAACCTGTCTCACTGACTATGCTAGAACTCCCTCTTTCGAGAGATCTTGATCTGGATCACTGTCTTTTCTGCATCATACAAAAATACAAGTCAGATAAACCAAATCAAATAGTAGTTTTCAAAAGAAACATACTACCTTCCAAATAGCAAGTGGCAACATTTTTTGCCTCGGCTGTACTCAGTGCCATGTAGGACTGCTTCCTGCTACACCAAGAAGTGCTCTTCCTATCAATGGCACTGCCAGCCCAATCTGAATCCACATAACCCTTCAGATTAATGTCTGATTCGCTTCATACTTGAGCTCATATTCAACTGTACCCTTCAGGTACCTCACTGCATGCTTTGCAACCATTAGGTGAACATGTCTCAATGTGTTCACAGCAAAGCAAATATCTGGTCTTGTATTCGTTAGGTACATCAAGGAACAACTCATCTGACGATACATTGTGGCATCAACCGACTTTGATGAAGCAACACTCAATAGCTTCAGGTTCGATGCCATAGGTGTGGTTATGGCCATGCAGTCCATCATCCTGAACCTCCTCAAAATCTCTACTACAGACTTCCCTTGTCCACACCTCCATGCCTAGAAAGTAGTGCATCATATCCAAGTCCTTCATGGTCTATGCCTCGTGCCACGAATCTTGCCTTGTATCCCATGATGTTTCCATCTACTGCATGATGGAACTACGAACTTTCTTTTCATGTCTCGATACTGCATCCTAGACATCATTCTTCTTGAACTGGTCTTCCCTTTCTTCTTGGCTACTTCTTCATAGCTGGAAGGTTCTGCATCAATGATGTCGTTGCATTCATCATATTATTCTTCATTCTTGGATTATTTCTCGAACTGTCATCACTTGTTCTTCGGAACAAGTCGCGTCCTTCTTGTAGGTGATTGTACGCAATTTTTCCTACAAGTCAAATGCATTAGTTGTATGGTTAGAAACATTTCATAAGGTATATTCATAATGAAAAATTCTTTTGCATCAAGATATATGATCATGCAACTATTTTAGCCAATACAACATTCATCCACATCTCACAGAATCTTTCTAGATGCCTTCCATCTCTACCAGGACAACATTGAGATTGTGCACTAATCCAATATGTCAGCAAAGAGGTTTCATTCTAGATAAGTAGCAATGGAGAGTTGTATAGTACCATGAGCTACTTATCCATCACATGTATATTAGTACTATACTGTCATTAATGCAAACATTCTATCATGCATAATACATCAACTGAATATAAACAAATGCATAACAAAACAATATCATGAAATGACAATGAAATACTTATCTTTATTTGTTTCGTGGGTAGACTCCTTGAGCCTTCCGCTTCATCATCTTCTTCATTCATGACATCATCATTTCTTATCCAAATGCTCAAGATGGAAAAGAGGCTCTTCAAGAATTGAGTCCTTCATATTCCTCATCACTTGAGGGATCTTCTTTGAATCGTGAGAGCTTGATATTCAGTTGCTCCCATTTCCTCTTCTCTTATTATGAGTCGAGCTTCTTCTTGTGTGCGCTCTTCCCAGAGTCTGCTGAAAGCAATCACTTCCTTCTGGAACACATTCCTCGAATGAATGAATCCCATGATCATGGGAGGCCATTCAAGGTGGTTATCGCAACTTCTGTATTCTCCACTTCTTCTTCTACTGCTTCAAGTTGTTCTTTGATTTGAGAGACCCTTGTAAAGTATGACTGTATGGTCTCAACATTCTGTATCTTCACATTCTTCAACTGGTTTCTCGAAGTCATATTTCGATTTATGTTCTTCCCTTCAAGTAGCTTGGTTAAGGAATCAAACATCTCTTTAGGTGTCTTTAGGGAAGACACTTGTGGTATAAGGTGATCCATGATTGAATCAGCAATGATCTTCTTGTGTAAAGCTTTTAGCCTCATCTCCCTCTGGAACTGGAACCTCTCTACTTATGTAGGTGTCCAATTCATTTCCTTCAAGAACTAGTGAGATTCTATACTTCCATGCTTGGATGTTGTCAGCCTTACCAAGCTTGTCATCAAGCTGGTGTGATTAGTCATCTTGAAATGAGAACCTCAACTGTAAATAGCAAAAGATTAGATCTTACCGATTTGAGGTGTCCATCCTGGTTCCGGAGCTGGCTGATGTAGGGTTTGTCAGAGAAACCCTAATTTTCAAAACTTGGAATCTTTCAGATCTGATTGGATAGAAAGATATACCTCTTCAAGGCGAGTTGTCCAATGTACTCCTTTTCTGAAAACAGTGGAGGGAAGCTCCTGGAACAGGAAGCCCTGGTATACCAATTTCTTCTGCAGAAATGCCTGATACTGTTTCTGCGGTATCGCCGAAATTATTGATCCTCTGTGTTTGAAATTTCGTATTGAGGTAGCCTTGTCTGTTCTTGTTCCAACACCACAGGTTTCATCAGAATTGGTTTCACCCATTGGGACTTATGAGAGTTTTCCCAAGGTGACCTGTTTTAGGACTGTTCAACATAGCGAAGTTGTACGGACTGCCACGTGTCCCTGTTTCATCTTCGGGGTCTAAAACTTTTACTACAGAAAGTACAGTCCGTGTCCTTTCTGGAACATCTTGAGAAATTTCATTTGGACCTTCGTAGCCCGAGATATTAGCAATTCTCCCCAGGTGTCCTGTTTAGGGATGAATCCTGGGAGAGGCTAGAACCCTAGCTTGAAGGAATCATATCTCCTAGAATATAGCGAATCTGAGGCTGAAACTTGGACACAGTGTACATCAGAAATTTATCTTCGACCTGTGAAAGTTTCGACACTCGAGCCTTTTCCAATCTCGAGATATAGCGAATCTACCAAAACTATCAGTTTCAGTATTTTAGGGTTTTTCAAGCCCGAGGTTAAACTAGGGTTTGACTTTCCCGGAGTTTCATCCAACCAAAAATCTCGACCTAGGTCTCTAAACTTCAATTTTGATGAGGAGAGTAATCCTATGCCGGGCTCACTCAAAAATTCTCTTATGTGAAAAGCCCTAATTTCTTGCACCAAAAATTGAAAATGCCCGGAGTCAAATTATGCTTCGACAGAAAGATGCACCCTTCAATGGAGAGTTAGCCTAGCCTTCTTTTGTTGATGGATTGTGGAGAGAGACCCAAAAAGTAAGAATCCCTAGCTTCTACAGCTGAATAGTGTCTTCTTCTTAGGTTAGCTCTGATACCATGTTAGATTTTTATCATTTAAGTAATATGATCTAGGATCTTATCTGAGAGAATAACATGCACAGCAAAAATCACAAGAGACAAGAGACACAAAGAATTTTCCTCGGGCATCCTAGGTTTGTTCTGCACTTGGAGACGAGACACAAAGAATTTTCCTCGGGCATCCTTTCTTAAGTTCTCCATCTCTTGGGCCATCTTGGTTTGGGTCTTCATCGTTTCCTCCATAGGGTCCACAATTGGCTAAGTGGTATTAGGGCCCTTCGATCTAAGTCGTCCTAGACGACTCTAGAAGACCAACTTTTCCGGTGGAAGACACATTCATTTCTATTTGTCTTGCTTTGGTTTGGGCATCATCTAGGGTTTGGGGATCTATTTTTTTCAATATAAACCCAAAGGTTCTGTGGAAAGCATTCAAGTAATGGAATATTATGGCAAGATCCTTGGGTTTGAGATCTTCAAGAATCTTCTCTAGGATCTTGTTGAATTTTTGGTTAAATTCTTGGATAGTCTCATTGTCCTTGATTTCATATAGTCGGTTGAGGGATTTCTTATTTAACTTTTCACCCCATTCATCCAAAGTTTAGTTTCAAACATATCATGCCTTGTGATGCATCCATCTTTTAAGCTCTTAAACCATCTATGGGCATTTTCGTCTTGAGATGCAACATTCATGAAAACATCTTCATGAGCCACACCAAGCTCAGTCATGACTTTCCAAAACTTATCCATGTGTTCAGATTTAGAGATGACATTATCCCTAGTGAAGGTTGTTAAATAAGTGACAAAAAACTCACATCTCAGACTGTGCGTGCTTGCAGAGTCGTAACAACATTCATCCAACACTTTAATATGACTGATATTAAGCGCAAACAGTCTAAAAAATACAACCATACACCCAGGAATAAATTTCAGATTTTAAGCAGTTAATACACACCATTAAAGTGCCTCAAAGCAGCAGAAAAACTCATGAACAGCAGGCTGTAAATTATTTCAGACACAAAAATTGGTCAAACGTGACCCATTCAAGAGGTCCTTTCATTAACAGGCAGTGAATCTCAGCATGTCACAACAGCAGTAACTTTCAGCCATAAAACATAGTCCATAGACTCCATACCAGAGATTTTCTAGAAATTTGAGCCAAACATTCACTTAAAGATATGAGCTGTAGGTGACATTAGAAAATGTGCCCTCAGGCATCCAAAAACTGTACACTAACAACAGAAAAACACAACAGATTTTACCTTGGATTTAGTGCCCAACTTTTCCAAAAGTATGGCCCAACAAACTGCCTTGGAAATCGTGCCTTTCAGCAACCTCAATTTCTGTTCCACAGTACAGCTGTACAACCTCCTCTCACTGTACGATCTGTTTGAAATAAACGACTGAATCAGTCTCAGGAATCGTGCCCTCTTTGGGAGCAGCTCCCTCCTTGGGAATTGTGCCCACCAGCTAGGGAAACATGCCAACCTTTTGCTGCAGCTGCAAAAACCCTTTCAGCTGCCCACTCTCAGCTCTCTTGAACTGTGTGCCGGGTGCCCTCTCTCTCAGTTCTCTCTTGGAAAGTGTGTAAAACAATGGAGTCTCTATGTCTATTTATCTTCTACTTAGGGTAACTGCCGGTGACTTTTCATCTTCTATGGCTGGGATTTAATCTTAGCCACAAGATCAATGATGGTGTTTTAATCTAAAGTTCACTTAAATCACTTAAGTGAACTTTATAAAACTGCATTGGAAATCGGAAAGTCATTTTTCCCTAAATAACTCAAAAGACTCACTTTTTTTTCTAGAAGAAAAATAGCAGTTCCTTGATATTCATTAGAATCAAAGGTAACAAGATACACATCTATGATACTAGGTATCATATCCAGTTCAAAACCACATATAGAGTTCAAAACCCTCAAACAGTGCTCAATAACCTGAGCAACCAGGGTGAGGCTCCCAGCCAAAGCAAAAAAAAAACCACAAACAATGCTCAACAACTTGAGCACCTATCCAGAACCAAGCCCCAACCAAAGAAGCGCTGGGGGCATGTACAAACTGCTCTAAAAAGAGCCAAAGGAAAAATGCAAACACATGGACAAAACCCCATCATCCCGCAGCCAAAGGTTCGAATGAAATGGTAAAAGTTCACACCGGTAAGACAAATGGATGTTGAATGGCGACTAGGGTTTAAACCCTAGCCAACAGGTACTGAAGCTACTGATTGTGAGAAGGTAGCCTCTCCATAGCAATGACCCTCTACAGTACGAAACTTTGCCAGTGTTGCTTTTTGCACGACGACAATATAGCCTCACTATCGATGACGAAGCACCTGTAGCTCGCAGACCTCTGTTGAAGTCCCACGCGTTCTGCCTTGCTCACACCGACTCTCACTCACGATCCTTCTCCATGACAGCGAGCACGAGCCCGAACGCACCATTAGCTTGGTTTCCGTCTCGTTCCTTCTCCACGACAATGTGCACGAGCCCAAACGCACCATCAGCTTAGCTCCTGCATCCGGGATCGAGTACACAGCCGCGCAGAGGAAAGTAGCAGCTTGGATTAGAACCCTAGCCGCCTGTAAAGTGGCCTCGACTCACAAAACAGATTGGCGGTTGCTCCAGCAAAAACTCCAAAACTGAAACCATGACGAGCCCAAATGCACCAATCGCTTTGTTCCCGCTCCAAGTACCGGGTTCACAGCGGCGCAGAGGAAAGCGAAGCGGCTAGGATTAGAACCCTAGCCGCCTGTACAGTACCACGACTTTGACTCTCAAAAGCTTGCTATGAGTCTGATTTCGACTAAAAAGACTCACTTTAATAAAGTACAACTCACTTTAAAAACATCAAGTCACATCAAAAGTACTTTAATAAATACATTAATAAAGTCACTTTAAGAGCTTTATTGAAACTACATTATTCCACACTTTTGCACCCAAGCACAAAGTGCAAAAGTACCTCCCAAGCTATAAAAGCTAACAAAGGTTGGTGATCTCTTATGGGCTTTGTGGGGAATAGGTTTAGGATGATCGACAATGGCAGAAAAGTTAAAAGGATAACGTTGGTTTCTACTACCACCGAAGTTTCTAGTTTGATTGGGATTACGACCACCACCATTACCACCACTGGTGGCAACACCAACATTTCCACCAATTCCAGACATTGGGATAGTCTTGTGAGAAGTACCTTGACTATTCTTAGGAGTTCCCTTAGAGAAGATTATGTTGAAATTTAAATTTTGTATGATATTTTAACAATTTGCAGACTATAAGAGAGATAGTGCTAGAGATATTTACAGCAGTAAAACAAACATCCACACAATTGAACTCAAGAATTTTCACGGGGAAACCTTTTAAGGACAAAAACCCCAAAGCATTAATAATTCATCCTCTAAATGAGATGACTGAGTTTGTACATGAGCAGAGATAATTTGATCACAGAAATTTGAGATGAATGTAGATAAAGTTTATCCAACAGATTGTGTTCTTCCAGTCTATACAAAATGGATTTGTGGAAGCCCTAGCAAGCTCATAGTTTACTGCTACTACCAATGACTGCTGTTGCCATGTGGACTATACCTGTTGCTGCCACTTGGAATGTACTTGCGGCTGCCACCAAGGACTGTTATCAGTGCTGCCACCTCATCGAGGTCTACCGCCACCTCACAGAGGTCTGTTGGTGGACTGCTGCTACTGTAGAACAACCCTAATAGGGCCCGGATGCTAAAGAAGAGCTCTAGCAGGGCTAGTGTGCATGTATTACAACCCAACTAGGGAAGTCGTGATTGCTCCTCACTACCACTGTGGTTGTTAGCAACCTCTTGTTGACTGCTCCTCACCACTGTGACTTGCTCTTCACCACCACTATGGCTGTTAGCAACCTCTTGTTGACTGCTCCTCACCACTATGACTACTCCCACTACCGTGACAACTCCTCCCACTACTGTGACAACTCCTCCCACTACTGTGACTGCTAGCAGCCTATTGCTTGTGCTGCTGTGAAGGAAGAGAGCACCAAAAGGACCCCTAGTGACTACCCAAACTTGTCATGTTAGGGAGAAGAGAGATATGAACCTAACCATCGAATTTCCTTAGTCCAAACAATTTCTGTGATAGAGGAGAAGATCTCAACCAAGAAACATGACTTGTCCTTTTGGAGCAGTCCAAATGATGATGATGGATGATGATCAAATGAGTTGAAGTGCTTCTTTATTTATAGTGCATCAAACATAAGTTGGTTCCACAAAATTAGGAAGTTGACATTAGGGCTTTCATTCTTTTTCATCTTTGACCATTGACTTTTAATCTTTTGTGGTTTATTGGTCTTTTGGTATTTGTCTTTGAGCCACATGGACATTCATTTGATGGTCACTTGGACCAATACAAGTTCTGCTAGGGTTACTTGGTCCTTTAAGCGATTTTGTGACCACAACAAGCCATCTCAAGAGTTCTTTAAGGTCCCCATGGTCCATTCATGCCCACTCAAAGTGCATCTTCATAAATAAGGAGGATTATTAAATGCTTTATCTTGATCTCCTTGTTGCCACCAAGATCAAGTACAAGGTCTCTCAACTAGGGGTAGCTAGTCCTTGGAGAAGGTCTCATAGCCCATAGATCAAGGAGAAAAGTGCATCACTTGCCTAGACCCAGTCTAGGGCTTATGGTAATGACCTGGTAACTGACCAGGTGCCTCAGCCCCAGGCTACATCAGATGACTCAATGTCGATTACTTGGTAACTGACCAAGCGCCTCCATTCTCCCAGAGAATGGCCCTTAGCCCCAGGATGAGGTCCCAGTCCCAGACTGGGTTAATTTCCTGGTAACTGGCCAGGTGCCTCCATTCTCCCAGATAATGGCCTTCAACCCTAGGCTGAGTTCCCAGTCCCAGACTGGGTTGAATTCCTGGTAACTGACAAGGTGCCTCCATTCTCCCAAAGAATGGCCCTCAGCGCCAAGCTGAGGTCGTAGTCCCAAACTTGGCTAATTTCTTGGTAACTGACCAGGTGCCTCCATTCTCCCAAAGAATGGCCCTCAACACTAGGCTGAGGTCCTACTCCTAGGTTGAATTCATGGTAATTGACCAGGTGCCTCCATTCTCCCAGAGAGTCCCAGACTGGGTTGAATTCTTGGTAACTGACCAGGTGCCTCCATTCTCCCAGAGAATGGCTCTCGATGTTGCTTAGGAAAAATCAACATATTATAGGCTTGGGATTGCTAAGGTGATATCTATGGGTGGAAGCTCGTCCCTTAGTGGAGTCACTTCGAGGATGTAATGTCCACTTCCGATTAGGCCTTGAGGCCCAAAACCGCTAACCTATGTGATTCCTGTGGGTTCGAGCGGTTACTGACAGTTAGGGAATCATCTAAGGACTGATGCCATCCATAGAATATCTAAGGCATCATCATTAGGTCAAGAAGGGCCATCGAGGCCAAAGGCCACCTTCGTGCATGCCATCCAAGCATTATTTAATGATGCATGCACTCATTTAAGTCTCTATGCGCATGCATGCAAGTCAACTGCAAATTAGAAGATAAAGTGACCTCATTAGGTCAAAGATTAGGGTTTTCGCAGTTGAAAGTTATAAAAGGAGGATAAAGCGAAAGGAGACTTCACTGTTGATGATTATTATTTTGGGAGCTCTTGAATAGCAGCACAGCAGTTGGGGTTGGAGACGAGGTCTTCAACTAGCGGGGTTTCGGTAGTGAAATATCTGCCCTAGTCTCATTCAGGGTAAGCCATACAGGTTCACCATTTGCTCTTACATTCATTCATAGTTATCCAGTATACGGTGTAGATTGTTGCAGGGACACGTATGCAGTCGTAAGGGGGGTTTTCATCCAGAAAGCCCTAATCAGTTGCTGGGTCTTCAGATCTCAGTTTTACTTCGAAACTCAGGCACCATTCTCATCATCGGCATCTTACTCCGGTACTCGGTGATTATCATTTCCGACTGTGCTCATCCAGAGCAGTTATCAGCTATTTCGGGATCAGGGTGGCGTGAGCAGCTGTCTCTCTAGAACAATTCGCTAGCCTTCCTAGAGACCTTCAAAACTCCGCATGTACCAGGCATTCTCTCCGGCACGGGAAGGCTATTAGTCCTGCAAATCAGCAGCTCCATCGGACACCTCCTTCACTGAAAACGTCACCCTTATTTGATTTGGGGTTCTTGCTGCTGGGGTTTCACTGGAAGCAGAAGATATCAGTCCATCTCTGATTCAGTTCTTGATGCTTGCATACTCTCTCAGGAACAGTTCAGCCAGCTTATCAGTGGTATGTGTTCATTCTATCTCACAAACCTTAACCCAAATTTTTGCTATAAAATAGGGATTTTTGCATGGCAGTTTGCATGCTCGGTTGTATCAGCATATTTGCGTAAGAATAGAAAATATCGGGATTTGGGATATTACAGTGGTATCAGAGCTATCTTCTTGGCCAGCTGTGGGCTTAAGAAATGAGACATAGATGAATCCAGAGGGAGACCCTTTTGTAACCTATAGGAGGAGAAAGAGTAGATACACAGGAGACTTTGAGGATATCCAACTAGAAGATACCAATTCAGACATGGAACAAATAGGTGTACACTCGGATGGGGGAAAAGGAACGGGAGAAGAAGAGGATAGGATGGAGTTTCGCAACTTAGTATCTGCATTGCAAGACTTAGCAAAAGGGCAAAAAGATGTGCTCAATGCAATCAACAGATTATCGGCGAAACCAGAAATAGTTACCAACAGTACACCTCCCTCATCGGTAGATCGGGGATCTACAAGCAGTAGTGGAAAGGTTGCATACACTAATATGCAGAATACTCCGCACATATATAGCAGACCTTCCAATAGGCCTACCATGCCTCACTTCTTGGCAGATACAGTAGGTGGT
>LPNX011117741.1:3988-17596 GCA_001517045.1 Pseudotsuga menziesii
TGTAATGATTATAGATATAAACATGTTTAAACTTATATAATCAAGTATCATAACTTAAATTCTATCATGGACTTATATAATGTAACTTGCAATTATTTTATACATATAATACTTTATATAACATAAATGCAACTCAACTCATCATCCATGTCTTCTCAATATTTTTTCCTTTGTTTATGGAAAATTCACAATGTACTTATTCGGTTTTCTTTAATGTTGCATATAAATATGGTGTTTATTATTATTTCTAATATGTATTGAAATATAATTTTGCTTTATAAAACATGTCAATTCTTAAGTTTTTTTTCTTGTTATTTTGTTCCTGGAAATGAAACTAACTTAGACCATAATAACCCCTATCATAGCTATATTTTAAGTGTCTTTTCTTGTCTTCATTGCACAACTCGACATGTTAGTTCATAAGTTAAAAGTAATTAAAAAAATTCATGTCCACTCATAAATTACCAAAAATAAAAAGTAATTAAAAAAATTGTGTTGGTTCATAAGTTTTTTCCTCTTGCTAGTTTGTCCCTAGAGACATGGACTAACTTGGATCACAACAACCCTTAGCATGGATAGTTTTTAAGTGTCTCATCTTGCCTCCTTGCATAATTTGAGGTATTTTTTGTAAATGATAGATGATGTATTTTGTGTAAATGTTATTTTGATTAAATGTTAAGTGCACGAAGAGTAACAAAAATTTTAAGGATCCAAAATTTTCAGAAAATGTGGAAACCTTGGTAAATATTCCTAACTCTTAAATTTCCAACCATAATATATTTGGTGATCATTGTTTGTAAAATTATTGAAAATTTTAAGAATATTATATAGTTTGTAGAGAATTTTGACTATGTTTAAAGTAAAATATTTTTATCCATTTAAGTTTGGGGAACAATTTTAGAAAAAAATTGGAAATTTATTAATAATATTTTGGCAAAAAAACATGAAAAATTAGCTCTATATAATTTTCTAAACTTATTTTCCATGCTTAGAGTTAAAAAATGTTATATTATTTATAAAAGAGATAAATTTTATATTTGAAAACTTAAATAGAAAAAAAAAGATTAACTATACTATGTACATTTTAAATATTCATTTATAATTTGAAAATGAAATTACATTTATGTACATTGATGTTAAAAATCAATAACAAAAATGAAAAAAAAAATATTATTGTGGAGTTCATACAAATGGAAATCCAACTAAATGGATCAAATACTTATACTAAAATGGGTTACTTCTTGCTTTCTTCCATATCTTATATGATGGGAGGGAAGAAGTTTAGAAATCAAATTATATGAAAATTATTAATCTTTTAAACTAATATATGTGTTAATGCATTTCTTTAAGAGGGTTTGATTAACTAAAAGAAACATATTTAGCACAATGTAAGAAAAGCCGTCCCTTTTTCATGCTCCTTCGCCAAACTATCAGCCAAAACAAGTCCATCTCGCCCGGGTAAGGCCCGGTTCCTATTTTTAACTAGATAAACTGTAATCGCCAGCAGGAGACCACTCAACCCAGGTTTCTTTCCTACACAATATTTTACCATCACTCAACCCAGGTTTTTTAATAGAGTAGATAGAGAACATGTTATTTTAATATGCGACTAGAAACAACCATATTAATAAGATTAATATGTTCGAAATACGTATATTTGATACATTAAGATCTATAATAAATTAGTAATGCATATTTTTAGATTGCAGTGAGCTTATCACCCTAACAGCATATTATCTAACTTATTGTTTTCATGATGTTATACTGCCAAATGGAAAGCTTATTGGAATCAAGCTAATAGTTATATCTAATAGTTATCCAATATAACACTGAGTAGAGTTGAAGTTAAGCTAATAGTTGTACCTAATAGTTAATTTAAAAATTAAAAATTAATATGTCACGGAAGTGTAGTTCAAGTAAAAGTCATGATTGGAGCTGAAGTTAAGCTAATAGTTGTATCATCAATGGAATTAAGTTCATAGTTGTATCTAATAATTGAGCCCATAGAATCTGGACAGTACACTTGTCTCATTCTCATCCATAGATAAAAAAAACATAAATAGTAGTTCACCCCAAAATTCTAAGATATAACCGTGTAACTAACAATTCATGACATATAACTAAAAAAAATATGATGATTGATAAATAGGTAATAGTAATTGATAAATGAATACATAAACAACAAATAATTTCATGGTACTTATCAACAATCACAAATTTTAAGTACTTGTATGGTTCTTTCAAACCTAAGAAAATAAAAAAATAAAGTTGTACTGGGAATAAATTCACTCATCTTTAATAATCAATTTAAAATTTAACATTGATGATCAATTTAACATTTAACATGTAAATGAACATCAGGAAGTAACTAAAATTTTAGGAATATGATGATAGGAAATAACTTGAATTTATCTTGTGAAATGATGATATGATAGATTGTTGACTACCTAAGACTATTATTCCATATTTCGCAAACCACCCGATGATTATGGTTCCCAATCCGACGATGACGCCTGTCTTTTCTCAACAATAAATGATGGATGCCACTCAAAAATTTAGTGCGAAGATTAGGCAAGTTGGATGTGGATCGATTTTATTTTCTAAGTTGGGGGAAGGAGATTGTGTAGCAGTAAAAGTGCTATCATTTCTCTCCAAAGGAGTTCAGTCGTTCTTCAATGAGGAAATTCTTAGGTTGTGAATAAATGTAATATAATTCAATTTTTTTGATTTGTATATACTCACATTTGACACTCAAAAGAAAAAATGATATGTTGTGTAATAAAATTCATCTAAGCAGTTCCAGAAGGTAAATAGGTCGATCTTCTTTCTAGAGTCCATCATAAACACTTGGTATCTCTACGAAGCTACTGTAATGAGTGCATGGATATTATGATAATTTACAAACACATGTTTGGAGGTTCCCTAAGTGAACGCATTTATGGTAAATATATTGTTTGGTTTGATTGAGTTGCTCAATATTAATATCAATACTAAATATCCCATAAAATATGCTTGACTCTCGGCGTATTTTAATATCAAAGCATAGACGCTGCCACAACTACTTAATGTAAGTTTATAGCAGATGAAGTTTTCTTTAAGCCAATGTATGTGAGGTTTTCTTTCGAGAAATTGCTCGAACATTTGTACTGAATTGGAATGAGCACTGCTTAATCTAGGGGCAGAGGCTTCGGATAATCCTTTATCGCTGGTAGATTACTCAAGGATGTGATGAGGACCGGCTCTGTGTTGAAGAGAGCGTTGATGTTTTGGAGGGACATGTAAAGGGGCTGAGCTCGATACATGGTATATGTCTCGTATTCTTTAGCAGCGTCATTGTAGAGGTATCTCGAAAACACAGCGTGATAATTGTTGCAGTCTTCGCCAAAATCATCCGACAGGTCATCTAGTTATCTATTCAAGCGACAGGTCCAGGCTAATACTTATAGCAAGGCCCAGACTAATAACAAGTCCATACTAACTTTAGGCTAATACTTATAGCTTTAGGAAATAATCAAGTGAACACCAATAGTTCACTCTCCTAATTCTCAAATCACCATGATGACCACTCGTGATGACTAATTCTCAAATCACCATGATGACCACTCGTGGTCATCAATAGGATTTTTACGGTTTTTTTTGGCCAATAACCTGCCCCTTAGTAGATTTGTTGACCTTGTCATGTGTTGTGTCACACATTTAGTGTCTTAGGTATACTTTCTTTGTTTTTCAATTACAATTTACATCATACATCACCATTATTTAATTAATATATGGTTTGATTTATGAAATCACAACAAAGTTACAATGTTCTCTCCTTGGTCTTGAGCTTCTCACTAGGAGCTATTACATAATTTCAATTACAACAAGGTAGGGGTCTAGAAGAATATACAGAAGCTACATAAAACGTAACAACCTCAATATTTTTACCAATAAGTATTTGTAATATATAAATTATTTCCAACTCTTTGTATTATTTTCTTATCTTATATCATCAAACTTTTATTTTGAGAAAGATATATATTTATACTTTTTGAACAATTATTCATAAGATAGGTATCGTTGAAAAAACGTTATCCAAGTTTTACATCACTTAATATATCCTATACACAAGCATACATAACCTTCTTATTACCTTCCACAACCTTATTATATCTCCATTTATTTATACAACTCTTTTTATTCATAAAGCTATCAAGTCAACTCTTTAACTATTTATTTAATATAATTCATCATAGTGAGTTTATAGCTAAAGTTACAATATTAACTTTCTATGCTATAACAATCCTTTTTAGGCTACTTCCAAAGTACAAAAACACATTTAAGGTAAGGTTATTCAAAACATTTAACTAATTATTTTGAACCACTTATAATAAAGATATCTCAAACCTTAAATTCACTTAGCTAAGAAAAAAATAATTCTTCAATGCATACCTATCTCAGAAGGTAAACTAGATGTTTAGTAACAACTTCACATTTCATTACAATATTACATGGAGAAAGAACAATACACTACCATCAAGAATTTCTCTAACGCCGCATAAATATGAACAAGAATTTACATAAACTTACTAAACGTAAGGCGTCCGAGGACTTGAATTCAACTTTCCACCCAACCAACTCACTATTTATTCGGTGTATATTTTCCCCCATGAGGCCACCCCCGAGCTAGGCATAAATCCACAAAGCCTAGAGTGATTAAAAATAACTCTTTACTATTTTTTAACATAGAAGTCTTAGTTCATATCATCTAAAGTCACCTTAGGGATATATGTATATTGAATATGCATACTTATTATAACATAGTTAATTCACTTGTCTTCGGGTCATTCTTTCCTCACAAAAATTACGTAACCCGATGAACATCACAAGCTACGAGGTGATATATACATTTATTTGTGTAATAAAAATCCATAGAGCTATGTTCTAATAATAATATCACAACCAATAGAGCATGGCTCTATTCATAACATGGAAAAAACAATCACAAGTAACCAGAGTTAAACAAGCCTTATGACCAAATTGTAAACTTTTCCTACAAGCATGGAGTCTAGGGCTTATGCCCTCACTCGCTTTCTCCCAACCTTCAAATACAACACCAAGGTTTATTAAAAGAAAACAATACTACAACATTAGCCCAGGCTTGTAAGTATCGCTGGATGTGCCCCTTCACTGCACAAGCTTTACAATAACAAATAAAATAAAATAAAAGAACAAAATTAAGAAAGTAAAGACATCATGGAAGAAGTCCTCATTGAAAGGGTTGCACCTTACCTTCTTTGTTGATGAAAATAAATCAAACAAACAAATACTCACGGAAAGCAAGGGTTATGAATCCCCTTTTCGTTCGTTGCAAAATAATCTAATAAACACGTAGAGCATGCAAAGACTGCATCTACCTTCTTTCCTGGTGATGGAAAGGAAACCACAGAAAGGACTTAGTTCTCCTTTCAAGAGACTACTCCTCTACAAATAGTTAATCACTAGAAGAGTGTCAAGTTGTGTCAAGATGTTACAGGAGGTGTATGAGACTCTGATAATTCATGTTATCATCGGCAAAGTGAACTAAAGGTATACAACTCTATGAAATGCGCTACACATACCTAGAGAACAATTGTGTGATAGTCCTCTTTGTAAAGTACCCCTCCCATATTTTAGAAGTATTAAACAAATAAACAGTGTGGAAAAGTTGAACCTTTGATGATGTCCCTTAGTTAAACAAGAGAATAAACAAAAGTATTTTCAAAGGAAAAACCAATTCCATCTTTCCATCCTCACGTAGACGTAGACGATGACTCCTTTCTTTTCTCAACAATAAATGATGGCAGCCACTCAAAAATTTAGTGCGAAGATTGGGCCAATTGAATGTGGATCAATTTTATTTTCTAAGTTAGGGGAAGGAGATTGCGTAGCAGTAAAATTTCTATCATTGCTCTCCAAAGGATTTTAGTTGTTCTTCAATGAGGCAATTCTTAGATTGTATAATGTCCCTAAAAATCGTAAATAAAATAAGATAAATTGTAGGCTAGTTAAATGCTACCTTTCATGGACATTATTTATCTTTTTCGGAATATATATGTTGTTGTTTACTAGATCTAAGTGTCGTAAGATGCCTTTCCCTTTTTATGTATTTTCGTATGTAATGTTGAAATTTTTATGTGGTATGGTTATGTTACTTGGATTTGTTCATATGATTACTCTACTGGTATTTACTATTACCATACATTTGCATACACTGGTTTAGTTACGTCTTACTTCCTATTTATTTGTCTTGCCTTTCGTTTATGGTTTTATTTAAAATATCTAACTTTCCTTTAACTATCAAGGGGTGGAGTGGCGGGGTTTTGTCCCTTGAGGGACCACTTGAAGACATAAAAAGGTTCCTCTTGCTTTTATGAGGTTTACTTAGTTCATTGTGAACTAATGTAGGATTCCTCTTTTGTGCAGGTTACTTTGTCGGCGGAATCTATATACGATAGTGAAAAGTAACAAAATCCTACATCATGATAACTATGCTACACTATCCTATTCAGAACTGGAGATAAGAGGACTAAAGTCTTGGCCTAGCGGTCCCTACATTCTATGTTTATGCAGAGTTGAAAGTGTATGGCTTAGATATTTATGATCATCATTATTCTTATGTTTAAGTTTATGCAACCTTATCCACTTTGATATTCAGTTTATAAAATGTAACTATTTAAAGTAATAAGCCTAGAGTTGAAGGCATGATCCATATGCTATGGCAAACTTTATAAGAAGTCCTTGGAAAAACTATGGGATATGTATAAACTATTTATGGTATATTTTATATGCCATAAAACTATGGCTTAATGTTGCAATGGAGGGTTTTGGTAAGGTTTAATCGCTAGGGTGGTGGACTATACGAAATAGTTTTGGGCTTAAATATGGAACTGTGGGTTTTGATTTCGTGAGTAGTGGAGGACAGGGTGAAGCTTTTAATGCTACTGGAAAAGCATGGGAAATGAGCCTCATGTGTTGGTCTAGTTGTTTGTGTAATTCATTTGGTTTTTCCTCTGGTTCTTTATGTGGTTTTGAGCTCTCTGGTGTCTATGTTGTGTGGAGCAACAATCTTTCCTTTCGCCGACAAGTCTTCTTTTAATGTGGTTTTGCAACACTGTATTGTTTGTTTGCTTCTATTGAGGTTTAGCATACTTCTCATTTCTCTGTGTGTTTGGTTTGGAGGTGACAGGGGTGATTCGAAACGTGGCTTGACGGTGGGTCTTTGGATGGTCTGTGCAACATTTTAAGCACGTAAGCCTTGAGAAATGCAAAGGCCCTTACCTTTGCACGCTGGTTTGATAGAGTATTAAACTCTGGTTTGGTAGAGTTTATTACTGTGTACATTTGGTTAATGGATTGATAGTTTCTTTGGGTCTTTTTTATGGTTTGGGAATCCAAGGGATGCAACTATATTTAAATTTTTCCATGAAGTTTCAAGTGTAAGACTTTGGGGTAAGTTGTATCTGTCTAGAGGCAGACTCGACTCTGTGTATAAATTTTGGTTTGTGTTTCAACGTATGCGTTTAACGTTTTAATGGAAGAACTATGTGTTTGGATTTAATTGTTGCGAATACTATGGAATTACAGTGCCATTTCTTGCAATGGAATTAAATGTAAATCGTGACTGTTTTAATTTACCTTTTATGCATTAAAATAGTTGAATGTATGGATTATTACCATGGCTGGGGTTTCTTATTATGGTCGTGATCATGGCTCACCCCTTTTGTGAACATGTTGCCTACACATATGGTTTCTATGTTTATTGTAGGATGTGACTGTGTATTCGTTGATAGTAGAGTTTAATTATTTGTTTGAAGGTTGACGTTTCTCTTTACATGCGTGAGGTTGGAAGTTTTAGGCTCGAACTATAGATGGATACGTAGCCTTTGATTATGTTAGTTTAATTTATATGAAGTTGGAAATAATGGGTAGAGTGTTGCTCTACTTTGTGAATTTGGATGATTTAAATTGAAACTTAGTGACCATACTGAAAGGAAAAAACCCTTCAGTGTGTATGTTGCAACGTTTATACGTTGGTGTTTATTATTGATACCTACAGGATTCGATCCTGGGTTGTCTTAACGCTTGGACTAGTGTTTAGCACAGTGTTTATGTTTTTACTTTGGCAACGATCCCTATAGGATTCGATCATGGGTGTGACTCTGTTGGTTAATAAATTTGCTTATATAAATATATGTTTGGTTCTTGGTCTTTGTTTACAATAGATGATATGTTAATATTATTTCTTTTCCCTATGGCCAAACCTTAACAGGTTTTGATGGTTGGGATGTTGTGTAGATGGTTTTGTAAGGGAAAATGTATGGGTTTTATTAATACTTATAATCATTTATGTTTTAGCATAGAAGTAGTATTTAATTATTTTTAAGTCTGTGAACAACGTTTAGGATATATTTGATTTTAACATGGATTTAATATATAATTTAAAGGCTGTAAAGTATTTTTGATAATTCTATTTTAAGAATGAATTTAAAGTAAATGGAATAATCTTATATGTTGGCAATATGCAATCTTCCAGTGTTTGATAATTTAATTTTTAGAGTTTTGGAATTGTTTAGGAATGTGAGAGAGTTGACATATGGTTTAGTTTATTTAAATAATTTTGTTAAGGTTTTATCTAGTTGTTTTAGATGCAGATTTTATAATTCTATGTTTAAAATGAATGACTAGGGTTTTGAGATCTAAGGAAAACATAATTGACAGTCTAAAAACAATATACTAAGGAATATAATCTACTTTTTTCCCTAGGTAATTATGGTTAAGTAAACAAGACACTCGTGTAGCATAATATCTACTTCTAGGGTTTGTATGAACATCAAATCAGGTTTTAAGTTCTGTATCCAAAATAAACCTAGCTGCTTTTGAAGACTCTGTAAAAAAATAACCTAGCTACATCAAGCATATAATATTCAATTCTCATTTCAAATTATAAACCCTTCATTTAATAATATAACTTTATGAACTGTAAGGAAGAAAAAGAAACCTCATACTTGCAGTTTGAAGCTATTTTAATGGATAGAAAACCCTGCACATTCAAGCACATAGTATTAACAAGAACATAGACAATTCTGACCTCAGTTCTGTTAATTGAATAACTTGGGAACTACCACATTCTTCCCAGCCATGACCCGTAACCATTCTTGGTTTCAATCTGGATCCCCCCAAGTTGGTTCCAACATGCAAGTAGCTTAGAGCTCATAAAGGTAAGGCTTCCCTATCTCGGATAACAGGTTCTATATTAGTTTTGATTTTTCTCCTGAAAAATGCTCTTCAAGAACTCTCTTGATAATAATAGTCAGGTAGAATAAATGGAAAATCCAAAGGTACCCAAGCCTCTCTTTGGCAGGGTCTTTATAGAAAAACTTCGGGAAAGGAGACAGTTAAATCAAGAATCATTTGTTTTCTTGAAATAATATTTTATTTAATTTATGTGAAATTAATCTTTGAATATTTTAACTTAGGAACTCTTTGACTAGTTCCTATTTGATTATTTTAGATAATTAAATATTTAATTCAATTATTGTAATAAATAATATTGCATAGATCTTCCCATTATTATTTATAGTTACTATTATTATTTCATAGGTTTACTCTTATATATATATATATATAGATAGATAGATAGATAGATAGATAGATAGATAGATAGATATATTTTTGTTGTTAACATTTTTACTTTGGGTATCATATAGCATGATCCCAAATCACATGATACTTTTATTTTAGCTTATAGTCACTTCTTTATTAAGGCCTTCAGGTAGGGGTTAGGTCAACTAGGTTAGGCAACTCTAAACCTCCTTACATGTTGGATTACCTCGTATAACATGGTATTTCTTCAGTACTTGATGAGACACAGAAATTCGAAATTTTATTTAATCACTTAAAATAGGTATGATGAGATCAATGTTTTATCAGATCCTTTTCGCTCAACATATTGACTTTTCAGTAACTCCTAGAATTTATTCAAATCCCATACTCAACTCTACGAAACAGGGAGTTACAACTTAATGCAATTCCAGAGCTCCTCGCTCAATACTAATGCTAGGATGTATTTGTAGGATACACCTATGGATACAATGGCCAAGGATATGATGTTCGATAGATTATGCTCAACATTAGCTTGGAATACTCCAGGGATTATGCCCAACAATTCCAATTCTTATCTTTTCATGTGCTTCAAAGCTTCATGCTCAACACAAACATTAAATACTCATGTGCTCCAAAGCTTCTTGCTCAACACTAACATCAAATACTCATGTGCTCCAGAGCTTCTTGCTCAACACAAACATCAAATACTCATGTGCCTCAGAGCTTGTGCTCAACACAAACATCTCATCAATTATGTGCTTCAAGGTCCATGCCCAACACATGAAACATATGTGCATTTGGCTTATGCCCAATATATCAAACAAATCACCATTCTCCTGTGCAGTGGGGTCTTATTCCCAATATACAAAATAAAATATCGAAGCAACATCACATGCAATGGGACTTATCATCCATAAGTGTCATGTAAAAAATTTGGGATATTACATCCGTCCCCGCTTAGAACAAACCCGTCCCTCGTGTTCTAGGGACTAGGAATGAAATCATGAAACAAGGTCGGGTAAGCCTTTCTCATGGTGGCTTCATTCTCCCAAGTAGCCTCATTGGCCTCAAAGTGCTTCCATTGCAGTTTCAACTAGACTATGGTGCGCTTCCTGAGCTAAACCTCTCTCTTGTGCAGTATATAAAGGGGTTCAAGTACAAACTCCCCTTTAGGTTCCACCTCTAACAAGGACCAATCAATCACATTTTTAGTATCATATACATATTTCTTTAATAAGGATGTGTGGAAAGCATTATGAACTCTTATGTGAGCAGTTAAAGCTAGTTCATATGCCATTAGTTGTCTCTTCGCTGGTATCTCAAAGGGTTCACAAAATATTGGTGCCAACTTTTTGCACCTCCCCAAGCTCAATGAGCTTCTCTTTGCTTATACTTTTAATTAAACATGGTCTCCTATATGATACTCTTACTTATATTTTCATATCTGCATAAATATTCTCATGGTCTTGTGATTCTTTAAGGTTCTATAGGACCTTGGTGACCAATTGTTCCAAGTCCTTTAGTAAATGGGGCCCTAACATGAGATGGTCAATCAGGATATCCCAAGTAACCGATGTCCTACACTTTCGACCATAGAGTAACTCGAAGGGACTCATCTTGGCGGAGGTCTAGTATCCATTGTTATATGAAAAACTCTAAAAGATGTAGGTAATCCTCCCACTTGGTGGGATTTTTCATGACATACATCCTAAGCTTCTCCTCTAAAATATGGTTTACTCGTTTTGTCTACCCATGTTTCTGCAGGTGGTAAGTAGTAGTAAATTTTAACTGCGTCTCTAATCTGGAGAATAAGGATCTCCAAAAGTTCTTGATAAACTTTGTATCCTGATCCGAGATTATTTCCCTGGGTATCCCATGCAATATGAATATCTCTTTTAACAAGATGTCAGCAATTTGATCTGACTTGTAGGTTGAATTCACTAGGAAAAGGATTTGAAATAACTTTTAATGTTAAATAGACCTATAGTTGGTTAGTTGCAGATGTATATTACATTGAACACTCTTAATTATGCCTTTTATTAATAGTATTGTGTGGTGAAGGTGAGAGGGAACAAAAATGAAACCAACAAAGGCATGAAAGGTGAAGCACTTGCTATTGTTGTTCTATTACCAGGCCATACTCCATATTGATAGAGAATAAAAAATACTAAACAAATTTAATGGAAATACATAAACAAATTTCAAAATAAATGTAATAAAGCACAATAAAAAAACAAAAACTGCCCAAGTACACCAACAATAAATCACACAGATACATCCAACAATTCAACTTTCGATTTCTCATTGAAACACCTCCGTGTAGGATATACTTTATCCATAAGTGATATAGTTCCTCCACACCCAGAGGGTTTGAGAATCTTTGAATCGAACCAGTAAATCATCTGCAAGTACACCATAATAGAGAAACACCAAGATATTTCACCTTATAACCCAGTCCAATAATCAATTAAACTAATAACATTGTCTTGATTTGACCATCCATGACCATGATTTTTTTTAATCTCTGCCTTAATTCTACTTTTTGGTTAGTGCCAGCCATATAAATTAGGAATTCCTAGTTGAGAGCTATATTCAAAAAGGGGGATAATGATATGCATGATATGCTAATATTTATTTCCAATTCAATAGTCTGGTTATTATAAATGGGGAAATGTTATGCATCATGTGTAGAAATTTATTTCCAATTCAATCGTACTGCATAGACGAATCTCAAATCACCCATTTTCAACAATATGATGGCTTGTTGCATCTTCTCATTGAATGAAGTACACTAGAAATGAGTCTAATAATCCATTTTCAACAATATTATGGCTCATCACATATTCTAACTGAATTAAGTCCACTAGAAATGATAATTTGGCTCTTAAATTACATCAAAATATATGTTGTGAAACTTTGGGCCTTTCTTCCAAATATTATGAATCTAATCGTAGCATCATCCAATGTGTTCATTTTCAACTTAGAATATTTAAGAGTGACAGTGGACAACCAATATGTTGTCCAATAAGACAAACTTATTCACTTGGTTTATTCAATAACCAAGTTAACTTAGATTTCAGTTCATCATTGCTATGTTTAGATTTGAGTTCAACTCCAACAGTACACGACGATCCCAACAAGCTCGCTCTTATAGTACATGATGATCCCAACAAGATAATTTACAGTGAACGATATCTTTGTGGTTTGATCCCATCAAGATCGTTTATCCATTGAATATTGATTCCTTCCCCTAAAATCTCCACTTCACCTTTGTATTTTCCCCCAATTGCATCCATGTTTTCCCTAGTATCGAGATGATAGCATTCAACTATTCTTTTTTATAAAATCTAACAGTATATTTAATGATACCACATATTGACATATTTCTTGCATCTCATATTGGTAATAGTGGATTCATTTCCTAACATGTTTCCTGATACGTTGGTGGCAATCAAGAGAGTTGGCATGGACATTCAGTCACCCAGTGCTCCGAGCGTGCTTAATATCATCAACGTCATTTCCACCTTGATCGAGGATTTAAATAACTTATGCAAGTCATCTTCCTTCTATAAAAATACTTCGATATAATAAGTCTTCAAATTAATAGGTAAAAATACATAATTTAATAATAAAAATAAATCAATCAATAAAATGATATTTTCTTTGAAATTTATAGAAAATATTAAACTGTTTATGATTTTAAATTTTTTATATAAATATATAAAAAATTACTTTACACATTTAATAAAATTCAATAAACATGAAAATTTTTAATTTATTTATATAGTTCAAATCTTATTTTTTTAAATTTAATTTAATTTAAATATTAATATTCCCTCGTATTTGGAAAATTTCAAGATATAAATTGATTATATAAATCATAAAGTATATAATGACAATAAATTACATCTTAATTTACATATTGATATTTATTTGTATTTGGAAAAAAGCCAATAATAATATAAATTGATTATATAGATGATA
>LPNX011117741.1:17611-48168 GCA_001517045.1 Pseudotsuga menziesii
CTTGCTTTACTTTATAATCTTGTTCATGTGCTCAAAAAGATTCCCAAGAAGCTTTCCAAGCTCACTATAGTTTTGGCAAGTTAGGATGTTATAAAGGTTTGTATTGTAGAACATAATATGAAACTCAGATCTAATGTGGGTGTGTTGAGGCCTGGAAAATAAAAAATAACAATAGTTAGGGATTCTTCCCAGTAAACGTTCACAACTAGCCCCCTACTGTTTGGTATGGGGAATTCGTTTGGTTTACGGTCCAGCTAACGTAGTTCAAGTAACAAAATAAAAGGTTTTACCGATTACGACTCGGTCCACCATGTATATTTTTAGTTTTTTGAATTTAAGTATGATGTCCAAGTGCCTATCTAAAAATGCAGATTGATAGAGATAACGAGGAGTGTCACAATGTGATGCGCAGGTTCTTACCTCTTGTCTTAACTCTCTCGCATATAAATCACACACAACAAGAAACTAGAACCACAAGGACTTCACTTAGTGAACATCTCACATAGCACGTGCGATCATGGGATATTAAAGAATACCCTTAATTTCCAGGGATATTGACCCAAAATATTTTTGTTGAAACCCCCTCGCAATACTTAAAACCTCCTCCCCTCCCCTTTTTATACCTCAATCCCTATAAACCACCCTACCCACCCCCACCTTAAACCCCTCATCCCCCCCAATACCTGTAATATATTGGTTCAATTTTTAATAATTTTAAAACCAACAATATGAACTAACGTGATAGGATATTGGTAACTGATCAGTTATAGGTTAGTTATAGTTAGTGGGTGTGTTGAGGCCTGGAAAACATCAGCGAAATAAAGCACTAAACGTCGCCGTAGTCATGCATCGGAGATCGGAACCACTACCCACTAAACACATCGGCATCGACGAGTGGAAGGAATATATGTCAGACGGTTAGTTCACTAAGCAGCCGCAACGACGGAAGACATACAAACTACGGGTTCCGCGGTTAAATAAAAACTGTCGGCATCGGAAACTCTGAGCACTATACATCAGTGATTTAAACCTCCACACTTCTGCAGTGTCGGCACTCTTGAACACTACAAACTGCCTATAGTTAAGCATAAGATATCGGAAGCTCTAAGCATCAGGCAGATAGTTCACTACGTAGCCACAACAGTGGGAGACAGATTAACAACGGCTTTCACGATCAAATAAAACATTGACAATCGAAAGCTCTAAGGTTTATGCGTCAACGGATTCCACATCTATTGGTAAGAAAAACCTCTAAACATTAGGCCTATAGATCACTATGTAGTGGCAATAGCGGGAAATAGACAGAGTACGGGTTCTGTGATAACAAAAAATCATCGGCGATCGGAACCACTAAGTGCTAAAGATCGGAAAGATAGTGTGATCGACCGCCGTAACGGTGGATATCAAACTGACTGTGGGTTCCATGGATCACAAAACTGTCAATGATCGAGAGATTTAATGACTATGTATCGGCGACTCAAAGCTTAACACTGCCACCATGTCGGCAACACAAAGGACTAGCCCTCCAATCAATTGTCAAACATCGCTCTGATACCAATAAAGCAAAATCAAATCATCATAGTCAAAGGTTTAAATAGTAAAACCACAAGGAGCAGCAAGCCACAGATTGACGAGAATAAGAGTTGTCCATCGGTGGCATAGAGGACTAATGCCCCGATTCCTTCATCGATTCACCTCCGACAGTGATAAAAAAAACCAAGTCATTCAAAAATTAAAAAGTTAAGCGCACAAAAGACTTTCGGCTAGGCAGCGGTAAAATTAGTTCATTTCACCTCCGAAACAGCGGTGGCATAGAGAACTAAAGCCCCGACTCAATCTTCAATAAACTTCCGATAGTGATAAAACAAAATCATCAAGAGAGCAAATGTTAAGCTCTGAAAATAAACAAACTCCACAGTTAGAAGCATTGCCCTCAAAAAATCCAAATTTGTAGCAAAGGAAAAATAGTGTTCAGGAAACCAAACAATCCCATGCTAGATAAAAATGAAAGGAGGGTCCAAAATTTTAAAAAATTTGGGAAAAAAGGTTGCAGCTGCAACAATTGGCAACTACCTGGTGAACATAGATCTCTAGACAACTTCTTCTTTGAGTAACAGACTATTTGACAATAAATACCAACATGTTGAATTCTTCTAGATGTCTAGATTTTCCAAATAGCAGATGTATGTACTTTTAATCATTGATGATAACTTCCAATTTAGGGAAAATGGAAACAAAGATTTCAAAGTCTAGATAACTCTTTTTAGGTTAGGGATATGGATTTCATTTTTTACCTCTATCTTTGGGTAGCTCCCAGCTTGGACACCAGAGGATTTTAACATATGGTAAACAGAAATATTCTTTTGTTCCTCATTCCCATGCCATTTAGCACTTTTGTGCTTCTAGAATTTTTGTCCTTTCTGAGTCCTCCTGAATGCCTTTCTTTCTGAATTTTTATTCAAGCTCCTCTATCCATAGTGTCATTTTGTGTGAGAGATGTATTTAATTTTCATCTCACGGATGAAGAAGAACTTTGGCAATTTTGTACTCATATGGTTCATTACTTTGTTTTGATACATATTGCTTTCTTGGGATATTTTGACTCTTATTTTCCTTTTGGCTTTCAATTCTTGGCATGGGATCTTTTAAATATAATATATTGTTTACCTTGCTTCCTCTCCATGGGTCTTTTCCATCACCCCCTAATACATTTTAATGCGAGATGGATGGAGCCTCGAAATAGTATTCTAGACCTTTTGACCCTGAGTTATTTTACAAGGATTAAGTAGGACTTCAATGTGTTCATAGACATTTAGGAAAACTGCAAAACTAGAAGAAGTTCTTTCAAATAAATCAATAGTACACAGTCTTATAATCAAGGATTTTAGTTAATCCATAATTCTCATGAAATCCATGCAACCAAAAGTTTGCTTCTTTATTAAAATAAATCAAACCCTAACTAAAAACAAACAAAAATAAACAAATAAAAACAAAACCAATCAATCAGTTTATTTATGTACAAGATAATCAAAAACATAAAAATCAAGAAAAATAAAGTTTGAGAACTAAAACACTAATTGGTCAGTTCTCTGCCCACCCCAATAAATCTGGCAACTTGTAAGTTGAGGGGCTAGGCTTGACTGCAAATTGAAAAAGGCCTACCCATTATCTAGTTCTACGAAACTTAAACTAAAAACTATATCTGAAACTAAATCTATTATTTTACAGTCAATCTCATCAGCTCGTGAAAATCGAAGGAGATCGGGCTAGGTGTCAGATATGTTGTTGGCTTCTTCAGCTTGGTAATTTTTCGATTCTAGTTCAATAAGGTAATTTCCCAACACAGAATTCACCGGTTCATTTTTTTCCTCCAATTGAGTAACATTGTACTTCATCTGAGGCTCCCTTAATACTTTTATATGATTGGGACTTCCCTTATGAGGCAACCACAGATGTGACCGATCTGATGCAAAATATCTATTTAGCCTTGCTGACCAATCTCGACTCAAAACAAGTCCATAAGCATCAGGTATGTCTGCTACTACAATATCGATGAACCGACGTACCTTTTCATTTGAAGATAAGCGAATCAGAACATCTTCCATTTCCCCAATTACCTTCACAGCTGTCCTATCTAACTGAATAACCTTCCAGGTAGATGGTTTAGGTTGTCCATTGATCTTCTTGCAGACTGAAAGTGGCATAACATTGACTGATGCCCCTGAGTCTACTAAACAATTGTGTACATTATGGTTGAAAATCTCAAAAGTTAGGAGAAATAGTGGGGTTTTCTTACACTTACCTCCCACACTTCACCAATTTCTTCTTCTTTAGGTTGGTTGTCAGTGGGAAGCTCTTACTATGGTACTTCAAGTGCTTTTAACAATTTTTCTTTCTGCTAAGGCACATTACACATTTCAAATAGTGAGATATTTGCCTTAGTTTTTTTAATATCTTCCACAATATTATACCCCATCTCAGGTTCTTTGAGAGTTTTCTTGACATTATCAATATTGTCTTCAATAGGCTTAACATGCATGATAATTTTCTTTAGATCTTGACTTGTAATAGTAAATTTAGGTATTTTATCAGTTGTGGTGTTCTTCTGTACTTTCTTCATATTTTCTTGAAGTCTCTTAATTTTCAGCAGTATTGACTTGTCTTCTTTTACCAAACCCTAACTTCGTGTTGTCACATTGGTTTCTAATATCTCCTCTCGTTTCAGAGAACCTTCTTCCAGCCTATCAAACATTGAGACACAATCTCATAAAACTAAAGCATCTTCCTCTTGTTTTCTTTTGGATTGATTATTTTTTTCTTCCTCTTAATCAGTCTCTGTTAGTTTGGAGTCCAATAACTGATTCATTACCAATGTCATAGATTTTATCCATTGGGGGCAATTATTTTCAGAATGAGGTTGCTGATGAAAGGTGCAAAAATTATCCATGCCTACCTCAGTTAAATTCATTGAAGTAGGACTATGTGGAGGAAGTTTAGATTGATTGTTGTCTTCTCTCCTTTCATAGTAAGGCTTATAATATTTTTGAGCTTCCTTTTCTTTTTCCAAATCTATTACTCTATTGGATAGCTACTACATCGTCTTCAACATCCCTTCAAAGTCATGTGACTGCTCATCCTTAGGCTTAGTCAGTAATAAAGCTTTCTTACCAAATTTTTTTTCTTCCGACTGCATAGGATAATCTTCTATGCTCTCCTTCTCAGCCTCTACCCTCTCATCTTCTTCATAAGTTTCTAATAATGTAGGTTTGATTGACATCTTGGAAAACATGGTCAAGTCAGGCCCTAGAGCTGAAGTATAGTATTTAATCAGAGATTTTTTAGATGGCTTATCAGCTGCAGTAATTTTTTTTAAATAAGCAGCAAATCTTTGAGTGAAATTATGGACTTTTCCTTCCTTCCTTTCTTTAAAGTGCATAACCCTTTCATGAAAGCTGCATGTGTTTTCTGGATTGCATATTTACTTCTAAATATTCTCTCAAAAGTGTCCCAGTCTATGATTGAATTTGCAAGCAGAGCAAAGTACCATGAGGACGCTGCTCCTTTCAGGGTATGTGGAAACAATCTGCAAACTACATCTTCATGCTCTCCAGCCCATAGTCCTTCTATATCCAAGTAAAAAATTTGCAAATGATCATCTACCATAATTTTTTCACTTTTGTCAAACTTAGGCAACATTTTCTCAAAATCTTGAGGCAAATCATGCAAGGGAGGTGCCAGGTTTAAAGGTGGCCTAGCCTTCCAAGTAGGTGGTGGATTTTGTGGTTGATTTACGTTTACATTAGCCATGATTTTGAGTGGAGAATGAAGTGTTGACTAAACAGGGGTATGAACAGGTGAACAGTAAGGTGTATCTAGACCCAACTGATTCAGAGGTTGGAAAATTTCCTGTAAGGCTGCTTCTACCAGTTCTTCAAAATCTTCTACCAACACTGCGTCTTCTAATTTAGAGCAATCCATTTTCTGATATTCTCTTCTTGGTAAGACAGGAATAATCGGTAATCCTACGAGCTTCTTCGCATATGCCCTAGTAATTATTCTCAAATCATCAACTACTTCATTATCGATAGAATACAAATGCTCTTTACCCTTCTCTTCAAAAGTTGGATTGGGAAACAAACTACTTTCAGAACTGTCATCGATGGAGTAATTTCGAGAAAATGGGTTTCCTTGGCCAGCCATGCACTAGCAGCCCTCCTTCTAGCACCAAAAACTGTTGAGGCCTGGAAAATCACAGGTAACAACAGTTAGGGATTCTCCCTAGTAAACGTTCGCAACTAGCCCACTACTATTTGGTATGGGGAATCCGTCAGGTTTACGGTCCAGCTACCGTAGGTCAAGTAACAAAATAAAAGGTTTTACCAGTTACAGCCCCGTCCACCGTGTATATTTTTAGTTTTTTGAATTTAAGTATGATGTGCAAGTGCCTATCTAAAAATGCAGCTTGATAGAGATAATGAGGAGCATCACAATGTGATGCGCAGGTTCTTACCTCTCGTCTTAACTCTCTCACATCTAAATCCCACACAGCAAGAAACTAAAACTAACTATCTAACCTATCCCTATGGAGAAAAATTATCAGTTATCAATGAGTAATGTATTTCTGCGCATGCATTAAGAAAAATCACAGATAGTTGTTACTTATTTCAGAACACATGAACATTAATAGATATATGAACAACAAGATAGCTTAATGTTTATGATAACCTTCATTACTCACAGTGGAAATTTCACAGAATAGAATAGAGTGCATTCATAACATGAACATAGGTTCAAAGAGTTAGAACAATCTCACAATTAATGGACATAAGTTGAAAACGAAATAGTTCACATTCAACTGATACATAGCAAAACATTTGAAACATTCCACCAAGCTTTCTCCAGCAGGAAACTTGTAATTCTTTATTGCAAAAGGACATAGTTCTTCTTACAACATACCCTCACAAATCTATCTAGGAAAAAGTCCCCCCTACATCTAAACTCTCCTATATTTATACCAAAAAGAAAAACCTTTGGGCTGCCCCTCGATGACCTTTGGGCTTCCTCAACCTCTCAATCCCAAAATTTTGTCTTTTAGTAAGTTCTCATGATTTATACAATACGTTACATTTTAAATTAAAATTTGAGAGCACTTTATAAAGAGGGACCAGCTTGGTAACTCATGAAATTTTTCCAAGCCTGGGCCTCTGCTGCTATTGATTCTATTCAGTAATCTATTGGTCTTTTTGAGATCCTGTTGATCTCAGACCTTCACTTTCTTCTTCTTTTCTTTATCTCTGCTTTTTCATTCTTTAGCCTCTTCCTTCCTTGCTGCCTCCTTTAGCCACCTCTCTTCTGCTTTGTCTTTTAGACATTTATTCTTTGCAGCATCAATCACCCTATCATAAACATTAAAAAAAACTGTATCAATCTATTTACCTCCTCCATATGCATTCTATAAAATAAAGTATACATAGTGTTAATGCATGAAAGGAAAGCATGATAAGGCAAAGAAAATCCTGCAAGCTGGGTCTGAATATCCTCTAAGTCCGTCTGTAATTAAAAACACAACCCTAATAGAAAAACTCATCATTAATCCAGACTGCATTCATGATCATCTAACTTTTCAATAAAACATGAACCACACTATCAATAAGACTAATCATCAAAAGTGAGATCTTGTACTGTGTTCTCATCGCGAAATCCCCAAATCGATCAAAAATCAAAAACCTTCATTGCCCATGAAATAGGGTAAAAGCACACCAAATCGACGGGAAAAACACTAGACATCGAGCGGATAGTGCACTAGACAATCGCAATGGCGGGAGACAAACTGACTACGGCTTCCGCGATCAAATAAAACATCGGCGATCAGAATCTCTAAGGTTTATGCGTCACCGGATTCTACATCTATCGGTAAGCGAAACCTCTAATCATCGGGCCTATAGATCACTATGCAGCCGCAATAGCAGGAAGTATATAGAGTACGGGTTCCGTGATAACAAAAAATCATCGACGATTAGAACCACTAAGTGCTAAAGATCGGAAAGATAGTGTGATCGACCGCCACAACGGCAGATATCAAACTAACTGTGGGTTCCATGGATCACAAAACCGTTGACGATCGGGAGCTTTAATGACTATGTATCGATGACTCAAAGCTTAACATTGACGCCGTGTCGGCAACACAAAGGACTAGCCCTTCGATCAATTGTCAAAAATTGATTCGATAGCGTTAACCCAAATCAAATCATCACAGTCAAAGCTTTAAATAGTAAAACCACAAGGAGTAGCAGGCCACAGATCGACGAGAATAAGAACTGTCCATCACTGGCACAGAGGACTAATGCCCCGATTCCGTCATCGATTCACCTCCGACAGTGATAAAAAAACCAATTCATTGAAAAATTAAAACGTTAAGTGCTCAAAAGACTTTCGGCTGGGCGGCGGTAAAATTAGTTCATTTCACCTCTGACACAGTGGCGGCATAGAGAACTAAAGCCCCGACTCAATCTTCAATAAACTTTTGATAGTGATAAAACAAAATCATCGGGAGAGAAAATGTTAAGCTTTGAAAATAAACAAACTCCACAGTTAGAAGCATTGGCCTCAAAAAATCCAAATTTGTAGCAAGAAAAAACAGAGTTCAGGAAACCAAACAATCCCATGCTAGATAAAAAAGAAAGGAGAGTCCAAAATTTTAGAAAATTTGGGAAAAAAGGTTGCAGCTGCAACAGGTGTAAGCAAGACACTCTAAGAGAAAGTAATCTTCATCCTCACTGCTCATAGACTCACACAGATGGCAAACCCTTTCCATCCATGGAGTTTTAGGAATAGACCAACGCCTTGTTTCACTATGGAGTTCATGAGAATTGGTTCTAATCTTGATTATTCTGTGAGCTAGTTATTACCAAGAGATACTTCTCATCTTCTAACTTAGGATTAATCACCCCCTTATAGTATCTTAAATTTCTCTTAACTGCTAAATTTTCCTCACACCAGAAATTCTCTTTAAACTTAGAAGTAATAATATTTTTGACATTGTAAATGTTTTGCAAAATTTTGTTTTCATTAATGCCCCAATGGTTTAACCAAGCCATGGTATCTTTACACCAACATTGCTTGAGGTGTAGTTTGTTTTGACTTGAGTTTAAAGCAATTTTAGGAAGTCTCTCATTTCCCATGTTATTTATCTTATGCTCGTACATCAGGTACCTAGTCATAGCAATGCTCTCGATGGGGGAAAGACCCACTTCTATCTGGATAATAGGATAGGATAAGAAATATTGCATTTAATTTTGAGGTTTTAAGTTATAAACCACTTATGGATTTGCTCAATATTCCTCCAAGATTCTCTAAAAATGTTGCACTCACATATTTCACAATCATACAAGATAACAGGGATGACAAGAGTTTCAAAGAGGAACTTCTTTTTATCCCACATGACCAGTTTGGTTGATTTACAGTTATTTTCATTTGTATATGGAAGAAGGTCAATGAAATTGAAAATAGAATTAAAAAACCTAAAAACATATTTGGTATAAAAATAACAAAAAAGATTCCATAAAAACATAGTTTAACTTAATTTAAATATGAATAATTATTTATATTTGTAAGAAAGTCATCAAAATTGAAAAAAAGATGACTGAAAGTAGAGATTCTCAAATATCTTCATATTTATATAAATAAAAAAATCAAAATTTGAATTTCAAAATCTTTATAAACCTTATAAAAAATTCATCTAACTCAATAACTTTCCATTTTAAATATATCATACCATATATTCCTATATACACATAACACTACCCTAACTAAATATAAGTCTCTATCTAAAGCAAAAATATGGACTTTAATTAAACCAACGTAGATCCAAATCCTAGGCTCTATCAAGCACCGAGAGGGATCAAATCTCTCGAGGTGCAAACCTCTTCGAGAAGAGGTTTGCACCTCGAGAGATTTGATCCCTCTCGACGCTTGATAGAGTGTAGGATTTGGATCTAGGATGGTTTCAGTTATGGGAAATGACATAAAACTTGAGTTTGATGAGCATTGAAAGGTACAGATTAAGTTGAAAACATAGATACAATTATGAGGATTATCATAATCTCATTAATAATATGAAGGATTGAGTACATTGTTAAACTGGAAAATAGAGACAATAATTTTGTAAGGATTATAGCTAATGTTTTGGATTTTTTTAAATGTTGTTAAAAGATTATCTACCTCAATTATTCTACTCTCTGTCTTTATTAAATGTCCCTGTAAATCTGGTTTGATTCTTGGTAATTTGTGTTGATTATATTCCTAATTGTAACTTGAACCTTCAAATGCAATTTGGCATTCTCAATATAGAACTCTGTAAAAATACCATTGTGCTGTTATTGCAAGAGTATTTTTAACATTCTGAGTATAGAACTCTTTCAAAATAACATAGTGGTTTTATTGCACAAGTATTTTTAACATATTTACTAATGAGTCATTTCCCTTAACTCAACTTATTTTTAACTATACATATCAACTCTTATAATTATTTTCCGTTTTTTTAACTATACATATCAAACTCCGAAGTTCGGAGTTTAGTTTCAAGTTTCAAAGGTTGTAAGGCCATGCTTATTTTCTTTTTAAATTCTTTGTTTGGATAAAAGGTTTCATCTTTTAGATTTCCATGCAATATTTATAGCAATGCACTCACTCATCTCTCTCTCTTTATATTCAATCTGTTGAATGTATTGATTAGTGTTTGAAATAATATATTTTTTGAAATTTTATAATATTTTTAGGAGTAGTTTATTTTTATTTTCTTTAGTTTTAATTGAAAATTGGTAAAAACAAATGAACAAATCTCCTTGAGTCCAATTTACCATTTACTATCTTTAGTTTTTGTACTGGAATAATACCTGTTAAATACCTAGACACAATTAGCAATATCTGAAGTAGATAACATGATAATCAATTAAAATAATAAGCTAGTGTAGTGTCATTAAAGAGATCAAATCCACTCAAGACTTAGAGGGATTCGCCTACGAATCATTGTCAAGAGTGAAATGTGTAATTAATTTTTTTCATTAAAAGGATTCGAATCCACTCAGAAATTAGTGAGATTGGCCTACCAATCATTCTGAAGAGTGAAATGTGTAATTAATTTTTTTCAATGTCTCTTAGGAATGAGAGAGATCAAATCCTGTCAAGAATTAGAGGTATTTTTCTACCAATCATTCCCAAGAGTTAAATGTGCAATTAATTTTTTCAATGTCTCTATAGAAATCAGAGAAATTCTCCTACCAATGCAATGTCTACTTTTCATTTTCATAGCAGGCTGCTTCTCTTGAGTAATATATATATATATATATTTAAATTAAATTTATATAAGATTTAAGTAACTATAACATTGAATATTTTAAATTTAGAAAAAAAAATATAAATATTTTAATTTAATTTTAAATTAAAATATATATTTAATATATATTTCAATATATATATATATATCCGCAGCCTTCAGACTCTAGCTGCATACAACCTGCGTCCACTCCTTTGTTGTACTCCCGGCCCCTTAGCAGCGACCACGATCTTTCCTCCCATCCATTCCTGTCTGCACTGCTCCCCCCACATATTCCTTCACGCCGGTGCCCCTTCATCGCAGATCACACCTCTAACGGTCTCGCACCTCACGACCTCGCCTTTCTTCACCGCGCTGCCCTAGGCTTCCACCACTTATCTCTTGCGCTACGACTTCTTCCAGATCACGACCTTTCTTATTTTGAATGATATATATCATTTAAGAACCACCACACAAAATTCGTGTAATTTGTACCAATATTATATATTGATATTCGCTTCGCTGCAGCTCTCATCCAGGAACTCATCAAGTCCTCCACTGCGAAGCAGCAGATCAATGCCCTCGTAGACTGGGTTGACTGACGCCTTCGAAGCGGGAGACCTCTCCCAGTTTTAGCAGCAGGAACCTTTGGAGGACGTTACTTTGTTGGTGTAGTGAATTCTCCCAACCTTCATGTTTATGAATTTGACTATGGGTGGGGGAAGCCACTGAATGCCCATGCTGCAGTGCTAAATGATATTGGAGGGATGATGTTGTTTCCAGGAAGAGACGATGGAGGAAAGCGTACTGATATCTACACTCTCTTTCCACGTCAGCAGATGCAAACCTTGAAATGGATCATCATGGTCATCCCCGATTGAATTTTTCTTCGATGAATCTGTGTCTGAGTCTTCCAGTCTGTATGAGATCATAACTTCTTTTAATGTCAATTTCAATTATTTATAATAAAAAGATAATGCATTTTAACTTAAAATACATTTCTCTATTGATTCTTGATTAAAAAAGAGGTTTCCATTAAGAAATTTCAATTATTTATAATAAAAAGATAATGCATTTTAACTTAAAATACATTTCTCTACAAGATTCTATAGAGGTTTGATTCTTGATTAAAAAAGAGGTTTCCATTAAGAAATTTAGAGACAATGCAAGTATTGAGTCAATTCTTGATAATGTTATGGTAGAATTTGGGGTTGTTAGCCATGATACAATGTTGAGACTTAGTTCTAGTGTTGGTTATTGGAATACCCTATAAATCAATCCGACGGCTACAACGATGATATTTAATGGCTTATGTAACCAAGATGAGGAAAATAGTTTAGAAAACATTTGACTTTGAGTAAGTTAATTACTACAAATAATTAATTCTTTCAAAATGTGACGAAATATCTCTGTTCAATCAATTTCCACCATGGGCTACAGTAAAATCGGGAAAATGGATTGCTTTATCTTTGAAAAAAGTTTTAGAAACTATCTTTCATTTTGATCTCAAGCACTCCAACCGGGGTAATTTTTATGGGCGAAATTTCACCAATTGGCTAGTTTTGGGGTGTTTTTCAAAAAATAAATTCGCTATTTGGTCATTTTTAGTGTCTAATATAGCTTATATTTACATAAAATATGTTTTTTTAATCATAATATTGGTCAAAAATTCCACATTTCAGTGTTAATTTTATGTTTTATGTTTAATATTCGTCTACCTATCTATAAACATGTCTTTTCAATCCAAAATAATCGCCTAGAATACTATACTTAAGTATAATATTAGAATCCTTAAAAAATACCTTGACTCCAACATGTTTACTTATTTAACATCAAACTTAGAATTTCTTATTTTGGATTCTCAAGCATTTAGAAATATGGCGACATGAATGACGAATTCAATACCTTGAACAATAGAGGCTCCATCAAAATACTTTGAAACTATTGTCGGTGTAATTGGCCAAGTTATTTATGTTATGTATCGTCAATCTGATTGCACTTATGATTATAGAAGTTCAATCCTACTTGTGTTTTTCACAATCTGCAGCTTAATGTAGGTGGAGATGGGTGCGTGAGGCTAGTGCAAAGGTGGGGTTGAGCGTGTAGAGAAATGGTGCCGAGTGTGAATGCAAGTGTATAGGATGCGTGAGGATGGATCACGTTATGGCAGCGATGGGAGGAGGAGATCACAAAACGTGGAGATCGTAGGGTTATGGCTGTGCGAGAGGAGGGGCTAAGGAGATATTCTAATAGAGCTCGTGAGTCTGAAAGCTCACATTGCATTTTGATTTTTTTTAAACACTGTTTATATTGCAGTTGAAAAGACAAATATTCTTCATATTTCCAGCTTTGTATTCGCGAGACTCCCTCTACTGGAGCATTTAGACCTGACGTGTATTACCTCTTGGTGTTTATATAGTCATTGATTTTTATATAATCATTGGTGTTTTTCAAAATACATGTGGTTTTTTTAATTTTAATTTTATATTATTTATTTATTATTTATAGTCCACATAACGTTACATAATTTATTATTTATATCCGACATAACGTTATAATCTTTTCAACTCCATCAACCCACATATCGCATAATAAATAAATAAATATTCTTTTTGTGATATGATTCATAAATCACATATTTGAAAAAAGATTATTACTTATTATCATTTAAATATTGTGTTTGGGATATGATTCATAAATCATTTATTAGATCATGAAATCACCTTATTTTCTATTATAAAAAATTAATTCCAAATTAAATCTCCCATTAGTATTTCAATATACATTCAAAATGCTCAAACTTACATTAATAAACTATGTCCCCAACTTGAATATTAAACTTACATTAATAAATTATGTCACCAACTTTTTTTTGTTAATAAGCAAGGATACTTTATATTACTATATGGTACAAAAAGGAGTATACAACTGAAAGAGCCACGCTGGACAGAGAAAGTCTTCACAGAGTTTGTTCTGTCATTTCCCCATACCTCAAGCCCCTTATCTTTCTATGAATCTGGTCATCCAGACCCCTTCCCACATTAACAATATTTAGAGCAAAAATTTTCCCATGTCCCCTAACCTGGTGACCCTCAAACCAGTATCTACACAGAGATAGACACTTAGTGAAGGCTTTCCCATTGATTACCCCTTCGTGACCAAGACAATTACATACATAGATAGGAAAAACAATATTCATCAGAAGCATAAATAGACCAAAGTTCGACGGCCAAGCCAAAGCAACAGAAATAGAAACAGGCAAAAATCCAAAATCGCCACCCTCCCAAGCGCCTTACTGCGATGGAGAATCAATGGGGGAAGGCGGCTGCTCCACCGTGGTTTTCTCCCCTGGGTTCTCCAGCAAATCGCCCACAATCAGGTCCAACAGTCTAAAACCCGCAGCGCTTTCCTGCTGCCCCTGTCTGATCAAGGTTAAAGCTTGCCGGGTACCATGCGTCAGTTGCGCATTTTCCTGCATATCACGAGCCAGAAGAATACGAACCGTCCAGAACGGGCTGGCTTCCAGAGACCACCCTTGATGAGTCTCATATTCCCAGAGAAGCTCGACTTCCTTGGCAGCGATCTGGGCTTCCGCCATGGCGGGAGTCTCTGCCATATATTGAGCCCCCCAATTAAATGATAGATGAGTCAGGCTCTCTTCCACAGGCGGGGCACTTCCAGATGAGTAAGCCTAGGGTATATTTACCCCTTCCATTCTTCCACGCCGCCCCTGGTGCCACCACACACGCCATTCCTGAGCCATTGTCTCGCATAGCAGAAAATTATGTCACCAACTTGAAGATAAGCACTATTACCATATTTATTGAGAATACAACTTATTAACATAATTTTTCAGAATCACTTTTTTGTTCCTGAACTGTAACTATTTAAAGCATATTTCTCAATCAACTTTTCCGTGAAATGCAACTATGGCATGTGTTTAACATGAAGCTTCAGACCTTAGGGCCTTTTCATTTGTTTGTTCGTTCATGTGTTGGGTTGACACATTTTCAAAGTGTTATTACTCCAGCAGATTAACTATCGAACATGTTGAGTGAGTTTGACTATTTGCAACTATCGAACTCGTTGAGTGAGTTTGACTATTTGTAGCTGTTATTGTTTCAAGAGATTAATTATTTGAATTTGTTGAATGAGTACCACTATTTGCGGTGGGGTGAATTACAATCTTAATGAGAACCCACAATTATAAAATGACATGAAAGTATAATTAAAAAAAAATAGTTATTAAAAGATGAAAAGGTATAATTTAATTTTTGTTTTTTAAAATGAATTTTTTTATTGTTGCTAAATCTCCCCTCCTAAATAAAAAAGAAAACTGGGTTGACATTATTTATACACAATCATATTTTTTTAATCTTCATCCATAAATTAAAAGAAAAACCACCATATTTTTTTTTTAGCTTTATAAGAAAAGTGCATTAACATTATTTATAATTAACCATATTTTTTTTTTTAGCTTCATCCATTGAACTTTATCCACATTTTTACACAATCATATTTTTATATCTTTATTGATAAATTAAAAAAAAACAATAACCATATATTTTTTAAACTTCATCCATTAAACTCCATCAAACAAAATATCTGTTACAAAATAATATTATAAAAATAAATAAATTACATCCTTAAATTCCATGAATTTCATAATTTTGTTATAAACAAAATACCTGACATATATACGAAAACAAAACAAAATAATCAGTTAGCCTATACCACCGCAAACAAAAACAAGATTTCATTCCTAACAAAGCTCAACCAACCATAAAATACCCAACTCAGAAATTTGGGCCAACGACAGAATTTTAGGAGAAAGGCATTACCAAAACTGTTACAAAAATTAGAAATCTTTTATTAAAATCTTTCACATAGAAATTGAAAAAAATTCTACAGATGTTTTTTAACAAAAATAAAATCTTCGAACTCATAAATCACAATTGAACATTTCCACTTATATTTTTAAAGGGTGCTCACACCATTTTGTATATTTACTATGATAACTTTATGTTTTCTAAAGCATAATGAATCTTTCAAGGCCGCTTATAACGAAAAGCAATGCCTTCGATAATTCTAACGTGCCCAAAACAAAACAAAAAACATGTAATTTTAAATATATTATTTAAGATATTTTGATTTTTTTATAGAACATATTTATTTTTCAGTTTTGGTGAGGATGTAAAAAAATTTATAAATGTTAAAAACTTCAACAATCTTATAATTTCTATTGAGAGCACAATGTAAAAAGAAATAATAAATATTAAGAACTTCAACAATCTTATAATAATTCTATCGAATAATAATTTTATCGACGACCTTTGATAATAATTCTATCGAATAATAATTTTATCGACGACCTTTGAAAAATGGGCTCATTGAAACTATTATTTTCAGGTAGTGTAAAGCAATCACTCCATTGAAAATAACAATGCTTATCAGAATTTGTCATTTCGCACGTTAAAAACACTATTTTTTTCTTCTGGTTTTTCAAACCAATCAGATTGCATGTGTTTAGTATTTTCTTCGCATGTCAAGAAATTCCAGGTGTCAAGCTCACAGATTTAACACCATTGCAAAAATTAGATGCACATTTGCATATATTGATTGTATAAGATTAAAAAATATGAAAAATGTTGATCCAATTTAATGGAAATACATCTAAAACGATTTTCAAAATTAATAAATATAATAAAGAGAAATACATCAAATACCGATCTTCGATATCCAACAATTCAACATGCCATCTCTCCTTGAAACACCTCCGTGGAGGATATCCTTTATCCATCAATGGTTTTTGCATACCCAAGAGGTTTTGAGGATCTTTGAATCAAACGGGAAGCTAAAACATCTGTAAACGACCTGCAACTATGCCAGATTTGAATTTTTTACTTAAACCCAATTGGGACAGAATTATCGTTTTGGATAAAGGATATACTGCTTTGAATTGCAGTTACCTGTGATGGGCAATACGAGAAAGTCTAAACTGCAACAGAACATAACCTAAAATAAAATAATAATAAATAATAATCCAAAAGGCCCAATGGGTCTTACTTCAGAAAATGGTTCCATGGAAGAGAAGAACAAACAAAAAAGAAATGGATATGGTCAGCTGTATTTGTAGAGGCCGAAGCAAGAAACATGCATTTTTTGTTAATTGGGAAATTAGCCACTAGCTGAGTAAGCTAGCAGGGATTTGTTGGGTATTTGTTCCTTCGCTTTGCTTTGGATACCGAACTACGAGAAGTGCCTAAAGAGATTGGTTTTGCTTTTAGCCTTTCCCGTGAAGAGAAGGAAAAATTTCCTTCCTTCGGTTCTTTTAGGTGTTTTCATAACTCACTCTGCATTTACATTGGGTGGGAGGGTAAAAATTATCATTTCTTTGTCATTTTTGTCAGATCCAAAATATAGTAAGAAAACTTTCACACAGCCAAAGGGAAAAACACCGCCTAAAGGAACCACACACGCCAAGCACACACTTGAAAGAATGGTATCAGAAGACAAAAGCTAGATGCTGGAATGGATAGCAGGTGCATTAGCCTACATTAGGTGCAGAGAGTCAAAACTCCAAATTTTCACAAAAATTTAAAATTTTGAGATAACATAAAATGTTGAATCTGCAGCTAATGGTTAGCGGAAAATGAAACAGTCCAACAATTAGTATTACACATTTTCCAATTACGTTAACTAAAACAATTTTCCTTTCGTAACATAATTTTTTTTTACTTGCATACTGTTTTCTTTCGGTTTACTGACGAGTTTCTTTATGGCAAGTAGGTGGAATCTAACTTTGAATGGTGGGCTTACTTAGCATTTATGCTAACGCAGAAAGATTACTGGTTCTTATAGGTTCAAACAAGTAGACGTTTTAAATTCATAAAGTATCAAGAAGTGTTTCTATTTGCAATAAATATGCTTAGTAAAATAGGCTGATAAATTCCAAACAACTTCAATGAGGTAAAGAAGTTTATTTTCTCTAGTTTTTTTTGTAAGCAAAGTTCAAATAAATGAGTTCCTTTCTTTATCAAACTTAGTGACACCAACTATACTTACTATGAACTCTAAGCTCGTATTCTTTGTCGCATATTAATTTATATTTAAACATGCTTATCTTGCAAATGTTATACTTATTGTACTATTAGTTTTTATTCATGAAAGAGCTTCTATCAATACTGATAGTAAAGATTTTCAATAGAATAAATGTTTTCCATTTTATTTCTAACTTATTAGTTATGGCAAGTATCAAACTATTACTTATATGTACAAATCAATTGCTCACTAACAGGTTATCAGCTTCTTTATCAATGTTGTACTGTATGTACTATTGTAACCACATACATTATCGTAATATTTACTAAAGTACCAAACTAGTCTTTATTTACAATGTGTAGGGAAACTTACTGCTTGTAAAAACTCCTTGATAGTATAAACTTGATTAATGTAAAATAAATTGCACCTTTTCACATGGAATACTGTTTGCCTTTACTTCCTAAATCTAAGTCAATCAAATTGTTTCAAAGATTAAGGACTTGAGTAAGGTTATTTCATTGTAACTCTTATTATTACCATAATGCCTTTCTTACATTAAGTGAATGTCTATAACAATTATTATGGTAGATCTTTCTATAATGATCAACATTCTATTCTATGCTAAGTACAGACTATCTTGATCAATCACAAACTATCTAGTCCAACATAGACAAATATGGTAAAATTCTAGACAAATATGGTAAAATTCTAGCATTGACAAGTTGAGAAGCAACTAGCATCTAAAAAAGTTTTAAACCAAAGTTGAACTTTGTAAAAGTCATAATTATGCCCTTTTACTATGTTATCCAACTCTATAATTTATCACTATTCGAGTTGTTGGTTTTAAAAGGGTTATAAACATGCATAATCAACAATGTTTACAAGCATATAAGGGCTGATGCACAATCATGGACTCCTTTAAAGACACTTTAGATGCCACATAATACTGGAATATATGGGAAACTCTGACTTTAGGTGACAATTAAGGGTACTTCCCTAACTTATTTGAAGATGAAGTAAAAAGAGAAAAAATAGGTAATTGAATCAGCTTTCATAATATATAGCATTTATGCAGAGAAAATGTGTGTAAATGATTATAAAATTAGTTTCTGTGAAAGTGGATTTTCAAATTTTTAGCACATCTTAACATATATGTTTGTGCAGGTGCAGCAATATATGAGATAAATGATGTCCATTTGGGATAAAATCTTACAGACATATAAAGGACATATGGTCCTAGTGTAACACTATTTATTTAGAATTTTTCATGAATTATTTTATTATTATTAATTATCGAAGTCAGAAAAGCTTGAAATTAAAACCTTATGTGCAGATGCAACACTTTAGGGGCAAAAATGGATGAAATCCTTAATTTCTAAATATAATATCGTAGAGTTGATCTCGTCTAGTGCACCATATAGTTTTTTTGGGAAATGGTGATGGAAATCAAAAGTTATATAACAAACAATCGATGTATGTATTTTCAAAAACTGATGTGTGTCATTTAGAAAAATAATTATAAATAAATAAAACATATTTTTGAAGGAAAAAATTACATATTCAGAATCGCCATTTCGTACTCCACAATATCCTACATTTTCATAAAAAAAATATTGTGTATGTCATATCAAAACACACCATCTAAACTGAGCATATTGATAGAGTTCTAAAAGATAAGCAATAGCCCTAGTTGATTTGTCTTAGCCAATAGGTTCGGTATTCTGAAGCTGCTTCCAAACCTAATGCCAAACCTTAATCCTGCTAATTATTTAAATTTTAAAATAATGCATATGCGATATGAATAAGCTATATCGCATATGCATTATAGCTTAGTCATATCGCATATGCAATATGAATAAGATATAACGCAGATGCGATATAATGCATATGCGTTACCAAGAACCCACTGATCAGATGCCAGGAGGAGTCCTGAAGAGCCCACGAGACCATCTAGGGAAGGGACCACTACCAGGGTTCACGTTGCCAACACTCTCCAAGTTAGTATCTCCTCGGCTTGAGCTTTAGATAGGGAATTCACGTACGAGGGATGGAGTAACCTAATCTAACCAGACTAATAAAGGGTAATTTGGTTTTAATTGTAAGCTAAACCTCGATGCTAGGGATCAAAAAAAGTTGTCTTTTTAGAGTGGAAATTGAGTCATAATCGAACCAGCCTAATAATCGTGTGCCATAAAGCATGGTAATAACTGTTATATCTCTATTAGTTTCAAGGTTCAAGCTAAGCTTACACTAGTAAAGATAATGGTGTTACTTCATTACTATATATATGTTGAATAATGTTGAGTTGGGTGGTGTTTGGGGAAGGTAGGTGGTTGGACAGAAAGAGCACATACATAGACAGGTCCACCTATAGCTCCTCTTTTCCCTACTCGACCTTTATAAACCTCTGCCTAACCTTTAAAGAGTAAGCTGGCCCTTTACAGGTGACTTTTTCGTTATCCAACTAGCATATGAGAAAATTATGCAGCTATAACCTGTAAACCAACAGATAACCAATTAAGGGTGGTCATAGATCAGAAGAGATTACCAGCCCATGATTGCATAACAAGTCCTTATATAGCTTATTCATATCACATATGTGATATGATAAAGCTATAACGCATATGCGTTTTATTTTAACTAATTTGTTTTTTTCCTAACACATAATTGTTCATCACCCTCATCCTCATCATCATCACCACCCTCATCCTCATCATCATCATAATCATCCTCATCCTCATCCTCATCCTCATCATCATAGTCATCCTCCTCCTCCTCCTCCTCATCATCATCATTGTTCATCATCATCGTCATCACCATCACCCTCATCAGCTTCATCATCATCATCATCACCCTCATCCTCATCAGCTTCATCATCACCCTCATCCTCATCATCATTATCACCCTCATCCTCATCCTCATCATCATCATCAACCTTATCCTCATTAGCATCATCATGGTCATCATCATCATCATCATCATCACCCTCATCCTCATCAGCATCATCATGGTCATCATCATCATCATCATCATAATCATCATCATCATCCTCATCCTCATCATCATCCTCATCATCCTCATCCTCATCCTCATCATCATCATCACCCTCATCCTCATCATCATCCTCATCATCCTCATCCTCATCCTCATCATCATCATCACCCTCATCCTCATTAGCATCATCATTGTCATCATCATCATCATCATCATCCTCATCCTCCTCCTCCTCCTCCTCCTCCTCCTCATCATCATCCTCATCCTCGTCAGCTTCATCATGGTCATCATCGTCATTATCATCATCATCACCGTCATCATCCTCATCCTCATCGTCAACCTCATCATCATCACCACCCTCATACTCATCATCATCATCATCACCCTCATCCTAATCATCATCATCATCCTCATCATCACCCTCATCCTCATCACCATCATCATCATCCTCATTTTCATCATCATCATTATCATCATCACCCTCATCCTCCTCCTCATCATCATCACCCTCATCCTCATCAGCTTCATGGTCATCCTCATCATCATCATCATCATCACCGTCATCATCCTCATCCTCATCCTCATCATCATCATCGTCAACCTCATCATCATCATCACCCTCATCCTCATCCTCATCATCATCATCATCATCATGGGCATCATCATCATCATGACCCTCATCTTCCTCCTCCTCCTCATCATCCTCCTCCTCATCATCATCATCCTCATCATCACCCTCATCCTCATCAGCTTCATCATGGTCATCATCATCATCATCAACCTTGCCATCATCATCACCCTCATCCTCCTCCTCATCCTCATCATCATCATCATCATCAACATCATCATCATCATCACCCCCATCTGCATCAACTTCATCATGGTCATCATCCTCATCCTCATCATCATCATCATCATCACCCTCATCCTCCTCATCCTCATCATCACCCTCATCCTCATCCTCATCATCACCGTCATCATCATCATCACTGTCATCCTCATGGTCATCATCATCATCATCATGGTTATCATCACCATCCTCCTCCTCCTCATCATCACCCTCATCCTCCTCCTCATCATCATAGTCATCATCCTCCTCCTCATCATCATCATGGTCATCATCATCATCGCCCTCATCCTCATCCTCATCATCATATTCATCATCCTCCTCTTCATCACCATCATTGTTCATCATCATCTTCATTGTCACCCTCATCCTCATCCTCATCATCACCCTCATCCTCATCATCATCAACCTCAATCCTCATTAGCATTGTTCATCATCCTCATCCTCACCATCATCATCATCTTCATCGACACCCTCATCCTCATCATATTCATCATCCTCCTCATCATCACCATCATCCTCATCATCATCTTCATCGTCACCCTCATCCTCATCATCATCATCACCCTTATTAGCATCGTTCATCACCCTCATCCTCACCATCATCATCATCAGCATCAACACCCTCATCCTCATCATCATCATCATATTCATCATCCTCCTCATCATCACCATCATCCTCATCCTCATCATCATCAACCTTGATCCTCATCATCATCGTTTATCATCCTCATCCTCATCATCATCATCATCATCATGGTCATCATCATAATCATGGTCATCATCATCATCATCATATTCATCCTCCTCCTCATCACCCTCATCCTCATCCTCATCATCATCGTCTTCATCGACACCCTCATCCTCAACATCATCAGCATCCTCATCATCATAATCCCCATCCTCATCCTCGTCATCATCACCCTCATCCTCATCATCATCATCATAGTCATCATCCTCCTCATCATCACCATCATTGTTCAACATCATCTTCATCGTCACCATCATCCTCATCATCATCACCATCCTCATCATCACCATCATCGTCATCATCATCATCCTCATCATCATCATCATAGTCATCATCCTCCTCATCATCACCATCATTGTTCACCATCATCTTCATCGTCACCATCATTCTCATCATCATCACCATCCTCGTCATCATCATCATCATCATCACCATCACCCTCATTGTCATCATCATCATCATCCTCATCCTCATCATCATCATCATTGTTCATCAGCCTCATCCTCACCATCATCAACACCCTCATCCTCATCACCATCGACACCCTCACCCTTATCCTCATCGACACCCTCACCCTCATACTCATCATCATCATCATGCTCATGGACACCCTCAATGTTCATCACCCTCATCTTCATCATATCTAGATAAATGTAAATTGCACATTTTCATTGAGCACTAAATCGCATATGCGATATATCTCATATGCGATATATCACATATGCGTTATGGAAAACATGTAAAAGCTTGCCCGTTCATTAAAAAGATGGAATTCAATATCGCATATGTGATATATCGAAGGTGCGTTATATCGCATATGCGATATGTGTTTTATAGAAAATGTAGGGTGGCGTCGTGTTGGCCAACTTTAATGTATCAAAAGACAAAATTCGTCTGAACCCACGCACAGAGAACTGTTTGACATGCAATTTTTTATCATGTCTTACATAATTCCATAGTTTTGTATAGGTTTGGGTGGATTTCAATGGGGAATATACGTAATAGAGGACGAAAGTCAGCAAGGAAGGTGCTTACATCGGAAGAAGCAGAAAAAAAAAACAAAAAAAATGGAAGATTCAAGAAATCGTCGGCATTCATTACATGAACAAATAGTTCCCATTCCCCCTCAACAGATACCTGACGTAGAGGCTGAGGAAGGTAATGCAACATTAAAAGAAGCTGGTTATACGAAAGTTGATATTATTCATCTATTAGTATACGGACAATCTTGTGAAGAGTTCAATAATTATGTTACTCCCGATGTAAATGTGACTCAGCAACAACCATGTTTGGTGGTTCAATCTCCTAATTGAAGTTGTGAGCCGGTAGTGGATGTAAACGTCACTCCAACATTTCAAACGGCAAGAAATTTTGCATCAAAACTAAAGAGTTCTCCTAAATGAATATAAGTCGATGAGAGCAGATTGACTTCCATGGAAGGTAAGGTGGCTAAACGCACTATCCTTCATCATTCTTCTCAAATAATGAAACAATATTTTGATAACAAATCCAAAGCCGATAAATGCCAACTGTTTTTAGCTTTCCTTAAATCTAGAAATATGGCAACTGTTAGAAGAAATTTAGGCATAACAACAATGAATAATATCGAATCAAGTAATCACATTGTTAAATCTCTTACTGCTGCATTCACATCGATTGGTAAAAAAACTCGTTCAAAAGACTGTAATGTGGCTCGTCGTGTATTGGCTGAATCAATTGTATGTAGATCCACAAGAGAACGTCGTTTACTTAAATGCACATCACAAATTGTTCCTTTAGATCCAAAGACACTTAAAAAATATTCAGTAAGAAGAGACAACCGTGATGTAGAGGGACAAATGGAAACGTTATGGGCATTTAGCGGTAGGTTTCCTCGTAAAGACATGAAGTTAGTCGAAGCAGTGAAGGGCCTAGTGCAAAAGTTTTGGCATGATAACACTAGGCCTTCTTTTAACACGAAGGATGTGTTAAAACATTGTAGGGGTTCTCATCACACTGAACCTTATGTTAAGCATTATCTTGACATGACACAAACTCAATTGTTCGAGATGTTTAAAGTTGCCCACGTAGAGCTAAGGCTCGAGCAAAGATCTTTTGAAAAATGCAAGCCTTGGTATGATAGAATCAATACCATCCAGAACACTTGTTGTAGATACCACATAGAGTTTAACCTATATTACCATACATTTGCACATATACGTCATTTTTTGCATCCTAACCATGTGCAGGAATGCTCAAGTACAGTACCGCCAATGTCATCTAGAGATTTCATCCATAGCATCATGTGTCCGAGGCAAGATGAGCAGACAGATTACTTAAAACAATGTGTAGACGGTTCTTGCAACAATTGTGGTGGGCTATCCTTATGGTCTGATTGCATCCATGAAAGTGAAGATCAAGCATTCGAGAATGTAATTGTCGAGAAGCAGAACTATCAGTATGATACATATCAGCTAAATGATGGGAAAGAAAGAAGGAAGATTAAATTGGTGACTTCACAGGTAAATTCTTGAATATTGACAAATTAATATTCATGTACACATTTTTTTATGTGGTTTATTGACATATTAAATGTACCAGGTGCGAGTATGTGATTTTATTCCAGAGTTTCATGGAAAGATCCAACAGTACATTCAAGATGTCGATATGGCACGGTGGCAAGATGAGAAATTCAGAATATGCCGGGACACCTTCCCTCTCGGAACAATACTATCAGTGGTTGACTTTGCGGAAAATTACACCCTACAACCACCAAATGAAATTCAAAGTCAATACTATCACTCAAAGTAGGTGAGCATAATGATGCATATCATGTATCGACATGGGCATGATAACATTGAAGAGAAACTTTTGATACTAAAATAAAGTCACTTCTACATAAGTGACGACCGGACTCATGGCATCCATTACGTGCAACATTGCTTTAAATTATTCTATGATCACGTGATAGCGATGGATATACCATTTTATCGTATTTGAATGCGAGTGTATTTGAATGGTTGTGTTTATTGAACATAAAATACAAGGTGCCACATGTATGGAACTACTTTGAAACTGGTCATGGAAAAGGAGAGCACGATGGTGCTGGTGCATGCATTAAAACTTTCGTTTGAAGGGAAGAGATGAAGTTTACAGGTGCTCGCCTTCGAGATGCTGCATCTATAGTCCAATGGTGTGCATCTATCATGGGAGAACAAGCAACAAGGAAACACTTAGTGCGAAGAATATTCTGGGAGGTTACAAATGTGGACCAATCACAAACACCTTGGGTGATCCCAATGCATGGAACTCGACAATTTCATTCAATTAGAACCTCAGACAACTTGGCCCTACAAATTTGGACAAGATTGAAGGCTTGCTTTTGCAGTTCCTATAGCATCAGTGAATGGGGTGATTGTGAGCATACGGATACCATTGATACATGGGATCGAGTGACACTTGGCACCAATTTCAACAGGGGTAATGAAATAGACCATTTGGAAGATGATCAGACACATATTTCTACATACTATGATCACATATCGGATCTCATACAAGCAGGTACATGAGTAGTACCTAAATAAGAAAATGCATTTATGTATTGTTTACTCGACCTTTGTAGAATTTAATTTATGTAGAAATTAAAAATTCAAGACCTTATTTACAAAATGTATTGTTAACTTGACCTATTTCTTTTCATAGGTCAGATATATGCAGTGGCTACCCCAAAAAATAATGAATGGGGTTCTGACTATTGGTTGGCACGTTTCTTAGATGGGAAACAAACCCTTCTAGAACCTATTATAGATGATGAAAATATTGAATTCCCAACCGGCTCGATGGTTAAAAAAGTGGAGTACTTGACACTTGCAGCACAACATAAAAGGAAGGGTGGGTATGTATATTAGGATTATAAACCAGGAGCTATTGTATACCACTTCACCAACCTAGTAGTTGGTATAAACATCAAGCTCTGCACACTTGCTCACAAAAATAGGTCACATGTATGATACTTGCTACCTCATATAGAGCACGAAAGATTGATGGACACCATCGGCACCAGAGATGATCCGAATGGCCTACTTGTATGAGTGCATTGTCATGTGTTTTATTTAACCTTTTTAAAAGTGAATTCTGAAGCACAATTTCCATTTTTTTAGCCAAACTGTATTACCAATGTAATAAACCTGTGATTGACAGATACCATTCACAGACATAATATTATTTAGAGGATATTGGACACTATAAACACGATCATACAACCTCAGATGAGTTATCTATAAACCATGTTTGCACATTTTAATTGGGTTCTCTTTTCTTTCTTATGATGTTACTAATGTCTAGCCTTTTGTGTGCCTAGGATACAAACACCGTCTACGACACATTCGAGGCACCAAGAATGGTGTCTTTAGACACCACCAAATATAGTTCAAAAAATAATAGGCTCTCGAGTTGTTGAAATTTACATTTCTTGATGTTTTTAGTTTAATATACATTTAATTACATTGCCATGTACAAATCATAATCCAACTAGAGGCTTTCATACTTTCATGCACCAATTAGGGTCAAGACAAGGTATGAGATGGGACTAGAAAAACATGAGATCACCAATACTAGGCTTTCATGAGTCACCAAGTTGCATGCTCCAACTAGGCTCAAGACAAGGTATGAGATGGAACTAGGGTTTGGTGAGCAATCATGCAAGTGAGGAGAGTGAACTACAAACACATGATCACCAATACTTACATGCACCAACTAGGCTTTCATGAGTCACCAATTCCCACATGCTCCAAGTAGGGTCAAGACAACGTATGAGATGTCCAATTAGGGTTTGGTGAGCAATCATGCAAGTTAGGAGAGTGAACTAGAAACACATGATCACCAATACTTGCGTGCACCAACTAGGCTTTCATGAGTCACCAAGTTGCATGCTCCAATTAGGGTCAAGACAAGGTATGAGATGTCCAACTAGGGTTTGGTGAGCAATCATGCAAGTTATGAGAGTGAACTACAAACACATGATCACCAATACTTGCATGCACACCAACTAGGCTTTCATGAGTCACCAAGTTCCATGCTCCAACTAGGGTCAAGACAAGGTATGAGATGTCCAACTAGGGTTTGGTGAGCAATCATGCAAGTTAGGAGAGGGAACTAGAACCACATGATCACCAATACTTGCATGCACACCAACTAGGATTTCATGAGTCACCAAGTTGCATGCTCCAATTAGGGTCAAGACAAGGTATGAGATGTCCAACTAGGGTTTGGTGAGCAATCATGCAAGTTAGGAGAGTGAACTAGAAACACATGATCACCAATACTTGCATGCACCAACTAAGATTTCATGAGTCACCAAGTTGCATGCTCCAACTAGGGTCAAGACAAGGTATGAGATGGAACTAGGGTTTGTTGAGCAATCATGCAAGTTAGGAGAGTGAACTACAAACACATGATCACCAATACTTGCATGCATCAACTAGGCTTTCATGAGTCACCAAGTTGCACATGCTCCAACTAGGGTCAAGACAAGGTATGAGATGTCCAACTAGGGTTTGGTGAGCAATCATGAAAGTTAGGAGAGTGAACTAGAAACACATGATCACTAATACTTGCATGCACCAACTAGGCTTTCATGAGTAACCAAGTTGCATGCTCCAATTAGGGTCAAGACAAGGTATGAGATGTCAAACTAGGGTTTGGTGAGCAATCATGCAATTTAGGAGAGTGAACTACAAACACATGATCACCAATACTTGCATGCACCAACTAGGATTTCATGAGTCACCAAGTTGCATGATCCAACTAGGGTCAAGACAAGGCATGAGATGTCCAACTAGGGTTTGGTGAGCAATCATGCAAGTTAGGAGAGTGAACTAGAAACACATGATCACCAATACTTACATGCACCAACTAGGCTTTCATGATTCACCAAGTTGCATGCTCCAATTAGGTTCAAGACAAGGTATGAGATGTCCAACTAGGGTTTGGTGAGCAATCATGCAAGTTATAAGATGTGCTTTATGAGACAGAACAAGGTATGAGATGTGCTTTTATTATGATTGTTAGTGGCATTGGTATAGAAAAAGAGAACTCAAAATGTTTAAAGTAATTATGTTTACATGGTCATATGGGGGATTTGGCTAGGGATGAACTTAGTTCTTAATTCTATTTGAGGAAAAAATCATTCTTTTGTTCAAGAATTAATCTCTTATTCAAACATTGTCTCAAAAAGTACACTAAACACATGTATCTAATTCTTTTCCCATGGTAGCTTACATAACAAAGTCATGGGTTTCCTTGATGGTGCATATCAAAGTTATTCGAATTTTAGTATCACAAGGCATCTTATTTTTCTTTGATATGCATGTTAGTAAGTATAAAGTTGAAACTAGCATTGGAACAAACAACTTTGCATAATTAATGGCCTCAATGCTCTTGATGAAATGTGCTTTCAATGGTGGTGTAAAAACTCTCTAGGTTTTTGTTGACTCGGATCTCACTATAAATTGGATGTTAAACAAGACCTAATTGTCAAATACTGCTACTCTTTAGTACATTTATTTTCAGCATGTTTTTGGGAACTAAAAATTATTGTTGATTCTCTTCCTAAAGCAAGTCAAAATCTGGAAGATATGGAGTTAGAAGAGATAATTGAAGGGCCCTATTTGGTTTCTTCTTTGTGATTCAAATAAAGGTGACATGTAATATCTATGTATATATTTCACTATTTTGGCTGAGTTAGATAATCTTTTGGTTCATATAGTTTTTTGGATGTATAAGACTATGTGTGTTTTTGGATATTTTCTATAATAATATTATTATTATTTTTGGACAATTTTTGAAATTGGCACATTTGCAAAGATCATGTAGTATTTTGTCTGCTCTTATCTATTGGGTATTTTGATGAGATGGAATTAAAGGCCCGTGGTGGAACTAGGGTTACCAAGGTATGAGATGGAACTAGGGTTCGGTGAGCAATTTGCAAGTTAAGAGAGGGAACTAGAAACACATGATCACAAATACTTGCATGCACCAACTAGGATTTCATGAACAACAATTTGCATGCTCCAACTATGGTTACCAAGGTATGAGATGGAACTAGGGTTTACTGAGCAATCATGCAAGTTAGGAGGGAGAACTAGAAACACATGATCACCAATACTTGCATGCACCAACTAGGCTTTCATGAACACAAATTTGCATGCACCAACTAGAGTTTACTTCAACCAATTTAGGGTTTGTAGGGTACATGATGTATGTTAGTATGGTATGATGAACTAGTATCATAGGGTATTGTAGGGTATAATATGGTATATATTACACATGCATGCATGACTTAGTGTTAAATGGTACATATTTTTAGTATGTTATGTTATGGTACATGTTATTGTATCATAGTATGGTATGATGTTAGTGTCTTAAGGTAATGTAGAGTATGTTATTGTGTGTATGTTAGAATTGTATGATGTTAAAAAGTTGATGATCCGTTTCAATTCTTCCTTTGAGTATTGGAAATTCATTTAATTTAGCGCACATGCATGAACCACACATATCATTATATCACATAGGTGAACCACACATATCATGTTCCAAGACTAAGTCAACCATAATATCATGTTCAAAGATCAAGTCAACCATATATATGTATAAATTTGAACCTTGCTTTATATTATATATGTATAGCAATAATGTTGTACAAAAATTGCCATGCCACATGGCCATAATACAAAATAGTGGATCAAAAAGTATATCTGTGTGTACATATGAACAAAAAGTTACATCTGTGTATGCCCCCTATACATTTTTTCTAGTTATCCCCCATTTTGTTGCCACTGCCAGAGTATTCGAAGAAGTGTAGATTTCTTTTGCGACTGCTCACTGGTGATCCCCATCGTTGAACAAGAGGGATAGGTCTCATCAGTGGAGATTGTAGAAAAACCAAATTTTGTAAGTTAATTTACCAACCTTTAAAAATTCTATGTACATTTGTTCAAATTTCAAAACTAAAATAACATTTCTACTTACTATACGTGAGTAAGTAATCACGGGTCCTGGTGCCTTACTAACAACGACCCTGATTGGGTGCTCTTCTTGCACCACTTGCTCACTATCAGGCTGCATATATATAT